>OX451741.1:129194682-129794682 GCA_948472305.1 Vicia faba
CAACCCGTGCGAACACATGAGTCCTTTACTAGTTAATAAATAACCAAAAAGACCAAAAAAAAAATATTTTTCTCATTAACTTAAAGTTATCTAACACATCAAACTATTGACTTTCTTTTGCACTAACTTAATTCAAAATCAAAGATCTTTTCATAAACTAAAATTAATCAACCAACAAATAGCCGAACTACATATAGTCTGATTTTTTCATCACTCAATGAGAAATACGTAGGTTTAAAATTGTAAAATCAAGAATATTCCACTAACTATTAACTAACTCTTTCCCACTTTAGCCTTTGTATATACCATTTTCTTTCCGAATAAATAAAATCAGTTAGAAATAGACAGATATGGCAAAATCCCTTAGACGAACACATTAAACCCTAACCTAGAGAAGGTTCCCGTTGATTACTACAAAGGTGAGCTTTTCCTAACACCTTCCCCTCATTTAACCTGCTTATCGAATCCATATTTGATTGCGATGACAATCTTATCCTTTTCTCTTAGGGTATTTCATTATTTCCCAATTCCTTAAGAATAAATAAAATATGCCGTCGGCTTTGGAATTTTTCCAACCGTGATAGCAAACTTGGATTTGATATGGAAAAATGTGTTTCAAACTTTTATAATCTATTATCATAATGTGATAATTGGTTATGCTTTCAGTTTTCATCTTTCTTTATGTTGTTTTTATACTTTTTAGCACCCCGAACTATTACTTTTCAGCACCCCTTTATTAGAAAACACTAAAAAAAAACCCATCTTTATGGGTTAGCAAAAACTAATTTGATGAGTAATACTTTAAAATAATTATTTTTAAGGTTTAATCAGATTCCCTGATTAATTTCAACCTTAAAATAATTTTTAACTCCTTGTCAAATTTGTTGACAATTATTTCCCAAAAGAGAATAATACCTTACGATATATCCTTCTCTATGCATCATTGGATATGGGAGTTGGTAAATCCATAAAAATGGATAAGCCTATTACAGACTTATTCGTTCAAATGATCATTTCAGATCATAAATTTGAGATATTCTCAAATATTTTGTTTTGATCACAACGATTGATATTTGCCATCATTGTTTATCTTTGTGATCAGGGAAATTCATAATTCTTGTATACTTCTAGTGTATATTGATTCTTTGTACAACTTTATTAAATAATCTTTAAATCTTTAAGCTCTAAAGCTTACTTAGAAAACACTTAAAGTTTCACCTTTGGTGCCAAAATCATCTTCATGCGCCCGGGTCCATTAGTGAAAACATATATAAGGTGATTACATTTAGATCTTTTCAATTTAAAGCAAATAGACTTCAAGTGTCCTATTTTCTTACAGTGATTGAATTTATATACTAGAGACTTATTTTCTCTAATATCTTTATGTTCCAGTCTTGAAAATATATCTTCCTTCTTGGGTGTCTTTGAGCATATTTTATCTTCTTCGTCGAAAGACAATTTTTTCATGTTTCTCTCCAAGGTTGAGGTCTCTCATCCTATTCTGTTTTTAAATGGTGAAGAAACTCATGCATATTCTTTTTCTATCTTTGAACAAGAGGATCCTTCTTCCGATGTTGAATTTTTCGAAGATCATTCAATTACTAATATGTTCTTTCAAAGGATTAAACTAGAGTTGGATGATATGAGCAAGATGAAGATGATATTTGGTTATGATTTGTTCACTTTAAGTATTTGAATCAACTCTTTCATTTTATCTATGATTTCCTTCTGTTGTACCCCAAAATTGGCCCTCTCATTTCTCAATACATTTCCCACAAGATCTTCAATAGCTCAAGCTTGCACAAGGATTGACTAGGTCAAGACATCTCCTCAACACTGATACCTCAAATAAGGGTTTTAGTTTTCACAAGGACAATTGGACTTTTAATGCCTCATATGAATTTCATGGATCATTATGGACCTTCAATATTGCTCATGTCAAGTTTCAAGTCTTGCAGTTCAAGTTTGCTCAATCAATTGATCAGATGACCTAAAATCAACTACATTGGGTAAAAAGTCAACTGGACTCAACTTAAAGTCAAACTTCAAAATTTTTGGCCCATATCAACATTTTGAACTCATATGTATCAATTGATCAAGTTTGGATCACAACTCCCCAAGAAAATTCATCAAATCACCAAAAGGGCAAAATGGTCAAAATTAGGGTTTTGACTAAGAAGGCTTGATTTTTGAATTTTGACATAATACATGACTTATTGGCTTGAAAAATGATATCAAGGATTCAAATGCATCATCTTGACCTAATTACATGGTTCAATTCATTTCACAAGGCCATTTGATTGATAGTTGAAATTTGGTCAACTGATGAAAAAATTCAACTGTACACTGAAAAGTCAAACTTTAACTTTTTGATCAAAATTGAGTTTAAAAGATCAAATTTCATCAAGACATACATAAATATGAAACTTGATCATCAAGAAATCAAGAAAGTCAAATTTCATTTTGAAAAGTCAAAGTTTCCAAGACTTAGAAATTTTTCTAAGTGTTTTATACATGTTTTTCTTCATGACTTCATGCCAATTTTTTACCATGATGCAAGATGATTCAAGGAAAATTTTCAATATGAAATTTCTATATCTTTATTAATTCTACAAAATTGTATGCTCGTGTCCAAAAAATTCTTAGATTTTGAGTTATAAGGCCATAAAGTCATGAACTTTTTCTTAAAACACTTAGTGAAAATTTGACCTAGTTTAGGAAGATTTTTGACCTAATTTCTTGGCCAATTTCCACCAAGCTCCAAGATGATATTACAAAAATGGAAAACATGAAAGATTTAAAGGATGCTCCAAGATTTCCAAAATGTCCAAGAACTTGAAGAGATTATTTTTGAGCTAGGAGAATCGAAGAGGAGAAGTTAAGCATCCATTCTTGATTTTCAAGTCATTTTCATGAAGAACATATAACTCAATTCCAAGCAATGCTGCATAATCCCACTTTTCAGGCTTTCTAACTTGTGTGTTTATCCCTAATAAGAATATTACACAAGCTTTTGAGCTATGGACCACTTGATTTAAGCATTGTCCAATACATCTTGCCATTTAAGGAAGAAAGTTCACACTTCCATTTCGGAAAAGTGACTTTAATCACAAAGTCAACGAGTATGGAGCCTATAACTTGTTCCCTCTGCATACACTCAACACACAAAGTCAGAAGAAACATGTTTAAAGCTCTTAGCCATGCTACAAGCCTTGTACCATTGCATTGAAACCATGTTTTTCAAGCTTACTTTAAAAACAAGCAAAAATCCCATAACTTGTGCTTTTGTGATTCTGACCATCTCAAGTCTCCAAAACTTTTCCTATATAGCAATACACTCTTATGAAAATTAGGACACGAGCTCAAGCCTTCTCAAACACCCCCAAGCACCCTGTTGCATAGAACTGGCCATAACTTGACAGTTTTAAGTTTCAAACCCCCAAATCAAAAACCACTCGTGCGTTTTCAAATCTAATCATCCATACATTCTCTATACATCATAAAAAAGTCATCCTAACACATGTTACATTTTTGTAATCTCATTTTCATTATTCACCATTTTCAAACATCAAGCTTGTAGGTTGACTCGAGTAGGGAGATTTAGGGACTTTTAAAGCAAAGTAGGAGTTGGAAAATACTCAAGGAGGTCCAGGCAAGCTAAACAGATCATTAGGACACCTCAAAGGTTTCTCAAACTTCATATACAAATCCAGCTGCAAGAGGTAAATTTTCAAACTTCAATATCTTGATACAAGCATCTTTTGTACATACATTCTGAAGTAAAAATGTAGATATCATTTCCCTAAAGCTAACCATGTTCACAATTTTCATTTATATTGACTGTGTGTAGAGAATTTTGGATTTGAACTTTCAGAAAAAATTAGGTTTCAATTTAGGGCCAACAAAATTAATCTTCATCTTTGACTTTTAACTTACATAAGTTACATGGTTTGATTCGTGGTGAAAAAACAAGCAATTTTCATGTTTATATCATTGCATTTCATTGAGAATTGAGGAAGATAGCACAATCAGTCATGGATATTTCTCAAGGTTGAAGATGATACAGGGCACACGTTTTTCATATTTGAAAAGAAAGTTTGTAATATATTGATTGGTTGGTGTTTCATAACCAGATGAAACAGCCACCCCAGTGGCAAGCGCGCGTACTAAGGCATTGCTAACCATAAGGGCGAGGGTTAAAACCAATGTGAACCCCCTTTTTTTCTTTTCATATTTTATATTTTAGATCCAGTGCAAGCTAAGTCCAAAGCGCGCGTGGTACACTTATCCTCTCAGCCATCTGATCATTATGTAAAGCAAATCCAGGCTCCAGCACACATCCCCTTGATACACCTTCAAAGGACCACCCTCATTGGATCAGAAACATGAGCCTGGGCCCCTTTTTCTTTGGGCCTGGGATTTTCAAATTTTCACCCCTTGTTTACTTTTGCATCTCATGCCCATTATATTTTCTTTCATTTAATTTTATTATTTTCTTTTTAATCATTTATTTTATTAAAGTAAAAAATCATAAAATCATCAAAAAACTAGTCTTAGGTTTTAAATTAGTTAACTTATTATTTTCCAAAATAAAAATTAATTTAATTTAATCACTTAAGTTTAATTTTATTAATTAGTTTGTAAAATTAATTAGAACTAAGTTTTTCTTATTATTTTTAATTATAAAATATTTTCCTAAATAAAACCCCAAAAATATTTCCTAACACTTTAGGTTTAAATTGTTATTTTCATAAAATAAAATTAATTAATAACACCTTATTTTATCTTATTTTATTTGTAAATGAAATTAGAATTAGATTTAATTTCTAATTTCCTTTATTTCAAATTTCAAACTTTCTTTCTCAAGACAAAAACAAACAAAATATTCCTTTCTCAAAAATACTTAGAACTTTTTATGGTTTTATCATACTTTACCCTTTTCCATCTGTAATATGGTGGGAGAACTGACTGTTATACTGGTTTTGCGTTTTTTATTCGCAAATGTTGCGGTAGCAAGATTCGCCACCGAATTTTCTTTTATCCAACAAAGGAAAGGGTGAAAAGAATAGGAAAAAGACCTTTCGAGAGTTTTCTGAGTAAGGGGGGTAGATTATGGAAAGGGAAGGTGTTAGCACCCTTTCCATCCGTAGTTACCTAAGGGTCTTAGATGCTTAGCTCATTTTGAAATACCTTGTGCTTTGTGTGTTTTGAAAAGTATTTTCGAAAGCGCCTTAGTGCGGTGAACTTTGTAATGTTTCTCGAAATGGTAGAGAACGTATACAAAGTGTTTGAAAATGTTTTTGAAAGAAGTTTTGTATAAGTGTAAAAATTGTTTGAGCAAGCATCTAACAACTATATACTTTACTTGAAAGGTTATTCTTTTCCTGTTTTCCTTTAGACAATGCTATCCTACTATTAGTGAGTAGGTAGCCCTAGTCGTTGGATGTTTGAGGGACATTCGAAGGGAAATTTATACAGTCACAAAGGCAATTGAGCAAGAAACTTTAGTAACTACCCTAGGGTTTTTAAAATCATACCGAGACAACGCCGAGAGGGTCATCGAGGGACTTATGATCTTTAAACCAGAGGGTAGCCACTAAAATCTCTCACGTTTCGAGAGATGTGACTGTATTATTCCGAAGGCAACCGAAGCGGGGGTATCCTAGAGGTACGCATGTGCAATTGTGTTGTTTTTAGTTATTTTTGTCTTTGCATTAGGTTTGTTAGCGTTTTGTTTATTAATCTTTCCATACAATCCTATTAGTCATGCATCTAAATAATTAATAGTTTGCAGTAATTAAAAGTGCGGAAATATAAATCCTAAACTATTACAAGGCTTCGAGGAGGGGGATTATTACAAGTCCAAAAATGGGGGAAATAAAAGCAGTAAATGTAAAGTCCTAGTTTAATTATATTATACCCCATAAGCACGTACGTTAATATGAAAATAAAGTCGAAATATTAAACGCGCGCAAAATGGAAAAGACGTAAAAAACCTAAGTGAGAGGAAATATTTTTGTTTGTTTTTGTTTTATGTAAGAAAATGTTTAATTGATAATTAATTAAATAATCTAGATCTAAATAAAAAAAATGTTAATTATTAAATAAAATTGAAATTTAAAAAGAAATTAATTCTAAGTTTTTTGTATTTTTGTTATGAATACAAGAAATTAAATGAATTAAATCCCAGGTCTATTTATTTTTAAATTAAATAAAAGGTTAAAGTTATTATTTAATTAATTTACCAAGTTAATTTAATTAAAAAAAAGATTAACCTAATATTTTTATGATTTTTTGATTTTAATGTTGTAATAAAATAAAATTGATTAAAACAAAAATGTTAATTAAAACGAAATAAAGAAAATTGAAATGGGTCTGCAAACAAAATGAAATGGGGGGTGCGTTTCAAAGAAGTATCAGGCCTATCAGCAAGAGGACCGAGGCGCTACAAAAATAGTTAGGGGGTGAGAATAAACTGAAACCCCAGGCCCAATGACAAGAGGGCTCATGCGCCTGTGGGATCTGCAAAACAAAGGTTAGAAAAAATAAAAATTTGTTTCCTTCTTGGGTCGAACCCAGGACCTGGCAGAGAAGTGTCATAAGAATGGTGTTCTTGGATTCAGGTACCTATGCTAGCATGTAACACGTTAGATCTACTCAAAACATCAATAGTAATATGAAGGCATGAACAAAACTGATTTAAATTACATAATTTACGTTTGAAGATATTATCTTGATGTAAGTTGTCTTGACAAAAAGTATCTTTTGTTGACTTTTTAAAAATGACTTGTAATGTATGAGCTCATATCTTCCAAATGATGCATTTCTTGAGCTTGAGGATAAAAGATAAGTTGTGGGGAATTGGATTCTATTCAAAATTAGCTTTGGTTGGGGGGAAATTGATGAAGTATGTGAAAGTTATGCCTGGTCAAAGTTTAGTTGACTTTTCCTATATAAGCCCTAATTTAACAATTCTTGACTTTTGATGAATTAAGAGCATTCCTTGAGGAATCATGATCAACCCTTAATCAAATGATGTATATCATTTCAAAATGTTGATGTTGACCAAAAATCTTAAAGTTTGATTGTATATTGGCCATAGTTGACTTTTGACCTAGTATAGTGGATTTTCAAACACTTGAGCAGTTGATTGAGCAAACTTGTAGTGTAAGGCATGAAATTCGGCATGGACAATCTTGAAGACATATCAGGACCATGGAAAACACTTGATACCTTTTGAGCTCACACATCTTGGTGAAAAGTTAAACCCTAGTTAAAAGGCCATTGCTTAGGAGGAGAATTTGTCTGATCAATTCTTGGTCAACCTTGAGCAATTGAAGACCTTAATGAATATGTCTTGAGTAAAATGGGAGGGAAAATTTTGGGATACAACAAATTCCCCTGTTAAATCTTCTTAAACCTGAGGATTTAGATTGGTTTGTTTGCCTTTCGTAATCTGAAGGTGGAAGATGATTGAACACTAGAGTGCCTAGAAATTTGCACTCGCATGAAGTAACGCTGTTGGTTGATGATATCGGGAATGGGATTACATATGCCATTTGGAGAAGATAACAAAGAGTCTTCGGAGATGGGTTTATAGATTCCATCCAAAGTAATTGTTGATAGGAGTATCAGAATGAACCCGCATCTAGTTTTATCTGAATGAAATGCTAGAAAGAGCCCGTGTCAAGCCGCATCCAGAAATGTGTTAGAAGGCAATCGTGTAAGGCTGCTTCAGGATGAGCCTGTGTTGGACTTCACCTGGAAATATCTTAGTAGGAACTTGTGTAAGATTTCTTCAGTATGAGCCCGTGTTAGACTACATCTGGAAATGTCATAGTAGGAACTTGTGTAAGATCGCTTCAGGATGAGCCTGTGTGAAGCTGCATATGAGAGGTTATTAGAGGGAAACCGTGTTAGATTACTTCAGAAAGAGCCCGTGTAAAGCTGCATTTCAGGACGAGAAGGAATCCGTGTAAGATTGCTTCAGGATGAGCCCGTGTAAAGCTGCATCTGAAAGGTTATTAGAGGGAACCCGTGTAAGATTGCTTTAGGAAGATCCCGTGTAAAGCTGCATTTCAGAAGGAGAAGGAATCCATGTAAGATTTCTTCAGGATGAGCCCGTGTAAAGCTGTATTTTGAAATTGTGAGAAGGAATCCGTGTAAGATTGTTTCAGGATGAGCCCGTGTAAAGCTGCATCTAGAGATTATAAGAAGGAACCCGTGTAAGATTGGTTCAGGATGAGCCCGTGTAAAGCTGCATCTGGAGATCATGAGAAGGAGCCCGTGTAAGATTTCTTCAGGATGAACCCGTGTGAAGCTGCATCTGAAAATTGCGAGAAGGAATTGGTGTAAGATTGCTTCAGGATGAACCCGTGTAAAGCTGCATCTGGAGATCATGAGAAGGAACTCGTGTAAGGTTGCTTGAGGATGAGCCCGTGTGAAGCTGCATCTGGAGGGTTATTAGAAGGAACCCGTGTAAGATTGCTCCAGGAAGAGCCCATGTAAAGCTGCATTTGGAGATTATGAGAAGTAACCAGTGTAAGATTGCTTCAGGATGAGCCCGTGTAAAGATGCATCTGGAGATCATGAGAAGGAACCTGTGTAAGATTTCTTCAGGATGAGCCCGTGTGAAGTTGCATCTGAAAATTGCGAGAAGGAATCTATGTAAGATTGCTTCAGGATGAGCCCGTGTAAAGCTTCATCTGGAGATCATGAGAAGGAACCCGTGTAAGATCGCTTCAGGATGAGCCCCTGTGAAGCTGCATCGGGAGGGTTATTAGAAGGAACCTGTGTAAGATTGCTTCAGGAAGAGCCCGCGTAAAGCTGCATTTCAGGATGAGAAGGAATCCGTGTAAGATTGCTTCAGGATAAGCCCGTCTAAAGCTGCATTTGGAAATTGTGAGAAGGAATCCGTGTAAGATTGTTTCAGGATGAGCCCGTGTAAAGCTGCATCTGGAAATATATTAGAAGGAGTTTGTGTAGGGTTTCTTCATCTAGTCGTGTAGATAGTTGCCACGTCTTGTTTGTGGAATTGATCCACAATCAGATATTTGCAGATAGTTGCCCTGTCTGGTTTCAGGAATTAATCTGGAACTGTTTTTGTTGGTTGTTGAGATAGTTGCCCTGTCTGGTTTCGGGAATTAATCCGTGGCCTGTTTTTGGCTAGTCACATAGATAGTTTCCCCGTCTGGTTTCAGGAATTAATCTGTGTCCTGTTGTATTTGTTGATAGTTTCCCCATCTGGTTTCGGGCATTAATCTTTGACCTACTATGCATAAGTTGATAGTATTCGTCTGTCTGCAAATTCAACCTGAAAAGGTAAAGTCAGTTTCATGCAATGTCATGATGTATGAATTGCATGATGCTCTCAAAATAAATGAGAATTTTATATGCGTTTCAGTTATGCATATGCTACAATATATTGTAAATGTTGTATAACTGTTGTGATGCGGTGGGAGAACTGACTTGAGGTTTTGCGTTTTGTGTTCGCAAATGTTGCAGTTTAGCAAGAGTCGCCACCGACTTTTATTTTATCCAAAAGGAAAGGTAAAAAAGCACAGGAAATACCTTTGAGATTGTTTTTGAGTTTGGGGGGTAGATTATGAAAAGGGAAGGTGCTAGCACCCTTTTCATCCATGGTTTTCCATGGGTTCTTAGTTACTTGTTTTAGATCACCTGCTTTTGCTTTTGAATTGTTTGAAATGGTGCTTTGTGTGGTTTTGAAAGTATTTTGAAAAGAGGCCTTTGTTTAGGCAATCTTTATAATGATTCTTATTTATAAGAATGTTTACAAAGATGTTTGTCTTTTGAAAAATGTTTCAATGTTTGAAAGTTTATTTCGAAAATGTTTTGAAATATGTGTGTGTTTTTGAAAATAGCAAGGATGGTTTGCAAGTTTGATCAAGTAACTAGAAGCTTGTCTACCTACTCAAAAGTCTTTCCTACACATTTTTATTCCTTTGATATTGTTGTTTTACCATTGCATTTGGTAAACAACCCTATCTTTGGATGTTAAACGGGACGGGCGTGGGTCATCGTATGACCATGATAGCAATAGTGCCAAGTATCTTAGCAAGTTTATGGGACCAAGATCATTTGTTTTTTAGGCAACCTTGTCTAGCGTCATCGAGGGACTATGATCTTTTTGTTTTGTTTTGTTTTGTCAAGATACCTAGCATGCATACCATGGTCATTTTAAGGCAACAAAGTGGGTGAAACCCTAGAGATGCTTGTATGCAATGTGTTGTTATTTTTCATGCATTTTTGTCTTGTATTAGGTCATGCTATTTGTTTGATTTTTGTTTTTGTTTTTTGCATACAAAACCCTAGTTTACTATCATGGTATATGAAAGCAATAAAATGCGTAAAGTAAATCTAGACTATTAAAACAATATTATGGGGAGGGGATACAAGTTTTGAATAGGGGGATATTGCTCAAAATAAAACCCTAAAACTATTACAACCAAATTGAATTTATTGTACAAATAAATAAATAAGCAAATATTTAAATATGCAATAAAATGTAAATATGCAAGAATTGTTTTTGTATTAATTTTATGTATGAGAAAATAAATTTATTTATGTCTTAAAAATAAGAAAATAAAATGATTATTTTTGAAAGGGTGAAAACCCTAATTTTTGTTTAATAGAAAATATATTCTAATATTATTCCTTTTATTCAAGAAAATAATAATAATAATATGTACAAAATGTTAAAAAAATGAAATATGTATGAAAATATTATTTTAAGTGTATAAATAATAAAAATAAAAATATAAGTATTTTAATATTATTTACAAGTTTATTTCAAGAAAACAAATTCTATTTAACCTAATAAGATATTTTTGTCATAAAAATAATAAAATAAAATGAAAAATTTTAAGAAAATATTTTTATGATTTTATAATGTTTAGAAAAAATAATAAAGTCAGAAAATATAAATTATGCAAGAAAATGCAAAAAAGTATAAAATAAAAGGTCAAGGGGGTGCAAAAAGTAACAGGCCCAAGGCGCCCAGGCCCAAGGCAACTTCATCCCTGTCCTTCAGCTAAACACGCACGTCCCTTGCTTGATTCTGTAACTTGCTATTCTTTGCATAAAATCAAAAACTTGCAACATGAAACTTGTAGCATTTTTAGTCACGATTCCAATGATATAAAAAACATGACCTAACTCTCAAAGATCAGAGAGAATTTTAATGACCCTAATTTCTGACCTAAAATTTTCAGCATGTTCAACATCCAAATACTCTTAGCTCAGTTAATATAAATGGAATCTAAGCATATGTACAACTCAAGCACGTTAAAGACTACATTTTTGCTTCACAAACCTAAGCTTAAAGATGCCTAAATAAGGAGTTAGAAACTTGACAAATACCTTGTTCAGTTGAGTTTGGATATGGAAATATGGGCACTTTGAGTGAGGTCTGAAGTTCTTGTGAGCTTGCTTGAAGTCCCCTCAAGCTATCCCAATGCTCAGCTGGCCTTGAAGTTGCTTGAAACTCCCTGTAGAAGTCAACCTGCAAACTCACAAAATGGAAATGGTGAAGCTCGAAACAGGGCACACAGTTGCTAGACAGGGGCCTGGATAGTTCAGGTGTGTTGTATGGAATGTGTTTGAAGTGGTTCAAAGCAAAACGCACGAGTGAAATATGTTTTGGCTTGTGATTTGCAGAGGTTTCCCTGTTTGGGCAGAAAAATGAGATTTCTGTATTTTAGGGTGTTTGAGAGGTGAGCAATTCGTGTCTTAGGCTTGTTACAATATTCTGAGATTGTTTCAAATGATGCTAAGTCTTGCTTTTATCAGATACACAAGTTGTGTGGACTTTTGCAAGTTTACTTGCTTTTGAAGAAAAGGTGAGATGACAATGCCCAAAGCCTGTACAGGCCTGTTCCTTAGCTGCACATAGTTGGTGAACTTTTCCTGATATTTGTGGACTTTGTTTGCAGCCAGAGATTAGGTCCATGGCTCAAGATAAACAAAGTTGCAAAAAGCAAGCTTTATGGAAATGGTATTGTTACCTTATGCCATAAATGGAATAAATCAATGTACAATGCTCCAATGCTCAGAACAAAGCCATTGTCCAATGTGTTTGCATTCAATTTTGGAGTGTAGAAGGGATTATAACCTGTAAACCAAGTACAAGCATGCTTAGGACATATTTGCAACTTGAACCATTGTGAAAAATACCTTGGACAAAAGTGATAATTTTCCATTTTCATTTCTTCGATTCTCCCTAACCATAAATGATCTTGGAGAGTTCTTGGACATTTTGGAAAGCTTGTAACATGATATACAATCCATCTTTGAAATTCATTTTGAGATTCCTCATGGAACTAGGTGAAAAGTTGCCATGAAGTTAGGTCAAAAATCTACCTAAACTAGGGCAAAATTTCACTAAGTTAAAAGTTTTATGGACCCCTATTCACAAAATCATAACTTGAGATCCAAGCATCTTTTGAGAAAACTTTATGAGTCAAAGTTGTATATTTTTTGGAGGAATACAACTTTCATGTTGGAAGTTTTGTTTGAATCCAATTGCATCATGGTAAAAAAGTTGTGAAAAGTTGGGAAAAAATAAGAAATTTTCATAACTTAGAAAAATTCTAAGTTATGAAAATTTTCAAACTTAAACCCTAATTTCCAAATTTAAGTTTCTTGGTGAACAAGTTTCATGTTTTGACACATCTTGATGAAATATGACCCTTGGCACTTGATTTTGACCAAAAAGTCAAAGTTTGACTTTTCAGTGTATAGTTGATTTTTGATCAGTTGACTGGAAAATTCATCTGTCAATCCAATGCATTTGAGATCTTTTGAACCTTGTGATTAGGTCAAGATTGTGCCATTTAGTCTTTGAAATCATTCTTGAACCCAATTTGCCATTGGCTAGGTGAAAATTCAGAAATTGCCTTTCTCCAGTCAAAACCCTAATTTTGACCATTTTGCCCTTTTGACGATCTGATCAAATTTCTTGAGAAGTTGTGGTCCAAACTTGATCAAATGGTTCATATGAGTCTATAATGTTGATGTGGATCAAAAATTATGAGGTTTGACTGTAAATTGGCCATGGTTGACTTTTCCCCCAAAATAGTTGATTTTTAGGTCAACTGTCCAATTGACTGGGAAAAAATGTGATTCAAGGCTTGAAACTTGGTATGAGCAATCTTAGAGGTTCAAAATGAAGTATGAAAGTCACATGAGGCATTGGAAGTCCAAAAATCCTTGTGCAAACTCAAACCTTAATTTCAAGTCATCAGTGGAAGAAGATGTTTTAAGCTGAGCAAACCCTAATCTGGTCTTGAGTCCAAGAAGTTTTGTGAGGAGAATCTTGATAAAATGAGAGGGAAAATTTCGGGGTACAACATCTGCCCCTGTTCAATCTTCTTGAACCTGAAGAGTTAGATTGGCAAGTTTGTCGTTCGTGACTCGAAGGTAAAAGATGATTGGACACTAGAGTGCCCGTAAATTTGCACTCGTCAAAATGTAGTTGAGGGAATGGGCTTAAAGATGCCATTTGAATAAGTGACATAATCTTATCGGATATGGGCTTAAAGATTCCATCCAAGAATGTTTATTGAACTACAAGTTGTAAGTCAAAAGAATGAGTATCAGAATGGTGCACGTATTTGGAACGTATCTGAACTGTATCTAGAGACTGAGTCTGTATGAGCAATGGAATATCGTCTGTGTCTGGAGCGTATCCGAGCTGTAACTATACTTGAATATGAATGAATAACAGAATGACTTCCGTGTCTGGAGTGTATCTGTATTGTGTCTGAATCTGAAATTTGAATAAGCGACAGAATGACATCCGTGTCTGGAGCGTATCTGAGCTGGGGAAAAATTTGAATGAGTGACAAAATAGCTTCCGTGTCTGGAGCGTATCTGGACTGTATTTGAAGTTGAGGTCTAAATGAGTAACAGAATGACTTCCGTTTTTGGAGTGTATCTGTACTGTATCTTGACTTTGAATTCTGAATAAGTAATAGAATGAATTCCGTGTCTGGAGTGTATCTGTGATACGGTGGGAAGAACTGACTATTTTTTGGAATGCTGGTTTGCGTTTTGCGTTTGTTTTTGCAAAATGTCGCGGTAAGCAAGAGTCTCCACCGACTTTTATTTTATCCAACAAGGAAAGGAAAAAGAGCACATAAAAATTCCTTTTTCGAGATATTTCTCGGGTTCGGGGGGTAGATTATAGAAAGGGAAGGTGTTAGCACCCTTTCTATCCGTGGTTATCCACGGGATCTTAGGTACTCGCTCAATTGTTTTCAAAATATTTCTTTCTTTGTGCTCGTGGATTTGAAAAAGTTTTTGTTTTAAACTTCGATTTAACTCTTGCTTCTGTCCTCAAGAGCGTATGAAGTGTTTTTAAAACTTTGTTCGAAAAGGAGTGTAAGTGCGAAAAGTTTTCGTTTTTTGAAAGAGCAAGTATCTAAGAACCATCTACCTACTCGAAAAAGGAATCGTTCTATGCTAATGTCCTTTAGATAATGCTATCCCACTATTAATGAGTGGGTAGCATCATCGTTGGAGTTTAAGGGTCAATTCGAATGAGGGACATGCGGTCACTAAAGCAATATTAGGACGCCTTAGCGGTAACCCTAATGTCTTAGATCATTTGTTTTGAGGCAACAATATCCGAGGCAACCGTTTCGAGGCGACTATGATCTTTTAGACAAGAGGACGACCTCTAAAGTGACCTATACTCAATGGCCGCGTACGAAGGCAACCAAGTGGGGTGTACCTTAAGAGTGCGCATGTGCGAGTGTGTTGTTTTCAGTTAATTTTATCTTTGTACATGTTAAGTGTGATCTAAGTTGATTTAAAGTTAAAACATTCAGTCTTGTCATGTCATCCTATTATCAAACATCTAGCAGTTATAATTTGCAAAAAATAAAATACGGAATTTAAATTACAAGGCGTTGGATATTTACATCGCCAAAGACAAACCCTTTAAAAATAAATAAAGCGATAAAAAATAATAAAAGTCCTATTTAACTATTACAAACCGGGGGCAAGTACATTATTGGATAAAATAAATAAATCGCGTGCGGGAAATTAAATCGAGTGCAAGATTAGGGTTTTAACCCTTTTTGTTAAAGAAAAGATCTTTTTGTTGTTTTTATTTTAAGAAAGACATTAACCTAAATCAATTACTAAATTAATAAATAAATAAATTAATTAAATGAAAAAATTATTTTTGGGTTTTTGTTATTTTAAGAAAGAAATAAAATTAATTGAATTAGTAAAAACCTAATTAAATCTAATTTAATTTTAATTATTTACAAAAATGTGTTAAAGTTATTCTAATTAAAGCCTAAGTTAATTTAATTAGGGTTTATTAATAAAAATAAAAATAAAAATTTGATTTGATAAAGAAAATATTTTTGTGGTTTTATTTTATAAAGAAAAGAATTTTTTTGATTGGTTAGTAATTAAATAGAAATAATAAAACAAATAATCAAAATAAAATAAATAAGATAAAAGAGAGAGATGAAGGGGTATGGGCCTGGATTTATGGTGTAGATAGTAATTCTGAGGCCCATTAGAGTTGGTCTTGGTGGACTTTTCCTGATTTAGTGTGCATGTGTTGACTTGGCTCCATGTAGACCTTCAACGCTTGACCATCAGATTTGGGCTTGGGCCATCTGGAAATTGGATATGTGAAGGTGTATGGTACACTGCAAGCCTGAATGTACACACAATCTCCTGAAGAGAAAAAACAATGAGAAATTGGGGGACCTGGGATTCGAACCTAGGTCCTGAGGGATATTACCAATGCACGCTTGCCACTAGGCCACTTGTCCTTGTTTGTTAATACAATAGGAATAATATATATTATATGAAAACAAAAACTATTGCCAGAAAAATATAAAAAAAACGCGCGTGGTTTGAATGGCCCAATGAGGAGGCGCCACGCATCGTCTTCAACCTTCCATCCGTGGCTAAAACCCTGTAAAACCTATAGCTACGGACACAGGCCATCACTACAAGTTGTGCATATTCCAAAATCCGCTGTAGGCCATAAAAATGAATTCTAAAGGCATGGTTGTGCTCGTCTCATCATCTCGGTCACAACCATACCCTTCTTGATGGCCAATTATTCCTGGAAAAAAAACACCCAAAAATATCCAAGAAACCCTAACTATGGCATTTTGCAATACATGTCATGTAAACGAATTTAAATAAATCCAAAAGCTTGGAAATGTTGAGAGGATCACAAATATGTAGTTGGTTTGTTCAAATGATGCAAGAATGAACCAAATCGAATCCAAGAACAGAGCTAGGTAACGAGGGACTTACAGCGCGTTTGGGCATATGAGCAAGCTTGCTTTGGATTGGTTTAGCTTCAGTGAACATCCAGGAAGCGATTGGGATAGGTCTTGGCTTCTGAAAACACCTTTAAGCACGATTTCGATCTCAAGCTTTTTACCACTTTTTCCAAACTTTGTTCTGCCTATGCTTGCACTTTTCAACCTTTGTTTTGATTGCTTTGGATTCCTTATGTACTAGGGAGTGTATTAGGGTAACAATTTTGGATTGAATCTCTCTAAATTAATGCATTGGAATTTGATTTGATTCACTCTTTACAACTTGCCAAATTTGCCAAATCTCAATCTTTTTGCACATGATATTGTATAATTCGAGTTTGATGATGGTAATGATGATAATTACAACCTGAAACAGCCAAAAAATCTTAGGTAATCAAAGCTTTGGATTTTATATGATTTAATTTGATTTAAAATGAATAAATTCAATAAAAAATCAAATAAAATAATAAAAATAAAATATGGGCTCATGGATGAAGCTAGGACACGTGGACAATGATGCAAGCTCAAATCAAGTGGAAAAGAATGGGCCCATTTGACAAAATTTGATGTTTTGGGGATAGTTGACTTTTGGCAATTTTGCAAAAATGTCCAACTTCAACAATGCATAACTTCTTCAATTTTGACTTTTGGAAGTGTTCTTGGACTCTTTAGAAATCTTGAGATGTCCTCTAACCAACCCTTTTGGTCTCATCTCATTTTGATATTCCATGCTCAAGTTATAAGCTTTGGCAAAAAAGGTGTTTTTGTTGACTTTCAAAAATGACCTATAATGTCCAAATTTTTAACTTCTTGTGAGTGCATTTTTTGATCTTGGTATATGAAGATGGATTGTAGGAAATTTCATCCTCTTCAAAATTAGCTTTGGATGGGTAATTTCTCATAAAGTATGAGAAAGTTATGCCTGGTCAAAATTGAGTTGACTTTTCCTACAAAACCCTAATTTAGCAACTTTTGAGTCTTGATGAATTTTGAGCAATCCTTGATGAATCATGATCAACCCTTGATCAAATGACGAAATATCCTTCAAAATTGGAATGTTGACAAAAAATCTCGAGGTTTGACTGTATTTGGGTCACAGTTGACTTTTGCCCTAACACAGTCGATTTTTGGACCCTTTGAGCAATTGACTGAGCAAACTTCCTCTGCAAGGCTTGAAATTTGACATGGATGATCTTGAGAACATACTAGGACATTGGGGATCACTTGAGGTCACTTGGATCCAAAAATCTTGATGCAACACAAAACCCTAATTTGGGGAAAACTGCCTTAGGAGATAGCTTGTCTGTCCAATTCTTGAGCAACCTTGAGCCACTTGGGGATTTTTCTTGCAATGTTTTGAGAAATATGAGAGGGAAAATTTTGGGGTACAACAGCTGCTCCTGTTCAATCTTCTTAAACCTGAGGATGTAGATTGGCTTTCGTGCCTTTCGTGATCCAAAGGTGGAAGATGATTGAACACTAGAGTGCCTAGAAATTTGCACTCGCATGAAGTGGTATCAGCCTTGTGATGTCGGGAATGGGCTTACAGATGCCATTTGGAGATTGCTGGCGGGAGGATGGGCTTAAAGATTCCATCTGTAGGAGCGTCGATCACATAAGAGATTCCTTAGCGAGAACCTACATACCTGTTGTGATCGGTGGAAATAGAACTGACTGTTTTTTAAGGTGGTTTGCGAAATGTCGCGGTAAGCAAGAGTCGCCACCGTCTTTTATGTTCTCCAACATGGAAAGGACAAAAGCACAACAAAATTCCTTCTTTGAGATGTCTCTCAGTTCGGGAGGTAGATTTATAGAAAGGGAAGGTGTTAGCACCCTTTTTATCCATGGTTATCCATGGGCTCTTAGGTACTTGCTCTTATGTTTTCAAAAATTGTTTGCTTTTCAAGTGTGTGTGGGTTTTGAAAAAGTTTCGTTTGAAAAATTTCTAAGTAACTCTTGTATCTGTCCTCAAGAGTGTATGAAAAATTTGTTTGAAAACTTTTTGAAAGTGTCAGTGCGAAAAGTTGTTTTGTTTGTTTTGAGAGAGCAAGTACTTAAGAGAAATCTACCTACTCTAAGGAATTAGGCTGTGTAAGAGTCCATTAGATAGTGCTATCCCACCATTGAGAGGTAGGTAGCACCGTCGTTGGAGTTATTCGGGTCAATTCAATTAAGGGACAATGTGGTCACCAAAGCAATAGTAGGACACCTTAGAAGTAACCCTAATGTCCTAGATCCTTTTTTATTCGAGGCAACCGTTTCGAGGCAACTGGATCTTTAGACAGGAGGGCGACCTCTAAGATACCCTATACTTGACGACCACGTTCGAGGCAACCAGTGAGGCGTACCCTAGGAGTGGCATGTGCATGTGTGTTGTTTCATGTTAATGTTTATCTTGTACATGTTATTTGTGAGCTACGGATTGATTTTATTTGCCATACAAGTCTTTCATGCCTTTTTTAACAGTTAAGAGTGCGGAAAATAAAGAGCGGGAAAGGTAAATCTAACTATTACAAGGCGCAGGTCTATACATCGCCAAAAACATAACCCGTTTTGGAAAATAAATGCGGGAAATAAAAGAAAGCAATAAAATCCTAATTAACTATTACATCCTTGGAAACCGATACATAAATATAATAAAAAATAATGATAATGCGTGAAAAGAAATTTAATCAGGACGCCCTTAGGGTTTTGACCCTTTTTGAGAAAAGAATTTAAGTTTGTCCCTTTTTTGCAATTTAATTAAAACATTAAGCCTAGTACTAATTAATTATTTAATTAAAAGAAAAGTTTTTTTTTTGTGTTTTATGTTTTGTTTTAATAAAAATAAAATAAAAGGAATTAAAAAGTTAGTAAACAAAACCCTAATTCTAAACTAATTTTATTTATTGTAAAAAGATTAAAATTGACCTAATTAACCTAAATTAATTAATTTACATTTATTTACAAAGATAATTAATAGTGAATTTAATAAATAATAAAAATATTTAATATTTTAAGTTTCTGAATTTAATATGAAAAATAATTAATTTATGAATTAATAATAATTAATAAGAATTAATAAAAATAATTGGTTAAAAGAAAATAAAAAAGAAAAAGAAAACCAAAGAAAATATGAAAGAACCAGGGGGGGTATGCTGGACCCAATGGAGGTGAATCTGGAATTTTAGGCCCAATAAGCCAAGCCTGCGTTGACTTTCTTGAATCGTCCACGTGCATGTTGACTGGAACATACAATGGTCTTCATCTTTTGACCATTAGATTGGTATTGTGGGACACTTGGCAAGTTGAGCGCTGGGGTCCATGGTGGAATATGGTTGTGAATCTGCACATGATTATGGTATGAAAAATATGAAACAAATATTGGGGGACCTGGGAATCGAACCCAGGTCCCAATGGTGCTTGGACAATGCATCTACCACTAAGCCAGGCGCCCGCAATTGTTATTATAATACTAAATAAAAATAATATATAAACAATAACGCGTATGCTGAGACAACAAACGAAGCGCACCTTTTATTCAAACCAGCCAACCATGTGTGACCACGTATTGTCTTCTTTACCTGGCCTGTAAAAAAAAATCAATTAGCGGGGGTTTTTAACCCCCACAAAGTGCAAATGCCAAAAATAGCGATTAGGCGTACAATACATATAAATAGGGCGCGATGGTTTCAATGTCTTCGTCTCATTCAGACGGTTTCAACCATGTGCGTCTTGAGGTCTAATTTTGCTTATGCTGTAAAGCCCTAATTCGAGAGCTTGAAAACCCTAGGATTCAACAATGGTGGTTTATGTTTCAGGGCACCATAATCCAATTGAATCATACGTACAACTTCGTATCAGTCCTATTAATACAAAACAATCCAAAAAAGAGGTTAAATATGCATGAATAATGATATGCGATTATGGAATAAAAACCAAACCGTGTGACTTGTTCTTGCGTGTTATTGGAGTGTTAAGGCTTGTTTTTGATTCCAATCCGTTCCTGGGAATGTCAGCAATGTGTTTGAATCACTCTAAGGCTTTGAATTGTGCTGGAAGGTGGAATTCAGTTTTGAATTATCTTGGCTTTTTTTCAATATGGTAATGGTGTTTTTGCAGAATCTTGCACGTGAAATGCTTTAGGGTTAGGTTCAGCATATGTATTGGAAGGGAATTAGGTCAAAGTTTGGGCCAAGGATCCATTGCATTCATGTTTGCATATTTGGTTGACCACCATTAAAGGACTTTCCAAACTTGGAGCAAATCTTGGATTTTATGAACAAAAAGCCCCTAGCACGAATTTGTGAGTTGGAACATGACACATGAAAGTTGTATAAATCAAAAAGATACTATTTCATTGATTTTTAGATTTTATTTGAATTATTAAAGATTTAAAATGAATTAAATCAATAAAATATAAATAAAATAGAAAAATAAATGTTTGATCTTGAAATTAATCATGGGGCACGTGGGTGGCATGACAAGGCTGAATCAAGTGGAAGAAAGTGGGCCCTTTTGTCAAAAATTGAAGTTTTAAGGATAGTTGACTTTTGCCATTTCACAAAAATTTCCCAACTTCTCCAATGCATATCTTGCTCAATTTTGATCATATGAACATGTTCTTGGACATTTTGGAAAGGTCTTGAAGTCCTCTAACCAATGCCTTTGGTCCCATGTCATTTGGATTTACCAATCGCAAGTTATCGTCTTTGACTTAAAATGCCTTTTTGTTGACTTTTGAAAATGACCTATAATGTAGAAATTGATAACTTTTTTGTGAGAGCATTTCTTGGACTTGGAATGTGAAGATGAATTGTAGGAAATGTCATCCCCTTCAAAATGAGCATTTGGATGGGATTTTTCTGATGAACCATGAAAAAGTTATGCCCTGGTCAATGTACAGTTGACTTTTCAGCTGTCCCAAAATGGAAACTTTTGCATCTTGATGATTTTTGAGCCATTCTTGTGGAATCATGGTCAAGACTTGACCAAATGATGATTGTGGCTTCAAAATAAGATGTTGACCAAAATTTTTGACTTTTGACTTCCAAATGACCATTTTACCCCTACAGTTGATTGTGAAGCAATTAGGGCTTTTGACTGTGCAACTTGATGCTGTGAGTCTTGGAACTTGACATGTAGATGCTTGAAAATGTATATAGGCATATGGGACTTGATTGAGCCATTGAAAACCTCAACTTCCTTGAGAGAAACAAAACCCTAATTTTGACTGGCTTAGGAGGATGTTTGACTGTGCAACCCTTGAGAGATTTTGAACCATTTGAAGATTGACCTTGATAAATCTTGAAGAATATGGGAGGGAAAATTTTGGGGTACAACACCTGTTGCTGTGGAAGATTCCGCTGGGGAAGCTTGGTCTTGCTGAGATTTAGGAACTTGCCTGTACTCCAACAGAGAGAACATCTCTGCTGGGTTTTAAGAACTTGTCCGTAATTCAACTGGGGGAAATCTGGCGAGGTTTAGAACCTTGTCTGTAATTCAACCGAGAATAATTCAGTTGAGATTTAAGAACCTGTCAGTACTACGACTGATGAGGATTGCCGAGATTAAGAACCTTATCTGTAATTCAACCGAGACTAATTCAGTTGAGATTTAAGAACCGGTCAGTACTTCGACTGAGGGAAACATCTTCATCAAGATCTAGGAACTGTCTGTACTTCAACGGAGACTAATTCTGTTGAGATTTGAGAACTTGTCCACACTTCGACGGAGGAAAATTGCCGAGATTTAGAACCTTATCTGTAATTAAACCGAGACTAATTCAGTTGAGATTTAAGAACCAGTCAGTTCTTCGACTGAGGGAAACATCTTCATCAAGATCTAGGACTGTCTGTTACTTCAACGGAGGATAATTCATTTGAGATTTAAGAACTCGTCCACACTTCGACGGAGAAAAATTGCCGAGATTTAGAACCTTATCTGTAATTCAACCGAGGATAATTCAGTTGAGATTTAAGAATCGGTCAGTTCTTCGACTGAGGGAAACATCTTCATTAAGATCTAGGACTGTCTGTTACTTTAACGGAGGATAATTCTGTTGAGATTTAAGAACTCGTCCACACTTCGACGGAGGAAAATTACCGAGATTTAGAACCTTATCTATAATTCAACCGAGGATAATTCAGTTGAGATTTAAGAACCGGTCAGTTCTTCGACTGAGGGAAACATCTTCATCAAGATCTAGGACTGTCTGTTACTTCAACGGAGGATAATTCTGTTGAGATTTAAGAACTCGTCCACACTTCGACGGAGGAAAATTGCCGAGATTTAGAACCTTATCTTATCTGTAATTCAACAGAGGATAATTCAGTTGAGATTTAAGAACCGATCAGTTCTTCGACATAACTGAGAACTTAACTGCATCCTTCCTGAAAGGTAAAGGTCAGTCGTATGCAATGCATGATATATATCAAGCAATGATGTTCTCAAAATAAATGAGATTGTGTTATATGATGCGTATATGCATGTATCGTGATGTATGGATATGTAATGTTTTAGCTGGGGGAAAATAAATCCCGAATAGCTGCTGGAGAAAAGAGCTGCATTTTTCGTTTCCGCTGGAGATAGTGGACGAAGATGATTGTGAGAATAAACCTGCAGGAGAGGATGACTCCGTTAGGGAATAAAATGATGAAGAGATTACTCTGTGGGGAAGAGATGCTCTGCTGAGGATTCCACAGATAAATTCCACTGGGGTTGAATTACTGTTGCTGGTGATACTGAATCTTGTTGGGGATTGACTTCTGGTTTGTGAAAGGAAAGAACTCCGATGGGGTTGATCTTTCAGTCGCAACTTCACTGGGGATAACCTTTTTAGACTCTAATGGAGATAATCCATTGAGCTCTGCTAGGGATAATCCTTTGATTTCTGCTGGGGACAATCTTCCAAAGTCTACTGGGGATGATTCTCCAAACTTCACTGGGGAAGCTTCTTCAGACTGCGCTGGGAAACATTTCAAACTCCACTGGGGACATTTTGTACTCCGTCGGGGAATATTCTTATACTCCGCTGGGGAATATTAAGACTACCAGGGATATTAAGCCTCTTCATTATTGATGTTAGATAAACTCTGCTTGGGGATAATATTACCGATTCATTCACAGTTGCAAGTCTTAGCTGGGGAGAGCCATCATTATTGTCTTACTCTGCGGGGAGTGAAAGTACCTTGGCCATATTCTTCAATTGAATTTACCTTTGTACTTGGTGGATAAAGCATCCGTACAGTTTGGACAATTCCTCTTTCCCCTTGTTGTACCCCAAAATTTGCCCTCCCATATTCCTCAAGATTTGTCAAGAATGATCTTCAAATGGTTCAAAATGGCCCAAGGGTTGTACAGTCAAATCACCTCCTAAGGCAGTCAAGTCAAAATTAGGGTTTTGTGTTGCATTAAGGACATCATATCTAAATGGCCTCAAGTGCTCCCCAATGTCTTAATATGTTCTTAAGTTCATCCATGACAAATTTCAAGCCTTGCAGAGAAACTTTGGTCAGCCAATTGCTCAAGAGGCCCAAAAATCGACTGTGCTGGGTCAAAAGTCAACTGTGACCTAAATACAGTCAAACCTCAAGATTTTTTGTCAACAATTTCATTTTGAAGGATAATTCATCATTTGATCAAGGGTTGATCATGATTCATTAAGGATTGCTCAAAATTCATCAAGATTCAAAAGTTGTTAAATTAGGGTTTTGTAGGAAAAGTCAACTCAACTTTGACCAAGCATAACTTTCTCATACTTTATGAGAAATGACCCATCCAAAGCTCATATTGAATAGGATGCAATTTCCTACAATCCATCTTCACAACCCAAGATCAAGAAATTCTCTCACAAGAAGTTACAAATTTGGACATTATAGGTCATTTTTGAAAGTCAACAAAAACACCTTTTTTTCAAAAGCTTATAACTTGAGAATGGAAGACCAAAATGAGATGAGACCAAAAGGGTTGATTACAGGACATCTCAAGGTTTCCAAAAAGTCCAAGAACACCTCCAAAAGTTCATAATTGAAGAAGTTATGCATTGTTGAAGTTGGGAATTTTTCCAAAATTGCCAAAAGTCAACTATCCTCAAAACTCCAATTTTTGACAAAAGGGCCCACTTTTTCCAATTGATTTAGTCTTTTCATGACACACACCTGTCCCATGCTTAATTTCATGACCAAACATTTATTTTTCTATTTTATTTAATTTTTATTGATTTAATTCAATTTAAATCTATATTAATTCAAATAAAATCCAAAAATTAATGAAATGGTATCTTTGTGATTGGTACAGCTTTCATATATCATATGACACCTAATCAAATTCGTGCCTTGGCTTTTTGTGCACAAAATCTCAGATTTGGCCATATTTGGAAAGCTTGTTAATGGTGATCAAAGTGCAATCCTAATTCTTCAAAACATATGGATATTGGCCCAACTCTTGACCTAAAACCATTCTATTATACATACACAAGGCACACAAACCTAATTCACGCACAAGGACCGTACAGAACGGCTAGACCAAACTTGGAAAAAGCTTGAGAAACCTTGAAACCGAAATCATACGTAGAGGTCAATTCAATTCAAAAGCCTAACGCTATCTTCTTGCTAGCCATTCACTGAAGCTAAGGCAATCCCTCACGAGCCCTGAATCACCACCAAACACACTGTAAGTCGCTTGAAACTCCGCCCTGGACATGGAATCGTGATCTTGTGTTCTTGCATCTTTTTGACAAAACGTTGGCATATTCTTGATCCTTGCATAATTTCCAACCTTTCTGCAATATTCAATTTTGTTTTTGTAGCCTGTAAAGCCCTACCCGAAACTAGGGTTTGGGTTTCTTGTTTTCAGGTAAAATCAGAACCAACCATGACCATGAATGGACTCAGGAGGACGAAACGAGCATGGGGATGATTTTAGGTTGCATTTATATTGCCTGGAAGTTGATTTAGGAGGAACCTACGAATCTTGCTGCGGACAAAATCCGTAGGTAAAAACCTGGTTATTCTCAACGAAGAAGACGCTGACGCGTCTCCCTCCCATTCGTCCTTTTAAAAATGCGCGCTTTTATTTTTTTTCCAGGCATAGTTGATTGATTATCAATATAATATTTGTTGTATATATTAATAACAAAGATGCAGCGTGGCTCAGTTGGTGGAAGCGTGAGTGGGATACCCTTGGGACCTGGGTTCGAATCCCAGGTCCCCCAAAACGTTTATTTAATTTTTCTTCAGGTGTTCCCATGCAATGCCCAGAAGGTGGTCTACCGTGTGCATCCAATTTCCAAGCGCCAGATGGCCAGTAAATCAAATCCAATGGCCAAAGCTGAGTATCCACCATACTCTACAGTCAACGCACACACATGGAAGTGGAGAAGTCCACGAGGCCTGGACGTAAATGGGCTTCAGAATTGCTCTTTTCACTCCCAAATCAGGCCCAACACCCCCTGGGTTTATTTCTTCTTCTCTTTTATATTTTTATTTAATTGTTTTTTATTATTATTTAATTAACCTAATAATTTATTTTTCCTAATAAAAATCAGAAAAACACAAAAAAATATTATTTTTATTAATTTCATTATTTTTGTAAATAAACAATTTAATTGACTTAGTTTTTTTAATTAGGCATAATTGTAACATTTTTGCAACAAAATAAAATTAATGTAGAATTAGGGTTTTTAATAGCTTTTGACCATTTTTTATTTTTTCCTTAAATAACAAAAAAAAACCAAAAACTATTTTTATTTTAGTTAATTAATTCAATTATTAATTTAGACTAATTTCTTTAATTCAAAAAAATAATCACAATATGCTTTGTTAAATGAAAAAGGGTCAAAACCCTAAAAAACTCTCCGATTTAATTTTTCTCGCGCGTATTACTTTTTGATCCATATAATTGTATTTGCTCCGAGGATGTAATAGTTTTAACTTAGGATTATTTACCGCTTTTATTTACTTTTTCGCATTTACTTTTTCAAGGGTTTGTTTTTGGCGATGTAAATACCCGACGCCTTGTAATAGCTTAGTTTTATTTTCCCCAACCATTAACTGCTAGATGTATGAATAATAGGCTATGCATGACAAGATCTATCTTAACTTAAAATCAACCGTAGCTCACCATAACATGTACAAAGATAACATAACTGAAAATTGACACATTTGCACATGCCACTCCTAGGGTACGCCTCACTTGGTTGCCTCGAACGTGGTCATTGAGTATAGGAAGTTTTAGAGGTCGCCCTCTTGTCCAAAGATCATAAGTTGCCTCGAAACGGTTGCCTCAGATAAAATGATCTAAGACATTAGGGTTACCGCTAAGGCGTCCTAACATTGCTTTAGTGACCACATGTCCCTTAATCGAATTGACCCGAAAACTCCAACGACGGTGCTACCTACTTCTCAAGAGTGGGATGGCACTGTCTAAAGGACATTTACACAGCTTAATTCCTTTTGAGTAGGTAGAGGTTCTCAGGCACTTGCTCTTTCAAAACAAAACAAACTTTTCGCACTTACACTTTTTGAACAAAGTTTTCAAAACACTTCATACACTCTTGAGGACAGAAACAAGAGTTAAATCGAAGTTTTCAAACAAAACTCTTTTCAAACCCACAATCACAAAGAAAAGCAAATTTTTGAAAACATAGTGAGCAAGTACCTAAGAGCCCGTGGATAACCACAGATAGAAAGGGTGCTAACACCTTCCCTTTCTAAAATCTACCTCCCGTACCCGAGAAACATCTCGAAAAGGAATTTTGCTGTGCTTTTGTCCTTTCCTTGTTGGATGAAATAAAAGATAGTGGCGACTCTTGCTTACCGCGGCATTTTGCAAAAACAAACGCAAACGCGAACCAACATTCCAAAACAGTCAGTTTTATTTCCACCGATCACACCCCTGTTTCTGATATTACCAGTAATCGTCTTTTGTTTCGCATGCAAATTTTTATGAGCAACAATTAATGTCAAATGCATATATCTAAAATGAACATTGGACGTTCTTTGCAAAACAAAACAGAAAAAGGAAAAACAGTTTGAAATTTCTCTGAAGATGAATTGTATGGATTTTGAAGTTTGGCCTGTAAATAGGCGTTTTTGTACAAGAGGCTGACGTCCTAGTAAGAGAACGCCGCCGAATAATAGAATTTGCACAATTTGTGAAAAACTAAACAAAACAGCTATGTGAATAATCCCACTGGGTTCCAATTCTGCTATTGCCTTTATGTCCTCGAGCATCTCATCACTTGGCTACTTGGTTGAAGGTAGATCAGATTGATTAGTGTCATCCGAGCTTGAAAGTCGATACCGAAGTCTGGTTGCAAGGTGATCCTGTTGTACCCCAAAATTTTCCCTCCCATTTTCTCAACATTTTCTCATCACAAGACCCTTGGAGCTCAAGATCCAGTTAGGGTTTCCTCTGCTCAAGATTTCCCCTTACACTGTTGACCCAAACTAGGGTTTGTGTTTGAACAAAGATGTTTTGATCTAAAATGCCTAATATGACTTTCATGCTTCATGTTGGACTCCCAAGTTTATTCATACCAAGTTTCAAGTCTTGATTCCAAATTTTGCCCAGTCAATTGGACAGTTGACCTAGAAATCAGCTGTATTGGGGAAAAAGTCAACTGTGGCCAATTGACAGTCAAATCTCATGAAAATTGACCCACATCAACATTATGAACTCATATGGACCATTTGATCAAGTTTGGATCACAATTCCACAAGAAATTTGATCATATCACCAAAAGGGCAAAATGGTTATTTTTAGGGTTTTGACTGCACAAAGGCAATTTTTAACTGTTTGACCTAGCCAATGGCAAACCAAACTCACATATGGACTCAAGGACCCCATGGAATTGTCTTGACATACTCAACAAGTTCAAAATATCCCAAATACACAAGATGGACAGTTGAATTTCCCAGTCAATTGATCAATTTTGACTGTATACTGAAAAGTCAAACTTTGACTTTTTGGTCAAAATCAAGTGTCAAGATTCATTTTTCATCAAAACATGCCAAATCATGAAACTTGTTCATCAATAAATCAAGAATTGCAAATTAGGGTTTGAAATGAAGATTTTTCATAACTTAGAATTTTTCTAAGTTATGAAAAACCCTAATTTTTTTCCTAACTTTGTCCCACTTTCTCACCAAGATTCATTTGGATTCAAGCAAAAGTCAAAACATGAAAGTTGTAGTCCATTGCAAAATCTACAACTTTGATTCACAAATTTTTCCAAAAAGAAGCTTGTAGCTCAAGTTACAATTTTTGGAACAAGGGTACCAAACCATTCTTAACTTAGAGAAAATTTGACCTATTTTAGGCAAGGTTTTTACCTAACTTCAAGACCATTTTTCACATACTTCCACTTGGAATTTCAATTTTCATTTTAAATATGGATTGTAGTACACATTCCAAGCTTTCCAAAATGTCCAAGAACTCATCAAACAACCTCATGGTTAGAGAGAATCGAATTTTGCAATATGGGAAAAACTCACTTTGTTCATGACCAAATTACATGTCCATACACTTAGGCAATTTTGAACTCAGCTTGCATTTCTTGATTACAGGCCCTAAATCCCTTTTGCACTCATAAATTTAATGCAAACTCATTGTGCCAAGACCATATTTTATGTGTTCAAGCATTACATAGAGGTTTAGTCCCAAAGTAGAAAAAGCATAATGGCCATTTTTGCAAAAGTGGAACTTTATGTCAATTAGCAATCCAAGCAAGTACAGCGCATATCCTCTTGGAACAAGTTATTAGACTAATTACACTGATCAATGCCAAGGTTTGCAGCACATTAGGGGGGCCTCTACCTGTCTAAAAACTCAAGTGGCCTTTTGTTTCTTAAGTAAGAAGAAAGCTAGCATAACAGAACACAACTATCATTCCTGTAAACCAAGCCTTAAGCAAAGACTTTGTACACTTTCAAAACATCCTAACTGAGCTAGAACACGAGCCAACCATCTCCATTGCCTTCTAAAACACAGAATCACCCTCAAACTGCCCAAACAGAGCATCTGCTGTAGATTGAGTTCCATAGCTCAATACTTTCATGCATTCTTGCTAAAAACACTTCAAACACATCCCACAACATCCCTTGAAGCTATTCCAAACCTCAAACACGACTTGTAACACTCCCATTCCACATCACCATTTTCATTTTTCTGTTTTGCAGGTGGAGTTCTATAACTCGATTCAGCTAGTTTCAAAGCAAAGTAAAACTTGGAATAGCATCCCTGGACATCAAGGAAGTTGTACCAATCATCACCTTGCACTGAAAGTACCTCCATCACCAGATACAACTCCAACTGAACAGGTAAGTTCATGAACTCATATCTCTCTATCCATGCATTGTTAGCTTTAGGTTTGTGAAGAAAATATGTCACATTCATAGCCCTGAACATGCCCATGTAATTAGTTTTCATTTATATTATGTGTGCTGTGAGAATTTAATGTCTGAACATGGAACAAAAACTAGGTCAGGAATTGGGGGAGAAGAAATTCTCTCTCATCTTAGAGAGTTAAGTCAAGTTCTTTATATGTCTGGATTCGTCTCTTAATGCTCTACATTTTTCATGTTGTGAGTTTTGCTTGAAAGTCCAGGAATTGGAAGATAGAAAACGCGTGTTTTGTTTGAACAAGAATGCTGGAGGTTGAAGATGACAGGATCTTTGGGCTGGGCCTGTTTGACTTTTCTTTTCACACCATGTTTTTACTTTTACACCCCCTAGGCCCATTTTGCTTATTTTTATGATTTTTTGACTTTTTCTTTTTGTTCTGACTTATTTATTTTTTCTTATAATATTAAAAATATAAAAAAGTATTTTTTACACCATTTTCATATTTATTAGGCATTTAAATAATACTTGTACATAAATAATACCTAGATACACTTTTATTTAAAAAATACTAAAATAGTGCAAACACATTTTTATTTTCCATTTTTATTTCATTTTATCTTCTAAAAATATTTTATATAAAATATACTTTTTTTGTAAATATTAAATATTATATTTTTACACATTTAATATATTCATCATATAATACAAATATATATATATTTATTAGTATATTTAGGTTAAAAATACAAAATATACACATTTTTATTTTTATTAATATTTAATATTAAAAATACCTTTTTTTGACAAATATACTTCATTTTTATTTTATTTTTGTACATAATTGATAAATATTTGTACATATTAAATAATTAATACATTTTACTTAATAAAATTAGGATTTTGCCCTAAAAACATAAAAAATCCAAAAAAATTAATACTTTTTATTTTGTTTATTTGACAAATAAAAATACTTTTTTTTTCATACATATAAAAAACATTTTTGCATCTTGCATATTTATTCTTATTTCATTTAATTATTGTACATTAATTAATTTGTATAATTCCCAAATTGATGTAATAGTCTAGGTTTAAATTCCTTGTCAAAATACCCCCCATTTGAACATTTGTACCCCCCTTCCCATATTGTGTTGTAATAATTTAGGAACTTTATTTTTCGCACTTTAATGCTTTCTAAATATACCATGCTAGAATTAGGGTTTGTATGCGAATAAAAAATAACAAAAATAGTGTGACCTAATTTCAAGATAAACAAGCATGAAAATGGACAACACAAATCACACTTGCACCCCTAGGGTATTCCACTTGTTGCCTTCAATAAATGGGCCATATTGCATGTTAGGTCTCTTTGGGCAAAAACAAAACAATCAAATGATCATAGTCCCTCGATGACGCTTTCAAAAGTTGCCTAAAAAATGATCAAGTCCCTTAAAGAAAACATTGCCCAAGGATACTTGGCACCATTGCAATTATGGTCTAAACGATGACCCGCGCCCGTCCCTTTCACATCCTAACATAAGATTGTCCACCAAATACAATGGTGGAACAAAATTGTTAAAAGGGTTAAAAGCATAGTAGAAATCTTTGAGAAATTTAGGAGTAGACATACTCTTAGTTACTTGAATCAAACTTGCAAAACAAAACACTTGCCTATTTTCTAAACCACACATCACTACACTTTCAAAACAACTTCCAAAAACAAATGAAAACCTTTTCAAAAGACATACACCTTTGTATACATCCCAACATGGATCATTACAAAGGTTGCCACCACATTGGCCTCTTTTCAAAAACATTTTTAAACCCACACACACAAAGCACCATTTCAAACAATTGAAAATTAAGGCAAGTTGATCTAAGCAAGTAACTAAGAGCCCATGGATAACCATGGATAGAAAGGGTGCTAATACCTTCCCTTTCTATAATCTACTCCCCGAACCCAAGAAAACATCTCAAAGGTTTTTGCTGTGCTTTTTAACCTTTCCTTAGGATAAAATAAAAAGTCGGTGGCGACTCTTGCTCAACCGAAACATTTGCGAAAACAAACGCAAAACCATAGTCAGTTCTCCCACCGTATCACAGAACTGGCGACTCTGCTGGGGATAATTTTAAAAGTGGAGTAACCTTAGGGCTTAAATCACCCTCTTGCATGACTAATTGTTTGATTTGATTGCTTTATATCTTGGCTCTCTTGTTTGGGGTTTGCAATCCTACACCCGGATTTTGGGAAACATTCATAGATAGCAATACGTTGTGGAAACTGTGTGGGGTATACCAACACGGTCGAAGCAATAGCTATATTAGTGCGACATATTTGTGAGTACCGGTAACCCTTGAGTTCAATCAAGGAGAGTACGGGGCCGCTGAGTGATGTCACTAAGCACTAATGACCTAGAACCTTACTTGACCATCTTGGCCTTTTATTAGGGGTAGTGAGATGACCGGCTTTGGTGCAGTCCGTAGTTGGTAGATACTCGATACTACACTCATTGAGGGTTGTTTTCTTGGAATATTTTGGTCGCTAGTTAAGTGGCTAAACCAAAACAATGAACAATGAAAACAATCCAATGATATTGAGCTCCTTAGAACCCGGTTACTATTTATAGGACAGGTTTTTAAGCCAACTACACTCAAGAGGGTACTTACCTATGAAACCCCATGCAAGCCTGAAACTAGGGTTTGGTGTGATTTGCTTGTACATATGATTGTGCATACATCATAAACATTATAAAGCATCATATGCATTCACTAACCATTTCAAGGGTTTGGATCTTCATCTTTGTTCTTGTTTTGTAGGTAATGGAAATTCCTCGCAGAAAAACCATTCAAGTCAACCTTGTGAGAATCTCTCCTCAACTCAAGGAGCTCACCTCAAGAATTCCGGAAAGCTCATCCTTCAATGAAAGACATGGTAGACTTCTCAGCTTAGTCAACACCAACATTGAAGAAGACATGATGAAAGTGCTATTTCAGTTCTTTGACCCTCTTCACCACTGTTTCACTTTCCCTGACTACCAGTTGGTACCCACTTTGGAGGAATTTTCTCAACTTCTGAGAATTCCTATCCTTAATCAACTACCTTTCAACGGTACGGAAAAGGAACCAAAGCCTGAAGATGTTGCTCGAGCATTACATCTACAGCCTTCTGACATCAAGGGGCATTGGGAAACTAGAAGCGGTGTCAAAGGCTTCTTAGCAAAATTCTTGTTTGAGAAGGCACAAGAGTGTTGGAATTCATTGGACCTACAAGCCTTTGAAGAGATTGTGACACTCCTTATCTATGGGTTGGTCCTATTCCCAAATTCTGACCAATTGGTAGATGTCAACGCCGTCAAAATCTTCTTGTCCAGAAATCCAATACCAACATTGCTTGGGGACATTCTTCACTCATTTTACACACGAACAATGAGAAAGAGGGGTGTTCTCATGTGCTGTACTCCTCTCCTTGCAAGGTGGTTTATTTCGCACCTTCCACAATCTGTCTTGAAGAATGACCAAGGCTCAAGGTGGTCCCAACGGTTGATGACTCTTACTCACTCTGATGTACATTGGTGTTCTCGATCCAGAGAAAATGTCATCATCGTCGATCGTTGTGGAGAGTTTCCTAATGTTCCTTTACTTGGAATCAGAGGAGGTATCACCTACAACCCTTGCCTAGTTTTTAGGCAATTTGGATATGCACGGAGGGATGGCCCTCACGACATGTTGATTCCTGACCTAGTTTTTGACTTCGACAACGATGCGCAAGGACTTCGCCAAAGATTCATCAGAGCTTGGGGGAGGCCCAACAAGGTTGATAGCAAGACACTGGGACACAAGAACTCCATCCCTCTTGAACCTTACCTCAAGTGGGTACGAGCCCGAGCCCAGAGTCTAATGATGCCTTATCCTCATGTTCTCCCTGTGATTAAAGAGCCCGTCAAGGAAGGAGAGGTTCCCTACACCATCCTACATCCTGACATGCCTACATCGTGGGAGGAGATGCAGAAGAGTTGGATCCAACTCAAGGAGGAACGAAACACTTTTGAAGCCAGCTTCTACGCCAGCGAGAAGAAGGTTTTAGAGCTCACCTGCCGACTCCATGAGCAAGAGGCCCTCAACACCTACATTGCGCCAAAAAGGATGCGCAACGTCTTTTTACCTTAAGAAGTTGTTTTTTTGTAATATTTGGCCCATGGGGCATTTATGTACTAACAAATTTCTTCTTATTAATATGACGTGCGTTCTCTTTTGTTTGCAACAATTTTGAATGTTCTAAATCCTTGAATGCATTGCATACATAAGCATACCATTCATCATGTGCATAAGCAGGTCTCTTCACCAGGTTTCCTTATCTGTCTGCTGTTTATTTCAGTAGGATGGATCTCGAGCAAACAGTAAAAGACTTGCAAGCTCAAAATGCACAATTTCAACAACTCCTGATGACCTTGGCTAAGGGTCAGGAGGATCTAAAGACCCTAATAGGGAACAAAGACCCAGTGAAGAAGAAGAAAAAGAGACTCGGGGTGGCTACTTTAGGGAGAAGGTTTGAAGGAGAGGCCCGGAGAGTGCTTGAATTTCCCCTACTTCTGAGGAGGGGACCAGTAAAGGGGGTGCGACTGCGGTACCTTCCGAGTCTGACAGGGAAGAAGAGGAGGCTGAAGATGATAAAGACTACTCTGATCAACAATACCCTCCGGCTGATGATAAATACAAAGGCTTAGAAGACAGGTTGGCAGCCATGGAGCTGCAGAGAGTCCCGGGTTTAGACTTCGAAGACTTGGGTTTGGTTGCTGGGATTGTGATTCCCCCAAAGTTCAAAGTGCCGGTGTTTGTGAGGTATGACGGGCTGTCCTGTCCAAAAATGCATCTCAGGTCCTACGTAAGGAAGATCCAGCCTTACATGGCAGATAAGAACCTTTGGATCCATTTCTTTCAAGACAGCCTTTCTGGGGCTCAGCTGGAGTGGTTCTATCAGCTAGAGGGAACCAGCGTCCGAAACTGGGAAGACTTGGCCACCGCCTTTTACAAACAATATCAGTACAATTCTGACCTTGCTCCCACGCGTACCCAACTTCAGGGTATGTCTCTGGGAACAGGCGAAAGGTTCAAAGAATATGCGCAAAAATGGAGAGATTTGGCTGGCAAGGTGCAGCCTCCTTTGACTGATCGCGAATTGGTTGACATGTTTTTAGGGACCTTGTCTGGTCCGTTTTTCAATCATCTAATTGGTAACTCCTCCGCTGGGTTTACGGATTTGATCTTAACAGGCGAGAGAATAGAAGCTGGCATCAAGTCAGGGAAGATTCAGAAAAGTGCCTCTGCAAGTATTGAGAAAAAGCCTTTCAAGAAGGAGGCTAGTGCCGTCTATGGTTCTAGAAGACAAGTCAAGCCAGAAAGCTGCCAAGCCGTCAATGCTTTGGTCATTTCAAAGCCTGTTGCTGCTCCTCAGCAGTACAATCAACAAAGAGGTGAAAGGCCCAAGAGGCAGTATACTCGACTGAGTATGACCTTGTCACAAATCTTACCGCAACTGTTATCAACCAACTTGGTGACCATCAAAGAGGCTCCGAAGGTCGTGAATACTGCTTCTCCTAAGTATAACCCAAATGCCCGTTGTGCTTATCATTCCGATAGCCCCGAGCATACTACTGATGATTGCTGGGCATTGAGAAATAAGGTGCAAGACCTTATCGATGCGAAGGGAATTCAGTTTGAGGCGCCTGAGAGGCCAAATGTTGTAACTGCTCCTATGCCCCAGCATAGAGTAAATGCCATTGAGGAAGATTTGTATGCTGTTTCGGTGAATGATGTTGCTACCCCTCTATTTACTGTTAAGAGGAACTTACTACTAGCCGATTTATTTCTGGGTTGTAGCAAGGGTTGCCTCCTGTGTGCTGTTATCCCTACCGGTTGTCCGCTGCTGAAATCAGGCATCCAAAGCCTGATGGATAGCAAAGAAATTCTATTCAAGAAAACTGCTGTTCCGTTTGTTTCCGCTGAAGAAGTATCTGTCGTCACAATTTTCAACAATCCTACCAAGGCTCCCCCGAGAAAACCAGTCCAAATTATGTCTGTTGCACCCATTACTATTACTGTTCCGGGGCCTCTCCCCTATGAATCTAACAAGGCTGTCCCATGGCACTATGGGGCAGACGTGTATGTGCTTGGAGTGAAGCAGGAGTTAAACACCGGTACCAGTATCAGTAACATCACTGGTCCCGCCAAGATTACTCGCAGTGGCAGGCTCTTCTCGCCTGACATTGCACCACCAGTTATCCGAAAGCCTCTTATCATCACACCCTCAAGTGTGCATGTTCCAAATCAAGTTCCTGTGTCTACTACTGCCGCCGAGTCCTCTGATGCTCGGGGCAAAGAAGTTGCTATCGATTTGCCTGCCAGGACGGAGGCACCAAAAAAGACTGCTGTTGAAGCCTCCCAACAAGAGATGAAGGAAATCCTTAAAATAATTAAAAAGAGTGACTTCAATTTTGTTGAACAGCTGGGGCATACCCCCTCCAAAATCTCTATGCTATCATTGCTGCTATGCTCAGAGGCCCATGTAAAGGCCCTGGTTTCATTTCTAAAAACGGCCCATGTGCCGCAAGAGACTTCTGCAGATCAATTCACTGACTGTGTGGCTAATTTGACAGCTGACAATGGTTTGGGGTTCTCGGATGCTGACCTTACCGCCAAAGGGAAAAATCACAATGATGCCCTGCATGTTTCCATAGAATGCAGGGGCACTACTCTCGCACACGTGTTGGCGGATACCGGTTCTTCCCTGAATGTTTTGCCCAAGAAGGCCTTAGATCGCCTGGATTGTGAGGGCCTGGAATTGAAACCTAGTAACATCATTGTTAGAGCCTTCGACGGTTCTAAGAGGATGGTGCACGGTGAGGTAGACATTCCTATTCGTGTGGGTTCCCAAGTCTTCGACTCAACGTTCTACGTAATGGATATTCGTCCATCTTATTCCTGCTTGTTGGGTCGACCCTGGATTCACAAAGCTGGGGCAGTAACATCCACTCTACACCAAAAACTCAAATACCCTATCAAAGGGAAGATTGTTACTGTGCAGGGTGAGGAGGAATACATGGTTAGTCACTTGAATTCATTCCGGTATATCGAGATGGACGGGGAGTTTATTGAAACCCCCTTTCAACATTTTGAGGAGGTACCTCCAACGTTGGCATCAGCTGAGACAGTGGTTGAAGAAGATTTTCCTCTGAAGATGGCTTCCCTGAAGGATGCCCGGGCAGTGATTGAGAAAGGCAATTGTGCAAACTGGGGTCAGCTTCCTGACTTCACTAAAAAGACCGACAAGTTTGGGCTAGGCTTCACTGCAGAGGCTCAGAGGGCTGTTCGCAAGGAAAGGATCAGAAAGGCTCCGGTGTTCATCACTAACCCAAGGGTGAATGCTATCGAGGAGGACGTAGAGGAAGCATAGTTTGACAGTTGGATCTATCCAACCACCAACAACAGACCAAGCAACTGGACGGCAAAAGATTTTACACCTATTACATTTGTCACGCAGTAATTAACTCTTTTATTTTCAATTTGTAACAAACAATATGTTGAAACTTTTATTGGCTCGGTGTCCTACCCGGGGTACCGTGGCTCCATTTGTGAGGGCTTTTTGTATGACATTTCCATATATCATTAATCAAAACATTGGACGTTTGTTGCATTTCAAATCTTGTGCTCTTTTTCTTTCTGTGTTATATATTGCAAAACAGCTATATTTACACACACTCACTTATACAGGTTTCAATCCACTCCGGATCTCACTGGTAACAGCTCTGCTACTGCCAGTTATGACTTCGAAAATCCGATCAACTTGGCCGAAGACGAAGGTGAAGATGATTGCGAAGTGCCTGGTGAACTCGCAAGACTGCTACTCCAGGAAGAGAGGGCCATTCAGCCGCATGAAGAGCCGGTGGAAACAGTGAACCTGGGTACTGAGACAGATAGAAAAGAAGTCAAGATTGGTGCCAATCTAGAGCTCAGCGTGAAGCAACGATTGATCTAGATGCTACATGATTACATGGAAATCTTTGCTTGGTCTTACGAAGACATGCCTGGTTTGGATGCCGACATTGTGGTTCATCACCTGCCTACCAAGGAAGATTGCCCTCCGGTAAAGCAAAAGGTCCGCCGTATGCGCCCAGAGATGTCCGAAAAGATCAAAGCTGAGGTTATGAAGCAATTCGATGCCGGGTTTCTAGCAGTGACTTCTTACCCTCAGTGGGTGGCCAACGTGGTACCAGTGCCGAAGAAGGACGGTAAAGTCAGAATGTGCGTCGATTACAGGGATCTAAACAGGGCAAGCCCTAAGGATGATTTCCCTCTGCCTCACATCGACGTTCTTGTTGACAATACTGCTCAACACAAGAAATTCTCCTTCATGGATGGTTTTTCAGGGTATAATCAGATCAAGATGGCTCCGGAAGATATGGAAAAGACTACCTTTGTGACTCAGTGGGGCACCTTCTGCTACAAGGTCATGCCATTCGGGTTGAAAAATGCTGGGGCAACCTACCAACGTGCCATGGTTGCTTTATTTCATGATATGATCCATCATGAGATTGAGGTATACGTTGACGATATGATTGCAAGGTCTCAAACTGAGGAAGAACACCTCGACCATTTGCGGAAGCTGTTTGACCGACTAAAATTGTACAAGCTAAGGTTGAACCCAAACAAATGCACCTTTGGGGTGAGGTCTGGAAAATTGCTGGGTTTCATTGTAAGCGATAAAGGTATTCAGGTGGACCCTGCCAAGGTGAAAGCCATACAAGAGATGCCGACTCCCAAGACAGAGAAAGAAGTCAGAGGCTTTCTGGGACGACTAAATTACATTGCCCGATTCATCTCACATCTAACTGCTACCTGTGAGCCAATCTTCAAATTACTGAAGAAAGATCAAGTAGTACGTTGGAACGATGAATGTCAGGCTGCTTTCGAAAAGATAAAGGAGTATCTCCAAGAGCCACCCATTCTTATGCCACCAGTGGAAGGGAGACCTCTGATACTATACTTGACAGTGCTTGACAATTCAATGGGGTGTGTGCTGGGGCAGCATGACGAGTCTGGCCGGAAAGAGCATGCTATTTATTACCTGAGCAAAAAGTTTACCGACTGTGAGTCTCGGTACTCACTGCTCGAGAAAACTTGCTGCGCTCTGGTATGGGCTGCTCGCCGGCTGAGACAGTATATGCTGACCCACACTACTCTGTTGATTTCAAAGATGGATCCCATCAAGTACATATTCGAAAAGCCTGCTCTGTCTGGAAGAATAGCAAGATGGCAAATGATCTTGACAGAATATGATATCCAGTATACCACTCAAAAATCAATCAAAGGAAGTGTACTGGCAGATCATTTGGCACACCAACCTGTGGACGATTACCAATCATTGAACTTTGAATTTCCGGACGAAGATATCATGGTAGTAACAGATTGTGAAATACCTAGACCGGATGAAGGACCTGAGGAAGGATCCCGATGGTCTATGCATTTTGACGGAGCCTCCAACGCTTTGGGTAATGGTATCGGCGCTGTAATCATATCCCCCAAAGGAACTCATACTCCACTCACCGCCCGGCTGTGTTTCAACTGCACCAACAACATGGCAGAATATGAGGCATGTATCATGGGTCTTCAAGCTGCAATTGACTTAAGGATCAAGTTTCTGAGTGTCTTCGGAGATTCCGCTCTCGTGATCAATCAGATCAAAGGCGAGTGGGATAAGAAACACCCAAATCTTATTCCTTACAAGGAGTATGTGTTGACTTTGCTTCCCCACTTTGAAGAGATAACTTTTGAACACTTCCCAAGAGAGGAGAATCAGTTAGAGGACGCACTAGCTACGATGTCTTCAATGTTCAAAGTCAAATGGGACAACGAGGCTCCCCGGATCATTATTTGGAAGTTGGACGAACCTGCATACTGCTGCGATCTTGAGGCCGAAAAGGTGACTGAAAAACCCTGGTATCATGAGGTGAAGAGATACTTGGAAGCTCAGGAATACCCTGAAGGTGCATCTGTCAACGACAAGAAGTTCATGAGAAGGTTTGCGGCAAAATTCTTCCTCAGCAACGACATTCTCTACAAACGAAATCATGATTCAACTCTACTGCATTGTGTGGATAAAGCTGAAGCAGAGAAGATCATGGTAGAACTACATGAAGGTACATTCGGAACACATTCCAGTGGACATACCATGGCAAAGAAAATCCTTCGGGCAAGATATTTCTGGTCCACAATGGAAGCCGACTGTTACCAACATTCTCGAACTTGTCATAAATGCCAGATCTATGGTGATAAGGTGCACATCCCTCCGGTTCCTCTGAACGTCCTAACAGCACCTTGGCCTTTTGCAATGTGGGGCATCGATATGATCGGTGAGATCCGACCAACGGCATCCAACGGGCATCGCTTCATCTTGGTAGCAATCGATTACTTCACGAAGTGGGTAGAAGCAGCTTCCTACGCCACCGTAACCAAGAGCGTCGTGGCACGTTTCATCCGGCATAACCTGATCTGTCGGTATGGCATCCCGAAAAGAATCATTACGGACAATGGTACCAATCTTAACAACAAGATGATCACTGAGCTCTGCGAGCAATTCAAAATACAGCACCACAACTCTTCTCCTTACCGGCCGAAGATGAATGGGGCTGTAGAAGCAGCTAATAAGAATATCAAAAAGATTGTGCACAAAATGACAGTGACCTACAAAGATTGGCATGAAATGTTACCATTTGCTCTTCATGGGTACCGTACCTCAGCAAGAACGTCAACCGGGGCAACACCTTTTTCCTTGGTCTATGGCATGGAGGCAGTCTTGCCGATTGAAGTCCAGATACCCTCTCTCCGGATAATGAAGGATGCAGACTTGAACGAAGATGACTGGATCCAGACTCGACTTGATCAATTAAACCTGATTGACGAAAAGAGACTTACTGCTATCTGTCATGGTCAGACGTATCAAAAACGGATGATCAGGGCATTTAACAAGAAGGTCAGACCACAAGAGTATCAAGTTGGGGACCTGGTAATCAAACGCATCATCCTTCCTCAAAGTGATCCCCGGGGCAAATGGACCCCTACGTACGAAGGGCCATTTGTGGTTAAACATGTGTTCTCAGGAGGAGCCATGATTCTAACCACCATGGATGGTGACGACCTTCCTCACCCCGCCAATGCAGACATAGTGAAAAGATACTACGCATGAATAAAAGACCCGCTAGGTTGACATACCTAGGCAAAAATAAGGGATTCCCGGCGAACCAAAAGGGTTCGGGCAAAAATAAGGGATGAAATGAAAAAAATCTATACACCCGGCAAGTCGAAAACCTGAAAAGGCGTCTTGGGCAAAAATGGGTATCCCGGTGGACCGAAAACCCGGAAGGGCGGTCCAGGCAAAAGTTAGGGATAAAGCGTAACACTATGTCTCATTGGATCACCTTGCATCCAGAATTCGGCATCAACTATCTGGCTCAGACTTCGGCATCGATCAATCAGTTTCATCTTCAACTGAGCAGCAAAGTGATGAGGCGCTTGAAGACATAAAGGCGATAGCAGAGTTGGAACCCAGTGGGAATATTATGCACATAGCTGTTCTGTTTCCTTTTCAAAATTGTATAAACTTTATGTTATTCGGCGGCGCTCTCTTACTAGGACGTCGACCTCTTGTACAAAAAACGCCTATTTACAGGCAAATTTCAAAAATCAATACAAGTTCACTTTTCCAAACAAATCGGCATTGTTTTTCCTTTTTCTGTTTTGTCTTGCGAAGAACGTCCAATGTTCATTTTTGATATATGCATTTGACATTAAATTGCTGATTCATAAATATTTGCATATGAAACAAAAGACTAATTACAGGTGACATCAGAAACAGGGGCAATATAGAGTTGTCTAATGCAGTCTAGTTGCTTTGTCCGCCAAGGTACCAAGGTAGATTCAACTGAAGAATGTGACCAAATTATCTCAACTCCCCACAGAGTAAGACAAAGATTCAGCGTTACTTTCCCCAAGTAGAGTTGGTTCCCTATCAATCCTGAAAAGGCACAATATTCCCCTAGCAAGTCAGCAATACTCTCCTCCAACAGAGTTACTCTACGGTCAACATGAAGAAAGTTGTGTATCCCCAGAAGATATCAACATTCCCCAGCGGAGTATAGGCATTTATCAGCAAGCATCCCCGACAGTCTTGACCTAAGATTGTTCCCCGGCAGAATGTCAACACCCCCAGTACAGTCTGAAAAGTTTCCCCAGGAAAGTGGAATTCTTATCCCCGGCAGGTTTTGAAGCTTATCCCCAGTAGATTCTTGAAGCTTATCCCCTACAGAGTACGGACGTCTCTCCCGAGCTTTATTCAAAGTTATTCCTCACAAGGGCTTATAACTGGGTTATCCTCAGCTAACTGCCACGGAAGATCGCCCTCGGCGAAGTTCCTCCTATCCCCAGCGGAGTTCATCAAAGTTCCCCAACATAACTTATCAACAGAATCCCCAGCGGAGTTTATCATTGTTATCCCCAGCGGAGTCCATCATTGAAATCCTCAGTGGAGCTCTCGTCAAAACTTCAGCGGAGTATCTCTTCCCACAGAGTAATTCCCCTCAGAGTAATCTCTCCAACAAGTTTATTCCTCAACGGAGTCATCTTCTCCTACCGGTGTATTCTTGCAACCATCATCCCCAGCGGAAACGAAGAGCTCTACTCTTCAACGTCAGCCCAGGATTTAATTCCACGGCCGGTCGTCAAGGATTTATTTTCCTAGACGAAAATACATTCATAAACATTTCACATTTCATACATCTTGCTTACATACATGATAAAGTACATACGACACTATCTCATTTTGAACGTCATAACATCATGCATGTCATACATCATGACATTGCATACAACTGATGTTTAGCCTTTTCAGGAAAAAGACAACTACCTTCAACTGTCACAGTTTCCAGATTCGATTCCTGTATCTAGCCAGGGCACATCTGTGAGTGATCAGTTTCCGGACTCGATTCCTATATCTAGCTAGGGCACGTCTGAAGAGTTTGAAGATTCGATTCCTGTATCCAGCCAGGGCATATCTATCAACTATCACAATTCCAGATTCGATTCCTGTATCCAGCCAGGGCATATCTGTTGACAACAATTCTAGATTCGATTCCTGTATCTAGCCAGGGCACATCTGAAGAGTTTGAAGATTCGATTCCTGTATCCAGCCAGGGCATATCTGTTGACGACTATTTCCAGATTCGATTCCTGTATCCAGCCAGGGCATATCTGTTGACGACTATTTCCATATTCGATTCCTGTATCCAGCCAGGGCATGTCTGTTGACAAACAATTCCAGATTCGATTCCTGTATCCAGCCAGGGCATATCTGTCGACGACTATTTCCAGATTCGATACCTGTATCCAGCCAGGGCATATCTGTGAGCAACCGATTGTAGATTCGACACCTGTATCTAGCCAGGGCATGTCTGCATGAAGAGATTGAAGATCAACACCTGTAACAAGCCAGGAAAACATCTGTCTTTCTCAAAATACACAAGTTCTCGCTAAGGAATCTCTTATGCAATCAACACTTCCAAATGGCATCTATAAGACCATTCCCGACAAGGTTCTGTCACATCTCCAGATGGCATCTATAAGCCCATCTCCCTATCCACCATCTCTCCAAATGGCATATGTAAGCCCATTCCCGACATCACATTGCTGATACTCCAACATGTGAGTGCAAATTTCCGGGCACTCTAGTGTCCAATCTCCTTTTACCTTCGAGTCACGAAAGGCAAACTTGCCAATCTAACTCTTCAGGTTCAAGAAGATTGAACAGGGGCAACTGTTGTACCCCAAAATTTGCCCTCCCATTTCCTCAACATTTTCTCATCACAAGACCCTTGGAGCTCAAGATCCAGTTAGGGTTTCCTCTGCTCAAGATTTCCCCTTGCACTGTTGACCCAAATTAGGGTTTGTGTTTGAACAAAGATGTTTTGAACTAAAATGCCTAGATGACTTTCATGCTTCATGTTGGACTCCCAAGTTTATTCATACCAAGTTTCAAGTCTTGATTCCAAATTTTGCCCAGTCAATTGGACAGTTGACCTAGAAATCAACTGTTTTGGGGAAAAAGTCAACTGTGGCCAATTGACAGTCAAATCTCATGAAAATTGACCCACATCAACATTATGAACTCATATGGACCATTTGATCAAGTTTGGATCACAATTCCACAAGAAATTTGATCATATCACCAAAAGGGCAAAATGGTCATTTTTAGGGTTTTGACTGCACAAAGGCAATTTTTGACTGTTTGACCTAGCCAATGGCAAGCCAAACTCACATATGGACTCAAGGACCCCATGGAATTGTCTTGACATACTCAACAAGTTCAAAAGATCCCAAATACACAAGATGGACAGTTGAATTTCCCAGTCAATTGATCAATTTTGACTATATACTGAAAAGTCAAACTTTGACTTTTTGGTCAAAATCAAGTGTCAATATTCATTTTTCATCAAAACATGCCAAATCATGAAACTTGTTCATCAATAAATCAAGAATTGCAAATTAGGGTGTGAAATGAAGATTTTTCATAACTTAGAATTTTTCTAAGTTATGAAAAACCCTAATTTTTTTCCTAACTTTGTCCCACTTTCTCACCAAGATTCATTTGGATTCAAGCAAAAGTCAAAACATGAAAGTTGTAGTCCATTGCAAAATCTACAACTTTGATTCACAAAGTTTTCCCAAAAGAAGCTTGTAGCTCAAGTTACAATTTTTGGAACAAGGGTACCAAACCATTCTTAACTTAGAGAAAATTTGACCTATTTTAGGCAAGGTTTTTACCTAACTTCAAGACCATTTTTCACATACTTCCACTTGGAATTTCAATTTGAATTTCAAAGATGGATTGTAGTACACATTCCAAGCTTTCCAAAATGTCCAAGAACTCATCAAACAACCTCATGGTTAGAGAGAATAGAATTTTGCAATATGGGAAAAACTCACTTTGTTCATGACCAAATTACATGTCCATACACTTAGGCAATTTTGAACTCAGCTTGCATTTCTTGATTACAGGCCCTAAATCCCTTTTGCACTCATAAATTTAATGCAAACTCATTGTGCCAAGACCATATTTTATGTGTTCAAGCATTACATATAGGTTTAGTCCCAAAGTAGAAAAAGCATAATGGCCATTTTTGCAAAAGTGGAACTTTATGTCAATTAGCAATCCAAGCAAGTACAATGCATATCCTCTTGGCACACGTTATTAGACTAATTACACTGATCAATGCCAAGGTTTGCAGCACATTAGGGGGGCCTCTACCTGTCTAAAAACTCAAGTGGCCTTTTGTTGCTTAAGTAAGAAAAAAGCTAGCATAACAGAATACAACTATCATTCCTGTAAACCAAGCCTTAAGCAAAGACTTTGTACACTTTCTAAACATCCTAACTGAGCTAGAACACGATCCAACCATCTCCATTGCCTTCTAAAACACATAATCACCCTCAAACTGCCCAAACAGAGCATCTGCTGCAGATTGAGTTCCATAGCTCAATCCTTTCATGCATTCTTGCTAAAAACACTTCAAACACATCCCACAATATCCCTTGAAGCTATTCCAAACCTCAAACACGACCTGTAACACTCCCATTCCACATCACCATTTTCATTTTTCTGTTTTGCAGGTGGAGTTCTATAACTCGATTCAGCTAGTTTCAAAGCAAAGTAAAACTTCGAATAGCATCCCTGGACATCAAGGAAGCTGTACCAATCATCACCTTGCACTGAAAGTACCTCCATCACCAGATACAACTCCAACTGAACAGGTAAGTTCATGAACTCGTATCTCTCTATCCAGGCATTGTTAGCTTTAGGTTTGTGAAGAAAATATGTCACATTCATAGCCCTGAACATGCCCATGTAATTAGTTTTCATTTATATTATGTGTGCTGTGAGAATTTAATGTCTGAACATGGAACAAAAACTAGGTCAGGAATTGGGGGAGAAGAAATTCTCTCTCATCTTAGAGAGTTAAGTCAAGTTCTTTATATGTCTGGATTCGTCTCTTAATGCTCTACATTTTTCATGTTGTGAGTTTTGCTTGAAAGTCCAGGAATTGGAAGATAGAAAACGCGTGTTTTGTTTGAACAAGAATGCTGGAGGTTGAAGATGACAGGATCTTTGGGCTGGGCCTGTTTGACTTTTCTTTTCACACCATGTTTTTACTTTTACACCCCCTAGGCCCATTTTGCTTATTTTTATGATTTTTTGACTTTTTCTTTTTGTTCTGACTTATTTATATTTTCTTATAATATTAAAAATATAAAAAAGTATTTTTTACACCATTTTCATATTTATTAGGCATTTAAATAATACTTGTACATAAATAATACCTAGATACACTTTTATTTAAAAAATACTAAAATAGTGCAAACACATTTTTATTTTCCATTTTTATTTCATTTTATCTTCTAAAAATATTTTATAAAAAATATAATTTTTTTGTAAATATTAAATATTATATTTTTACATATATTTAATATATTCATCATATAATACAAATATATATATATATATATATATATATATATATATATATATATATATATATATATATATATATATATATATATATATATATATATATATATATATATATATATATATATATATATTTATTAGTATATTTAGGTTAAAAAATACAAAATATACACATTTTTATTTTTATTAATATTTAATATTAAAAATACCTTTTTGACAAATATACTTCATTTTTATTTTATTTTTGTACATAATTGATAAATATTTGTACATATTAAATAATTAATACATTTTACTTAATAAAATTAGGGTTTTGCCCTAAAAACATAAAAAATCCAAAAAAATTAATACTTTTTATTTTGTTTATTTGACAAATAAAAATACTTTTTTTTTCATACATATAAAAAACATTTTTGCATCTTGTATATTTATTCTTATTTCATTTAATTATTGTACATTAATTAATTTGTATAATTCCCAAATTGATGTAATAGTCTAGGTTTAAATTCCTTGTCAAAATACCCCCCATTTGAACATTTGTACCCCCCTTCCCATATTGTGTTGTAATAATTTAGGAACTTTATTTTTCGAACTTTAATGCTTTCTAAATATACCATGCTAGAATTAGGGTTTGTATGCGAATAAAAAATAACAAAAATAGTGTGACCTAATTTCAAGATAAACAAGCATGAAAATGGACAACACAAATCACACTTGCACCCCTAGGGTATTCCACTTGTTGCCTTCAATAAATGGGCTATATTGCATGTTAGGTCTCTTTGGGCAAAAACAAAACAATCAAATGATCATAGTCCCTCGATGACGCTTTCAAAAGTTGCCTAAAAAATGATCAAGTCCCTTAAAGAAAACATTGCCCAAGGATACTTGGCACCATTGCAATTATGGTCTAAACGATGACCCGCGCCCGTCCCTTTCACATCCTAACATAAGATTGTCCACCAAATACAATGGTGGAACAAAATTGTTAAAAGGGTTAAAAGCATAGTAGAAATCTTTGAGAAATTTAGGAGTAGACAAACTCTTAGTTACTTGAATCAAACTTGCAAAACAAAACACTTGCCTATTTTCTAAACCACACATCACTACACTTTCAAAACAACTTCCAAAAACAAATGAAAACCTTTTCAAAAGACATACACCTTTGTATACATCCCAACATGGATCATTACAAAGGTTGCCACCACATTGGCCTCTTTTCAAAAACATTTTTAAACCCACACACACAAAGCACCATTTCAAACAATTGAAAATTAAGGCAAGTTGATCTAAGCAAGTAACTAAGAGCCCATGGATAACCATTGATAGAAAGGGTTCTAATACCTTCCCTTTCTATAATCTACTCCCCGAACCCAAGAAAACATATCAAAGGTTTTTGCTGTGCTTTTTAACCTTTCCTTAGGATAAAATAAAAAAGTCGGTGGCGACTCTTGCTCAACCGAAACATTTGCGAAAACAAACGCAAAACCATAGTCAGTTCTCCCACCGTATCACAGATCCAATGAGACATAGTGTTACGCTTTGATCCGTAACTTTTGCCTGGACCACCCTTTCGGGTTTTCAGTCCACCGGGATACCCTTTTTTGCCCAAGCCACCCTTTCAGGTTTTCGACTTGCCGGGTGTACAGATTTTTCGTTTCATCCCTTATTTTTGGCTGAACCCTTTTGGTTCGCCGGAAAGCCCTTATTTTTGCCTAGGCCAGTCGACCTAGATGGTCTTTGATTATGCATAGTATCTTTTCACTATGTCTTCATTGACGGGATGAGGAAGGTCGTCACCATCCATGGTGGTTAAAATCATAGCTCCTCATGAGAAAATGTTCTTAACCACAAATGGCCCTTCGTAAGTAGGGGTCCATTTGCCCCTGGGATCACCTTGAGGTAGTATGATGCGCTTGATAACCAAATCCATAACTTGATACTCTTGTCGTCTAACTTTCTTATTAAATGCTTTGATCACCCGCTTTTGATATGTCTGACCATGACAAATAGCAGTAAGTCTCTTTTCATCGATTAAGTTCAGCTGATCAAGCCGGGTCTAAATCCAGTCATCTTTGCTCAAACCTGCATCCTTCATAATCTGAAGAGAGGGTATTTGAACTTCAATGGGCAAGACTTCCTCCATACCATATACCAAGGAATAGGGGGTTGCCCCTGTTGACGTTCGCGCTGAGGTACGGTACCCATGAAGAGCAAATGGTAACATCTCGTGCCAATCTTTGTATGTCACCGTCATATTCTGCACAATCTTCTTAATATTCTTATTAGCCGCTTCCACAACTTCATTCATATTCGACCGGTAGGGAGAAGAGTTGTGATATTGTATCTTGAACTGCTTGCAGAGCTCGGTGATCATCTTATTATTGAGATTGGTACCATTATTCGTAATGATCCTCTCTGGTACAACATATTGGCAAATTAGATTATGCCAAATGAACCAATCCACAACGTTCTTGGTTACAGTAGCAAAGGAAGCTGCTTCAACCCACTTCGTAAAGTAATCAATAGCTACCAAGATGAAACGATGCCCGTTAGATGCCGTAGGTCTGATCTCGCCGATCATATCAATTCCCCACATTGCAAAAGGCCACAGAGCTGTCAAGACGTTCAGAGGTACTGGAGGTATATGAACCTTATCAGCATAAACTTGGAACTTGTGACAGGTCCGAGAATGCTGATAACAGTCGGATTCCATAGTGGACCAATAATACCCTGTCCGAAGGATTTTCTTTGCCATGGTGTGTCCACTGGAGTGAGTTCCGAAAGTACCTTCATGTAACTCTGCCATAATCCTTTCTGCTTCGTTCTTATCCATACAACGCAGTAAGGTCGAATCATGGTTACACTTGTAAAGAATGCCATTGCTGATGAAGAACTTCGCCGCGAACCTCCTCAGAAACTTCTTTTCATTAACAGATGCACCCTCGGGGTATTCCTGAGCCTCAAGATATCTCTTCACCTCATGAAACCAGGGTTTATCTGCTACCTCTTCGGTCTCAATGTCACAACAATGTGCAGGTTCGTCCAATCTTTCAATGATAATCCGGGGAGCTTCGTTATCCCAATTGACCTTGAACATAGAAGACATCGTAGCCAGCGCGTCCGCCAACTGATTCTCCTCCCTAGGGAAGTGTTCAAAGGTTATCTCTTCGAAGTGTGTAAGCAAAGTCAATACATACTCCTTGTAAGGAATAAGATTTGGATGTTTCGTATCCCACTCGCCTTTGATCTGACTGATCACGAGAGCGAAATCTCCGAAAACACTCAAGAACTTAATCCTTAGGTCAATTGCTGCTCGAAGACCCATGATGCACGCTTCATACTCCGCCATGTTGTTGGTGCAGTTGAAACATAGTCGGGCGGTAAACGGAGTATGGGAGCCTTTAGGAGATATGATCACAGCGTCAATGCCATTACCCAAAGCGTTTAAAGCTCCATCAAAGTACATAGGCCATCGGGATCCTTCCTCAGGTCCTTCATTCGGTCCAGGTTCTTCGCAGTCAGTCACTATCATGATATTCTCATCCGGAAATTCAAAGTTCATAGACTGGTAATCGTCCACTGCCTGATGTGCCAGATGATCTGCCAACACACTTCCCTTGATTACCTTTTGGGTCGTGTATTGGATGTCATACTCAGTAAAGATCATCTGCCATCTTGCTATTCTTCCGGACAAGGCAGGCTTCTCGAAGATATACTTGATTGGATCCATCTTTGATATCAATAGAGTAGTGTGAGTCAGCATATACTGTCTCAGCCGGCGAGCAGCCCATGCCAAAGCGCAGCAAGTTTTCTCGAGCAACGAGTATCGGGTCTCGCAGTCGGTAAACTTTTTGCTAAGGTAATAAATAGCATGCTCTTTTCGGCCAGACTCGTCATGTTGATCCAGCACACACCCCATTGAATTGTCTAGTACTGTCAAGTATAAGATCAACGGTCTCCCTTCAACTGGCGACATCAGAATATGAGGTTCTTGGAGATACTCTTAAATCCTTTCGAAAGCGGCCTGGAATTCATCGTTCCATCTTACCACTTGATCTTTCTTCAGTAATTTGAAGATTGGCTCACAAGTAGCAGTCAGGTGTGAGATGAATCGGGCAATATAGTTCAAACGTCCCAGAAAGCCTCTAACTTATTTTTCTATTCGGGGAGCGGGCATTTCCTGTATAGCCTTCACGTTTGCAGGGTCCACTTGAATACCTTTATCGCTTACGATGAAACCCAGCAGCGTACCAGATCTCACCCTGAAGGTGCACTTGTTCGGGTTTAACCTCAGCTTGTACAACTTCAATCTGTCAAATAGCTTCTGAAGGTGGTCCAGATGTTCTTCTTCAGTTTGAGATCTTGCAATCATGTCATCGACGTATACCTCAATCTCATGATGGATCATGTCATGGAACAAAGCGACCATGGCACGTTGATACGTTGCCCCAACATTTTTTACTCCAAAAGGCATGAACTTGTAGCAAAAGGTACCCCATTGAGTAACAAAGGTTGTCTTCTCCATGTCTTCGGGAGCCATTTTAATCTAATTGTAACCAGAGAAACCATCCATAAAGGAGAAAACTTTATGCTGAGCGGTGTTGTCAACCAGAACGTCGATATGAGGTAGAGGGAAATCATCCTTGGGGCTCACCCTGTTCAGATCCCTGTAGTCAACACACATTCGGACCTTACCATCCTTCTTTGGCAGAGGAACCACGTTGGCCACCCACTGTGGGTATGAAGTAACTGCTAGAAAACCAGCGTCAAACTGCTTCATCACCTCAGCCTTGATTTTCTCATACATCTCCGGGCGCATTCGACGAACCTTCCGTTTTACTGGAGGACATTCTTCCTTGGTAGGCAATCGGTGAACCACAATATCGGTATCCAACCCAGGCATATCTTCGTAAGACCAGGAAAAGATCTCAACATAGTCTCGCAGCATCTGAATTAACCATTGCTTAACACTAGCTTCCAGATTTGCACCGATCTTTACCTCTTTCTTGTCTACCTCTGTACCCATATTCACTGATTCCATCGACTCATCGTGCAGATGTATGACCCTATCTTCTTGAAATAACAGTCTAGCAAGTTCACCAGGCACTTCACAATCATCTTCACCTTCGTCTTCGGCTAAGTTGATCGGACTTTCAAAGTTATAACTGGCAGTAGCAGAGTCATTACCAGTGAGATCCAGAGTGGATGCAGACCTGTATATGTGAGTGTGTGTAAAATAGTTGTTTTGACTGTATTTGGGTCACAGTTGACTTTTGCCCTAGCACAGTCGATTTTTGGACCCTTTGAGCAATTGACTGAGTAAACTTCCTCTGCAAGGCTTGAAATTTGACATGGATGATCTTGAGAACATACTAGGACATTGGGGAGCACTTGAGGTCACTTGGATCCAAAAATCTTGATGCAACACAAAACCCTCATTTGGGGAAAACTGCCTTAGGAGATAGCTTGTCTGTCCAATTCTTGAGCAACCTTGAGCCACTTGGGGATTTTTCTTGCAATGTTTTGAGAAATATGAGAGGGCAAATTTTGGGGTACAACAGTATCTTTACTGTATCTTGACTTTGAATTCTGAATGAGTAATAGAATGACTTCCGTGTCTGGAGTGTATCTTTACTGTATCTTGGCTTTGAATTCTGAATGAGTAATAGAATGACTTCTGTGTCTGGAGTGTATCTTTACTGTATCTTGACTTTGAATTCTGAATGAGTAATAGAATGACTTCCATGTCTGGAGTGTATCTTTACTGTATCTTGACTTTGAATTCTGAATGAGTAATAGAATGACCTCTGTGTCTGGAGTGTATCTTTACTGTATTTGAATAAGAGATCTGAATGAGTAATAGAATGACTTCCGTGTCTGGAGTGTATCCGTACTGTATCTGAATTCTTTGAATATTTGTTAAAGACTGCTGTTAATCTTATCCTGAAAAGGGTAAAATGTTAGCTGAAACACAAAGTTATGTTGCATGAAATGTATGATGCAATAAATGTGTTTTATCAATATTTATGATATATGAATGTAATGTATGCACATGTAAGTTGATTTGTTGTATTGCTGAGGAAAATAAATCCTTGATGGCTGGAGATAATAAAACCATTGACTGCTGCCGGGGAAAATAAATCCTTGATCGCTGTTGGAGATTAAAAATCTTTGATTGCTGAGGATAAGAAATCCTTGGTGACTGTTGGAGATTGACAACTTCTGTGGGGATATGAGAATCCTTCATGTCTTGAAGTAGGAGTATTGACAAAATCTATTGTGAGAGTAATGTCAAACTGCTTGAGAAATCTGCTTGGGAAATCCAGAGAACTTTGAAGACTTCTACTGGGGGTTAAATAATGGGAATCCTTACTCGGCTGAGGAATAGGGAAAATTCTGATGATTTCTTCGGGGAACTAAGAATGAGAGTCTTCATTCTGTTGAGGAGTAATGAAAACTTTGGTGACTTCATGCTTGGGGAATAAAGAAGACCCTGACAACTTTACTGGGGAATCAAGAATGAGAATCTTCATTATGTCGGGGAGTAAAAACTCTATGGGGAAGAAGGCTTACTGCTGGAGAGTAAGTTCAGGACTCTGGGGAAAAAGCTTATTCCTGTTTGGAAAAAGTTTAGGAGTTTGGGTTGTATGCCACTTTACTAGGGAATTATCCTAGGTTGGGGATAAAAGTTAACTGTTATCTGGTTGATTCTCAGACTTTAAGACCACTTGCTGGGGAAAAATGGGGAAAACTGAATGATTCCCGCTGGGGATAGATAGTTGGAAATTTTGACTCGACTGGGGAAGAAGGTTTCATCTCTGCTGAGGGTCTATAGTTTAAAGTTTTTACTCCACTGGGGATTGGGAGTTTGAAGTTTTAACTCTGAGGGGAATTAAAGGTTTAAAATTATAACTCCACTGGGGATATGTATTTCAAGGTTTTAGCTCCACTGAGGATCTAGATGATGTACTGCAGGGGATTTCTCTTGGAATAGCCTAAAGATGTTTTCCTATACTTTCAACCTGTCAGTAATTATTCTTTCCCATTTTGTTTATTTGTAAACAGTGATTATATTCAAATGCATATGCTCATTTAATAAATCATTGGACATTTTCAAATAAAACACAAGTGTAAAAAAGAAGAAAAGGCAAATAGTTTTTATGCACTTTGAAGTATCTTTGTATTAACTTTGTGTAAGTATTTTGTACAAAGGAGATAGACATCCTAGTAAGAGAATGCTGTCATAAAAAATGAGAAAAATTTATACAAAGAAAGATGGCTATGTGTAAAAATTCCATGGGGTTCCCATTCTGCTATAGCCTTCGTAACTCTGAATATCTTGTCCATTCGTTGCTTCATCCATAGATGATTGAGTTGATCAGAAGTCCGGAGCTTGTCGGTGAAGAGATTGTCCTTAAAATGATCCGACGATACATAGTCATACACTTTAATTCCCTAACTTTTTCCTGGACCTCCCTTTCGGGTTTTCGATCCACCGGGAAACCCCTTTTTACCCAAGTCGCCATTTCGGGTTTTCAACTTGCCGGGTGCACAAATTTTTTTTCTTTATCCATAACTTTTGCCTGAACCGCCCTTTCGGGTTTTCGATTCACCGAGATGCCCTTTTTTTGCCTAGGTGTGTCAACCTAGCGGGTCATTTATGTGTAGTATCTTTTGACTATGTCTGCATTCGCAGGGTGCGGCAGGTCGCCGCCGTCCATGGTGGTTAAGATCATTGCCCCACCAGAAAAGATGTTCTTGATTACAAATGGTCCTTCGTAGGTAGGAGTCCATTTGCCCCTGGGATCACTTTGCGGAAAGTTAATGCGCTTGATCATAAGATCTCCGACTTGATATACTTATCGTCTGACTTTCTTGTTGAAAGCCTTGATCATCCATTTTTGATACGCCTGACCATGACAAACAACAGTAAGTCTCTTCTCGTCAATCAAGTTAAGTTGATCAAGCCGGGTCTGAATCCAATCGTCTTCACTCAAACCAGCATCTTTCATGATTCTCAAGGAGGGAATCTGAACATCGATAGGTAAAACAACTTCCATGCCATATACCAAGGAATAGGGTGTTTCCCCAGTTGATGTACGCTCCATGGTACGGTACCCGTGGAGAGCAAACGGTAACATCTCATGCCAGTCCTTGTAGGTGACTGCCATATTTTGTATGATCTTCTTGATATTTTTATTCGCAGCTTCGACAACACCATTCATCTTTGGCCGATAGGGAGATGAATTGTGATGTTGAATCTGGAACTGCTCGCACAAGGCGGTGATCATAGTGTTGTTAAGGTTTGTACCATTGTCAGTGATGATCCTTTCGGGATACCGTACCGACAAATGAGGTTCTGCTTGATAAACCGGGCAACAACATTCTTTGTGACGGATGCGAAGGAAGCTGCTTCAACCCACTTGGTGAAGTAATCAATGGCCACTAGAATAAAACGATGTCCATTGGATGCTGTAGGCTTGATCTCTCCAATCATGTCGATTCCCCACATAGAGAATGGCCAAGGAGCTGTTAAGACATTGAGAGGAACTGGAGGTATATGTACCTTGTCCGCATAGATTTGACATTTGTGATAAGTCCTGGAATGTTGATAGCAGTCAGCTTCCATGGTAGAGCAGTAATAGCCTGCCGGTAGGATCTTCTTAGCCATTGTATGTCCGCTAGAGTGAGTGCCAAAGGTACCATTGTGCAGTTCAGCCATGATCTGCTCAGCTTCAAACTTGTCCACACAACGGAGCAGAATGCAATCATGATCGCGCTTGTACAGGACACCATTGCTCAGGAAGAACTTGGTAGAGAATCTCCTCAAGAAATTTTTGTCATTGACTGAAGCTCCTTCTGGGCATTCTTGAACCTCGAGATACCTTTTGACTTCATGAAACCAAGGTCGGTCCACTACTTCTTCGGTATTAATCTCGTGACAATGTGCAGGTTCTTCCATCCGTTCAATGGTGATTTGGGGAGCCTCATTATCCCAGTTAAGTTTAAACATGGATGACATTGTAGCTAGAGCATCTGCTAGCTGATTTTCTTCTCGCGGGAAGTGCTCGAAGGTAATCTGCTCGAAATATGGTAGCAATGTCAAGACATGTTCTTTGTAAGGGATGAGATTGGGATGATTAGTGTCCCACTCTCCTTTGATCTGACTGATGACCAAAGCCGAGTCTCTAAACACAACCAAAGATTTGATTCCCAAGTCAATAGCATCCTTGAGCCCAAAGATGCAAGCTTCATACTCTTCCATGTTGTTCGTACAATTGAAGCAAAGTCTGGCTGTGAAAGGTGTATGGCAACCTTCTGGAGATATAAGCACATCACCAATACCGTTTCCAAGTGCATTGGAGGCACCATCAAAGTACAGGGTCCATCGGGATCCTTGTTCAGGTCCGTCATATGGTCTGATATCTTCAATATTATCCAATGTCATAATGTCTTCGTCAGGGAAGTCGAACCTCATGGATTGGTAATCTTCAACAGCTTGATGAGCCAGATGATCAGCTAGCACACTCCCCTTTATAGCTTTTTGGGTTGTGTACTGTATGTCGTATTCTGTTAAGATCATCTGCCATCTAGCTATTCTTCCGGATAGAGCAGGCTTCTCAAAGATGTACTTGATAGGATCCATCTTAGATATCAGCAAAGTGGTATGAGTCAACATATACTGCCTTAGCCGGCGAGCAACCCATACCAAAGCGCAGCAAGTTTTCTCGAGCAGTGAGTATCAGGTCTCACAGTCGGTAAACTTTTTGCTAAGGTAATAAATGGCATGCTCTTTTTGGCCAGACTCGTCATGTTGGCCCAATATGCACCCCATTGAATTCTCTAGGACGGTCAGATACATGATTAGCGGTCTTCCTTCGACGGGCGGCATCAAAATAGGAGGTTCTAGCAAATACTCCTTGATTTTATCGAAAGCAATTTGACAGTCATCATTCCATTTAACCACCTGATCTTTCTTCAACAACTTGAAGATTGGTTCACAGGTAGATGTTAGGTGAGAGATGAACCTATCAATGTAGTTTAGGCATCCCAAGAAACCTCTGACCTCCTTCTCAGTGCGAGGGGAAGGTATTTCTTGTATAGCTTTGACTTTGGCAGGATCAACCTCGATGCCTTTGTTGCTGACAATAAAACCCAAGAGTTTACCGGACCAGACTTCGAAAGTGCACTTGTTAGGGTTCAGTCTGAGCTTGTACTCCTACAACCTGACAAACAACTTTTGCAGATGGTCGAGGTGTTCTTCTTCAGTTTGTGATTGGGCTATCATGTCATCTATGTAGACCTCTATCTCATGATGTATCATATCATGAAACAAAGCTACCATGGCGCGTTGATAGGTTGCCCCGACATTCTTCAGTCCGAATGGCATCACTTTGTAACAGAACGTACCCCACTTTGTAACAAAAGTAGTTTTCTCCATGTCTTCAGGTGCCATTTTAATCTGGTTGTAACCTGAAAATCCGTCCATGAAAGAAAATACCTTGTGTTGAGCTGTATTGTCAACCAAGAGTCAATGTGCGGAATTGGAAAGTCATCTTTAGGGCTGGCCCTGTTTAAGTCTCTATAATCCACACACATTCTCACTTTTCTGTCCTTCTTAGGCACGGACACAATGTTAGCAACCCATTGTGGATAGGAAGTAACAGCAAGAAATCTAACATTGAACTGCTTCATAACTTCTGCTTTGATCTTTTCTAACATGTCGGGCCTCATGCGGCAGACTTTTTGTTTGACTGGTGGACAGTCTTCTCTTGTGGGCAGACGCTGAACCATAATATCTATATCGAGTCCCGACATGTCTTCGTATGACCAGGCGAAGATCTCAACATATTATTGCAACAGCTGAATTAAGCGCTCCTTGACACTTGGCTCTAGGTTGGCACCCACTCTGACTTCTTTTCTGTCTTCCTCAGTACCCAAGTTGATTGTCTCTAACAACTCCTCATGAGGTAGAATATCCCTTTCTTCCTGTTGTAGCAGTCTATCCAATTCTCCCGGCACCTCACAATCTTCCTCACCTTCGTATTTGGCATGGTAGACTAGATCTTCAGAGTCACTGAAGGCCATAGCAGAATTGTTACCCATGGAATCCGGATTGGAAGTGTACCTGCATTTTTGAATGTGGGTGTGTGTAAGGGATAGCCAACTTTAAACAAATAAAATGTAAAAAGAAAGACAATGAACACAAAAGTTTATATGTGAAAACGTCCATGATTCATTAAAATGGCATATGAAGATGAAAAATCAAACCCTTACAAATGGACCTATGAGCCTCGGGTAAGGCACAAGGTTAAAAGTGTACGAATTGTTTGAGAATTATTACAAACCAACAGAAATGTTTGAAAGATAAATTACTGATTTATGAAAGTAATCAGAACAAAGTCTTTTGCTTCCCAGTTGCACAGTCCTCCATCAACAGTAGGGAAAATCCAGTCTTCCAAGTTGCTCTCCTCTTCACTGTCCTCCAAAGCATTAACTCCATGACGGGTGATCTTCACTGGCGGCCCTCCAGCACGAGTGCGACGTACAACATTTTAAGCAGAAGAAGTGAATCCCAAGCCGAATTTATCTGATTTATAAGGAAAATCTGGAAGCTGCCCCCAGATTGTGCTTCCTCCTTCTTCAATCACAGCCTTTGCATCTTTGAGAGACGACATCTGAGACGGAGTTCTGGTAATCATGGGTACAGAAGATACTGTCTTGGTTGCTGCAATATCCTCAGAAACTTCCTCGAAGTGTTGGAAAGGGGTCTCGATGAATTCGCCATCCAATTCTACATAGCTGAAAGAATTTAGATGGCTTATCATGTATTCCTCTTCGCCGTGAACAGTTATGATTTTCCCCTGGACAGGGTACTTAAGCATTTGATGCAGAGTAGAAGTGACGACTCCAGAATTGTGAATCCAAGGTCTTCCCAACAAGCAAGAATAGGAAGGACGGATGTCCATCACATAGAATGTGGAGTTGAAGGTTTCAGTTCCTAGTTTAATCGGGATGTCCACCTCCCCATGGACCATCCTTTTAGAACCATAAAAGGCTATGACAATTATATTGCTGGGCTTCAGAGTTAAACCTTCACAATCCAGTCTATCCAAGGCTTTCTTTGGCAAGACGTTCAACGATGAACCAATGTCTACCAGTACGTATGCTAGAGTAGTCCGTCTGCATTCCACCGAGACATGCAAAACGTCATTATGTTTTCTCCCTTTGGATTTTAAATCAGCATTAGAGAATCCTAGACCATTGTCAGCTGTTAAGCTAGCTACACATTCCTGGAACTGATCCGCGGAGGTTTCCAGTGGCACATGGGCTGTCTTCAAGAATATTATCAAAGCTTTAGCATGAGCTTCTGAATAAAGCAACAGGTCCAACATAGAGATCTTTGAGGGGGTTTGCCCCAGTTGTTCCACAACATCATTATCGCTTTTCTTGATTATTTTCAAAATTTCTTCCATTTCTTTTTGAGAGGTCTCAGGGATGACCAGTGGCTGAGCCCTCCTCCTGACAGGCTCTTCTTGGATCCCTTTCCGTCTATCATCAGCAGCAGCAGAGGGGACAACCACAGGGGTTACAACTTCTTCAATAATTGGAATTCTCGCATATATGTTGATCGGCACAGGGGTAACTTTAGGAGCAACCGAGGGTCCAAAGATTGGCTTTGGAGGGGAAATCTCTGGAGAGAAAATTCTTCCAATGCGGGTGATTTTGCTCGTTCCGAAAATGTTTCCAATGTCGGAACTCTCTTCATCAGAACTCTCTTCAGTTGATTCAATTTGTTTAATACCGTGGTAGTAGATTTCTCCACCATAGTTCCACGGTACTGATCTGTCATACTTGTACGGGACGGGCCCGAGTATGGTTATCTTCAAAGGTACAGTCTTCGGAGCGGATGTAATCTTAACAGGTCTTTTGGAGACCTTGGAAATATTGGCAGATATGGTTATTATTGAAACATCATTGACAAGAGTCGGTGTAACAGGAGTCTTTTAAAAAAGGATTTCTTGGTTATCCATTAGGCGTTGGATGCCTAAATTCAACAATGGACAGTCGGTTGGTAAGGATGAACAAAGGCAGCAATCTTCTTCACAACCTGGGAAAATCCCAGCCTTCAGCAAATTCAACTTGATTATCGGTAACAGAGTTATCAAATCATCAACAGTAGCAACAAATAGATCCTCTTCAACAGCATGGGCATTGTGGCCATGCTTTGGCATTGGAGCAGAGATTACATTCGGCTTTTCAGGGGCGTCAAATTCAACTTCTTTAGCGTCTATTAAATCCTGAATCTTATTCTTGAGGGCCCAACAATTCTTGGTGTCGTACCCCAGGCTATCTGAAAGATAAGCACACTTGGCGTTCGAATGGTAGTACGAAGAAGTAGTATTCAGATTCTTCGGGGCTTCTTTCAAACTTGCAAGGTTTAACTTCAAGAGATGGGGTAGAACCTGAGCAGGAGTCATGTTTATTTGGGTGAATTGCCGTACAGGCCTTTCCACCCTTGTTTGGTTGGTTCTGGGTTGATTGTTTCTGGGATGATCAACTGCAGACTTCTGAATCATTACGGCCCCCACCGCTGCCCGGCGCTCAACTCTTCCTTGACCTCTTTGGGAGTAGACAGCTGATACTTCCTTCTTTGCTGGAAAAGTCTTTTTGATGGCAGCGAAAGTAGATGCATCTTTTTGAATTTTCCCTCTTTTTATGCCGGCTTCAACTCTCTCACCAGTTAGAATCAACTCAGTGAACCCCGCAGAGGAGGTTCCAATCAGATGATTAAAGAAAGGCCCTGACAGAGTTCCCAAGTACATGTCTACTAGCTCCCTCTCAGATAGAGGTGGTTGTACTCGTCCTGCCAAGTCTCTCCATTTCTGGGCATACTCCTTGAAGCCTTCATTTGAGACCATGCCCATACTCTATAATTGAGTACGGGTTGTTGCTAAGTCCGCATTGTATTGATACCGTTTGTAGAAGGCGACCTCCAAATCTTCCCAATTATGCACGTCAGACCTCTCCAACTGGTAGAACCAATCCAGCTGCGTCCCCGAAAGTCTGTCTTGGAAAAAGTGGACCCACAGATCCTTGTCAGAAGAATGTGGTTGAATTTTCCTGACATAAGACCGTAGGTGCATCTTGGGACAAGACAACCCATCGTACTTAGCAAATAGAGGCACTTTAAATTTAGGAGGGATTACAATTCCAGATACCAACCCTAACTCTCCAAAGTCCAGCCCAGGCACTCTCTGCACTTCCATAGCAGCTAGACATTCTTCCAAGTTCTTGTATTTGTCATCTGCAGGAGGATACTGCTGCTCATAATAGTCCCCATCCTCTTCCTCTTCAGCTTCAGAATCAGATGCCACTACAGTTCCTTTACCCTTACCTTCCCCCTCTTCAGATGTTGATGGAAAATCTAGGACCCTTCTAGTTTGACCTTCAAATCTTCTACCCAAGGTAGCCACACCAGCCCTCTTCTTTTTCTTTTTCTCTTTTTCCTTCTCTAGTAGAGCCTTGAGCTCCTCCTGCCCCTTTGCCAAGGTCAGAAGTAGCTGTTGAAATTGTGAATTCTGCGCTTGTAAGTCTTTGACCGTTTGTTCAATATCCATCTTGCTGAAATAAACAGCAGAGAGATGAGGAAACTTGGTGTGAAGACATGCTTATGCATATGATGAATGATATGTATTCATGTAATGCATTCAAGGATTCAAAAATTCAAATTTGTTTTAAACAAAAAAAGAAACACACGTCATATTAATAAGATAGAATTTGTTAGTACATCAATGCCCCATGGGCAAAATAATACAAAATTCTAAGATAAAAAGACGTTGCGCATCCTCTTTGGTGCAATGTAGGTGTTGAGAGTCTGCTCTTCGTGAAGTTGACGAGTGAGTTCCAAAACCTTCTTCTCACTTGGGTAGAATTGGGCTTCGAAACTGTCGCGCTCTCCCTTGAGCTGTATCCAACTCCTTTGCAAATCTTCGAGTGATGTTGGCATGTCAGGATGTAGGAGGGTGTATGGAACCTCTCCTTCCATAACAAGCTCTATAATCACAGGGGGAACGTAGGGGTAAGGCATCATAAGACTTTGGGCGCGAGTTCGTACCCACTTGAGGTAAGGCTCAAGGGGGATAGAATTCTTGTGTCCCAAGGTCTCACTGTCCACCTTGTTGGGCATCCTCCAAGCTCGGATGAACCTTTGTCGGAGTCCTTGATCATCGTTGTCGAAGTCGAAAACCAAGTCTGGAATTAACATGTAATGTGGGCCATCCCTTCGAGAATACCCAAATTGTCTCAGAGCCAAGCAAGGGTTGTAGGTGATGCCTCCCCTAATGCCAAGTAGAGGGACATTAGGAAATTCCCCACAACGGTCAATGATGATAACATTCTATTTTGATCGAGAACACCAATGAATATCTGAATGCGTAAGAGTCATCAATCGTTGTGACCACCTCAAACCTTGCTCATTCTTCAAGACTGATTGGGGAAGATGAGAAATAAACCATCTTGCCAGTAGAGGAGTGCAACACATGAGAACACCTCTTTTCCTCATTGTACGAGTGTGAAAAGAGTGGAGGATATCCCCAAGAAATGTAGGCACTGGATTACGAGTCATGAAGATTTTGACAGCACTCACATCTATAAGCTGGTCAGGGTTAAGGAACAAGACCATCCCATAGATGAGAAGAGCTACAATCTCCTCAAAAGCTTGTAAGTCCAAATAATTCCAGCAGCTTTGGGCCTTCTCAAACAGAAACTTTGACAGGAAGCCTTTGACACCACTTCTAGTTTCCCAATGTGTTGTGACATCAGAGGAGTGCAAATGTAAGGCTTGAGCAATCTCTTCTGGCTTTGGATCTCTTTCCGTACCATTGAAGGGTAGTTGATTGATAATAGGAATCCTCAAGAGTTGAGAAAATTCCTCCAAAGTAGGCATAAGTTGGTAGTCAGGAAATGTAAAGCAATGATACAAAGGGTCAAAGAACTGGAAGAGAACTTTCAGCATATCCTCCTCAGTGTTGGCAGTGACTAAGTTGAGAAGACGACCATGCCTCTCGGTGAATGGAGAATTCTCAGGAATCCTTGAAGCTAGCTCCTTGAGTTGTGGAGGAATTCTTACAAGGTTGACTTGGATAGTTTTCCTGCGAAGTGAATCCATTACCTACAAAACAGGAACAAAGATGAAAATCTAAATCCTTGAAATGGTTAGTGGATGCATATGATGCTTCATGATGTTCATGATGTTATGCACAAGTATATATGTACAAACAAATCACACAAGTTCCTAGTTTTAGGCTTGCATGGGGTTTCATAGGTAAGTACCCTCTTGAAGTTTAGTTGGCTCAACCTGTCCTAGAAATAGTAACCGGGTTCTAAGGAGCTCAATATCACTGGATTGTTTTCTGTGTTCATTGTTCCAGTTTAGCCACTTTATTGGCGACCGAAATATTCCAAGAAAACAACCCTCAATGAGTGTAGTATCGAGTATCTACCAACTTCGGACTACACCAAACCGGTCATCTCACTACATCCTAAAAGGCCAAGTTGGTCAAGTAAAGGTTCTAAAAGTCCATTAGTGCTTCATGACATCACTCAGCGGCCCCGTATTCTCTTTGATTAACTCAAAGGCTACCGGTACCCACAAATATGTCGCAGTAATATAGCTATTGCTTCAACCATGTCGGTATACCCCGCACAGTTTCCACAACGTATTACTATTTACCTATGAATGTTTCCCAAATCCGGGTAGAGGATTAAAACCCAAACAATAGAACCAAAGTGTAAGAAAACAAGTCAAGCAAGATAAGCATGTAAAGGTGATCTAAAACCCTAAGGTAACCCCACTTTTAGAAATTTCCCCAGCAGAGTCGCCAGTTCTGTGATGCGGTGGGAGAACTGACTTGAGGTTTTGCGTTTTGTGTTTGCAAATGTTACGGTTTAGCAAGAGTCGCCACCGAGTTTTATTTTATCCAAAATGAAAGGTAAAAAAGCACTGGAAAGACCTTTGAGATTGTTTTTGAGTTCTGGGGTAGATTATGAAAAGGGAAGGTGCTAGCACCCTTTTCTTCCATGGTTTTCCATGGGCTCTTAGTTACTTGTTTTAGATCAATTGCTTTTGCTTTTCAATTGTTTGAAATGGTGCTTTGTGTGGTTTTGAAAGTATTTTGAAAAGAGGCCTTTGTTTAGGAAATCTTTGTAATGATTCTTATTTGTAAGAATGTATACAAAGATGTTTGTCTTTTGAATTTTTTTTCAATGTTTAAAAGTTTGTTTGGAAAATGTTTTGAAATATGTGTGTGTTTTTGAAAATAGCAAGGATGGTTTGCAAGTTTGATCAAGTAACTAGAAGCTTGTCTACCTACTCAAAAGTCTTTCCTACACATTTTTATTCCTTTGATGTTGCTGTTTTACCATTACATTTGGTAAACAACCCTATCTTTGGATGTTAAACGGGACGGGCGTGGGTCATCGTATGACCATGATAGCAATAATCCAAGTATCTTAGAAAGTTTATGGGACCAAGATCATTTGTTTTTTAGGCAACCTTGTCTAGCGTCATCGAGGGACTATGATCTTTTTGTTTTGTTTTGTTTTGCTAAGATACCTAGCATGCATACCATGGTCATTTTAAGGCAACAAAGTGGGTGAAACCCTAGAGATGCTTGTGTGCAATGTGTTGTCATTTTTCATGCATTTTTGTCTTGTATTAGGTCATGCTATTTGTTTGATTTTGTTTTTGTTTTTTTGCATACAAAACCCTAGTTTACTATCATGGTATATGAAAGCAATAAAATGCGTAATATAAATCTAGACTATTACAACAATATTATGGGGAGGGGGATACAAGTTTTGAATAGGGGGATATTGCTCAAAATAAAACCCTAAAACTATTACAACCAAGTTGAATTTATTGTAAAAATAAATAAATAAGCAAATATTTAAATATGCAATAAAATGTAAATAAGCAAGAAATGTTTTTGTATTAATTTTATGTATGAGAAAATAAATGTATTTATGTCTTAAAAATAAGAAAATAAAATGATTATTTTTGAAAGGGTGAAAACCCTAATTTTTGTTTAATAAAAAATATATTCTAATATTATTCCTTTTATTCAAGAAAAAAAAATGTACAAAATGTTAAAAAAATGAAATATGTATGAAAATATTATTTTAAGTGTATAAATAATAAAAATAAAAATATAAGTATTTTAATATTATTTACAAGTTCATTTCAAGAAAATAAATTATATTTAACCTAATAAGCTATTTTTATGTCATAAAAATAATAAAAAATAATAAAAAAAAATAAAATAAAATGCAAAAATTTAAGAAAATATTTTTATGATTTTATAATGTTTAGAAAAAATAATAAAGTCAGAAAATATAAATTATGCAAGAAAATATAAAAAATATAAAATAAAATGTCAGGGGGGTGCAAAAAGTAAAAGGGGGGGGTGCAGAAAGAAACAGGCCCAAGGCGCCCAGGCCCAAGGCAACTTTATCCCTGTCCTTCAGCCAAACGCGCGCGTCCTGTGCTTGATTCTGTAACTTGCTATTCTTTGCATAAAATCAAAAACTTGCAACATGAAAGTTGTAGCATTTTTAGTCACGATTCCAATGATATAAAAAACATGACCTAACTCTCAAAGATCAGAGAGAATTTTAATGGCCCTAATTTTTTACCTAAAATTTTCAGCATGTTCAACATCCAAATACTCTTAGCTCAGTTAATATAAATGGAATCTAAGCATATGTACAGCTCAAGCACGTTAAAGACTACATTTTTGCTTCACAAACCTAAGCTTAAAGATGCCTAAATAAGGAGTTAGAAACTTGACAAATACCTTGTTAGTTGAGTTTGAATATGGCAATATGGGCACTTTGAGTGAGGTCTGAAGTTCTTGTGAGGTTGCTTGAAGTTCCCTCAAGCTATCCCAATGCTCAGTTGGCCTTGAAGTTGCTTGAAACTCCCTGTAGAAGTCAACCTGCAAACTCAGAAAATGGAAATGGTGAAGCTCGAAACAGGGCACACAGTTGCTAGACAGGGGCCTGGATAGTTCAGGTGTGTTGTATGGAATGTGTTTGAAGTGGTTCAAAGCAAAACGCACGAGTGAAATATGTTTTGGCTTGTGATTTGCAGAGGTTTCCCTGTTTGGGCAGAAAAATGAGATTTCTGTGTTTTAGGGTGTTTGAGAGGTGAGCAATTCGTGTCTTAGGCGTGTTACAATATTTTGAGATTGCTTCAAATGATGCTAAGTCTTGGTTTTATCAGATACACAAGTTGTGTGGACTTTTGCAAGTTTACTTGCTTTTGAAGAAAAGGTGAGATGACAATGCCCAAAGCCTGTACAGGCCTGTTCCTTAGCTGCACATAGTTGGTGAACTTTGCCTGATATTTGTGGACTTTGTTTGCAGCCAGAGATTAGGTCCATGGCTCAAGATAAACAAAGTTGCAAAAAGCAAGCTTTATGGAAATGATATTGTTACCTTTATGCCATAAATGGAATAAATTAATGTACAATGCTCCAATGCTCAGAACAAAGCCATTGTCCAATGTGTTTGCATTTAATTTTGGAGTGTAGAAGGGATTAGAACCTATAAACCAAGTACAAGCATGCTTAGGACAAATTTGCAACTTGAACCATTGTGAAAAATGCCTTGGCCAAAAGTGATAATTTGCCATTTTCATTTCTCCGATTCTCCCTAACCATAAATGATCTTGGAGATTTATTTGACATTTTGGAAAGCTTGTAACATGATCTACAATCCATATTTGAAATGAATTTTGAGATTCCTCTTGGAACTAGGTGAAAAGTTGCCATGAAGTTAGGTAAAAAATCTGCTTAAACTAGGGCAAAATTTCACCAAGTTAAAAGTTTTATAGACCCCTATTCACAAAATCATAACTTGAGATCCAAGAATCTTTTGGGAAAACTTTATGAATAAAAGTTGTAGATTTTGTGGAGGACTACAACTTTCATGTTGGAAGTTTTGTTTGAATCCAATTGTATCATGGTGAAAAAGTTTGGGAAAAAATAAGAAATTTTCATAACTTAGAAAAATTCTAAGTTATGAAAATTTTCAAACTTAAACCCTAATTTCCAAATTTAAGTTTCTTGGTGAACAAGTTTCATTTTTTGACACATCTTGATGAAATATGACCCTTGGCACTTGAATTTGACAAAAAGTCAAAGTTTGACTTTTCAGTGTATAGTTGATTTTTGATCAGTTGATTGGAAAATTCATCTGTCAATCCAATGCATTTGAGATCTTTTGAACCTTGTGATTAGGTCAAGATGGTGCCATGGAGTCTTTGAAATCATGCTTGAACCAAATTTGCAATTGCCTAGGTGAAAAATCAGAAATTGCCTTTCTCCAGTCAAAACCCTAATTTTGACCATTTTGCCCTTTTGACGATCTGATCAAATTTCTTGAGGAGTTTTGGTCCAAACTTGAACAAATGGTTCATATGAGTCTATAATGTTGATGTGGATAAAAAATTATGAGGTTTGACTGTAAATTGGCCATGGTTGACTTTTTCTCTAATACAACTGATTTTTAGGTCAACTGTCCAATTGACTGGGAAAAAATGTGATTCAAGGCTTGAAACTTGGTATGAGAAATCTTAGAGGTTCAACATGAAGTATGAAAGTCACATGAGGCATTGGAAGTCCAAAAATCCCTGTGCAAACTCAAACCCTAATTTCAGGTCATCAGTGCAAGGAGATGTTTTAAGTTGAGCAAACCCTAATCTGGTCTTGAGTCCAAGAAGTTTTGTGAGGAGAATCTTGATAAAATGAGAGGGAAAATTTTGGGGGACAACAACTGTAATATGTGAGTGTATCAGTTGCTCTTTATGGTGTCGTTGTACTAAGAGAAGGTAAATCCATGACTGCTGTTGGGGATGAAGAATGCGACTCTTCAATATTTATTAAAGTTGAATTGCTAGGAGATGAACTTCCGTGGCTAGAGAAATAAACTCTACTATGGAAAGAAAACTCTGTAAAATGCTTGGGGATTTTTCTGAAGCCCTGTTGGGGAACCCAAGAAGTTTATGAACCAAGTCGAAGAAATCTCCAAGATCTTGGGGAGATGACCGAAGCCTTTGATCTATTAAGAAGATGCCAGAATGTCTAAAATTGTTAGGTTATATACTGAAGATATGACAGTGACTTTGTGGGAGGAAGTCTTTGTCTCCATACCTACTGAGGAATGTATCCTTACTGATGACAAACTCTGCGAAGATAGTCCCCTAGGGGTGGTTACTCTGTGGGGATTTTGTGGATGGTTTTAATGTTATCCCAACTGCTGGAGTCTTGAGTAAATGTTGATCAGGGTGATAAGCCTTCTAATGATAGATAGTGACGAGATGACGGGACATAGTTGTACACTTTAATCCCTAACTTTTTCCTGGGTTATCCTTTCAGATTTTCAGTCCACCAAGATACCCTTTTTTGCCCAAGCCGCCTTTTCAGATTTTCGACTTGCCGGGTGTACAGTTTTATTTATATATCCCTAATTTTTTCCCGAACTCCTTTGGTTCGTTGGGATGCCCTTACTTTTTCCTAGGCCAGTCAACCTAGCGGGTCTTTTTTCATGCGTAGTATTTTCCGAATATGTCCATGTTCACAGGGTGCGGAAAATTGTCACTGTCCATAGTAGTAAGTGTTACAGCACTACCAAAAAATGTTTTCTTGATCACACACGGACCTTCCTGTTCAATGCCCCAAGTGATTCAGATAGAGGTCTGCCTCTGGCTATTCGACCCTTTTGAGGGATTCCTTGAATCTTGACTCGACTACCCCCAGATCAGTTTAGACACCATGTCATGCCCCTTGATTATGAAAGGCCTGTTACTGGAAATGTTTTTCCATCTAAGGTGATTCTGTTCATTGAGAGGATTTATGTTCATTGAATATCTATCGTGCGAATTTCTATGCTGTCGAACAATTAGTCATATGCAAACAATGACATTTAAAAATGCAAAACTTATGTCTATCTTGAAGTTTTTAAAATGCATTTTTAGTAAACAAACTGGATTTTGTAAGAATATGAATTCAACTTAGGATTTATAGTAAACCTTACAGGAGTCAGGATACCCTTTTGTAACAGTATACTTTCGAACTAACCTATGCTTCAGTTAGGACTTTTAAGGGTTGTAATGTGGTCTGGTTCACAGTTTAAGAAACAAAGGATAAAGGCTCGAAATTTATTTGTACCCACCCGTTCTTCGTGATGTTCTTCAGTCCTATACTCAGTTAATTGTGCGTTTAAATCCCGATTGAGTCTGAAATCTTTGCCCTGATATTCCGGTGATGGTTTGGATACAAAAAGTTTATTTTGAGGAGGCAGTCATTTTTTGTAATATTTTCTTTTTGTTGAGGATTTGCAGCAACCTCCTTTTTTGATTTTATTATCCATACCTTTTGCCTGAATTGTTTCTTTTGTGATTACACTCAGCGGGATGCCCCAATTTTTTTCTTAAGTCTCCTTCATAGGTTTTAACTTAGCAGGCTTTTTTTGAGAGATAATGACTGCCTATTTTAATGATTATGTGGAACCATCACCATCTTTTGTTTTGGAAGGATACCTCCGACACTACTCGTCATGTACGAAGGGAAAGCTTGAGATTGAATGCACCATTGATTTAACTGAGAAACTACCATACCCCGTTTTATGATTAAAGGTTTCAATTTGTGTGAAAAAGAAAACTCCTACTTCTTAGGCTCAAAGAGGTTGACTAGGGATTATCTTCCTTATAACTCCACTGTTTAGGATTTGAAACAACGCCTGTACATTGTCAGCAAGGTCTGTTCAAAAGCATAATGTAGAGATTATGGTATCTTTTTCGTCATCCTCCCTCTAAAGGCTTACAACTTTCAATCGAGAGTTGAATATCACAAAAATGAAGTAAAAGCATAGGTTCAATATAGTGACAATGAATGGATTAATTCAACACAAACATATGCAATGCATTAATGGAATAACAAAGTTTGACATGAAATAAGTGTTCGAACAATCAAAATAAAATTACAACTTGAAAATTCTAATGAACAAAAAAAACCTCTTTTTCTGAACTTGTCACTTCAGATGGTGTGCCTTTGAGGGATGACAGAAGAATTCAGTCTAACCATCTTGTGTGAACTCTAGCACCCCTTTGTCGATCAAGTCCTGAATCTTATTTTTCAATGCCCAACAACTATTCGTATCATGTCCAAGACTATTGGAATGGTATACACACATTTCATCAGGATGATAGCTAGGAGCGGAGGTATTGGGATTCTAAGGAGGATTCGTCAATCTAATCAACTCCATATTCAACATGTGTTTCAATACTTGAGCCAAGGACATGTTGATTTTGGTGAATTGCCTTGTGTGCGTGTCCTGCTTATGCTGATTGCCTTGTCATTGTTGCTGCATTGGCGCTAGATTAGAGATACGCACTACCCCTACAGATTGGTTGAGATAACTCTTATTGCGGCCCTTCTGGTCGTACACAGTACTCGACTCCTTCTTTCCATGGTATGGTCTCTTCTGAGTACTTGAAGATGCAGTCCCTTGAATTTCACCGCTCCTGAGATTATTTTTGACGTGCTCCGGCATGAACATGTCACCCAATTCCCTATCTTCCAAGAGAGGTTGATCATTGAGTAGGCCCCAAATGCTAGAAGTTTTCCCCAGACGATCGTATCTGTCCTGATGAAGCTTACTGATGAGAATCCTCAACTATTCTTGTCCCAGAACTAAATTTTGGATAAGATCCATCTGACTATTCATCTGGATTCTCATCCTTTCCATCTCAGCTTGCAGTTGTTCCAACTGGTCATCCTTGTTGTCGTCAGGATTTTTCTTGGTCAAGTTCCCAGCGAGAAGTGCTTTCAATTCTTCTTTCCCCTTGGATAGATTTAGGAACATTTCCTCGAATTGAGCATCTTGAGCTTGGAGATCTCTGTCGTTCTGTTTGAGAGCCATTTTCCTTGCTGAAATAAACAACTAGAAAATGAGAAACCTGTACTAGAAGACCTGTTATGTAATGACATGCATGCAATGTTTTCAAGAATCTCATGGGGTAAACACAAGAAGCTGTTAAAATCCGACTGCAACTTTGATTGAAGAACTTCGTATTGTTGAAGGTCCTTCTACGAGAATCAAGCTCACCATGTCGAGTGGGTCATAGCCTCTGACTCAAGTTGTCGTGCTTTGGTCTTTTGAAGGCATTGGCAAGAGGAAAATAAATCCCATTTCCCCTTGGTAGACGTCTGATTTTTCATAACCTGTACCACAAGCCCTTAAGATCCTTGAAATGGTTACTGAAATGAGAATGGATGTTATGATGCATGATGTTATGTTTGAACAATTAATCACACACAAGCAAAACACATAAGACCTTAGGTTTAGGCTTGCATGGGGTTTATATGCAAGTACCCTCTTGAAGTTTTAGTTGGCTTAAACTGTCCTAGAAAAGTAACCGGGTTCTAAGAAATCTCAATATCACTGATCTTTCTCCATCGGGCATTCTTTCAGCACAAGTGTAACACCCCAATTCTACCCGACAATTATAAATGTAAATCAGAGTTATAATCATTCATGCAAATGAATCAGGATGCCACAAATACATCTTTAAAAACACATTGCATTCAACGTGGATACATAACACTTTAAAACTTTGGATGAACTATCAGCATAGTAATTTAATCTCTCAATTCAACAATTTAAACATCTATGCAGCGAAATTCTTAATAACATCTTTATCCATCGTTACAGCAACTTCAAAAAAACACATACTTAATATCAATCAAATTAAAGTTCAACAACTGCAATCCTGAATAATAAAAAACATCAAGCGTTCATCCCTCCGAGTGTTACGTATCAGAGCAATGACACCGACTCGAACTACTGAAGGTATACAACCTTCATTCTCGATTACCTGCACGTTACATACGTAAGGGTAACATTCAAACAGAAGGGGTGAGATATCTAACAATATAATAAAACGTATGATAATTAATATATTAAATTAGATCACATAACACCACCACTTCTCATCTAATAAACAACAATAATCGCAACAATAATACACATTCACCACATAAATACACAACTTCTTTATGCAATCATATAATGTGACTCAATACTATGCAAATGCACGTGGTACCATTGGGGCAGAACTCTCATCTTAAAAATATTCCAATAAATAGAGGCACCAACAAGGAATAAGCCTTCATCTTAATATTCGCCAATACAGGCCATCTTAACGAGCATAAGATCCATCTTGAAATGCAATGTATGCGACACAATCATGAATGTAATGAAAACACCGTAATTAATAACATCTCAACACAACATCATTGTTGGACAGAAGCCTACATCTTAATAGCTGCCAATTATTAGAGGCATCTCAACATCTTTCATCAACATCGTTCATCAACATCATTTTTCATCATAATTCGTCAAACATCATTTATACATCATAATTCATCAAACATCATTTATACATCACAATTCATCAAACATCATTTATCATCAACAACTCAGCCATACAACAAGACAACAGTAACTCGTCGATCTCGCAACGTTGGCTATAGGCCTACAATATGATATTGCCTATAATTAATTAATCATCTAAGGCTTACTTTTAAATTATCAAATCTCTACATATTACTATTCTATAATACTACATCATTATCATCATTAATCCTACTGTTACAAACCAAACAACAATCTATAATCATCTCATCCTCATCATTCTTCATAAAAATCAACATAGCGATTAACGCGGGAATTAACTCTAATCCTAATTTGGATACTAGGATTATCATTCCTATTCTTCATTTTGATCCTCAATAATGAAGTTCATTACGTTAGCTATTTAACACTTAGAACGACACCTCGAACAGAGTCCGATAACTCAAGTTACAACCTTTTCCAAATGATTATGTCAAAAACCAGACAAAATGGATCGACGCGTAATGTCTTGGGTCGACGCATACTGAAGTGAACACGCTACATGAGTCGACGCATACTCTCTTTGTATCGACTCATACTGAGTCTGCAACACTGCATGTATCGATACATGCTCCTTCGTATAGACTCATCCTGAGTCTAAAATCCTGCATGTATCAACGCATGACTCCTTCGTATCGACTCATCCTGAGTCTAAAACCCTTCATGCATCGACGCATGGCTTTTGGAGTCGACACATACTGTTCTGTCATGGATATTTTCTGTGATTTCACTGCATTTTCACTATGGTTTCCATACTTTAGGCCCTAAAAATACCCTCTAATCATAGATAATCATCAATTATAATTATCCTATAATTCTACATCAAATATACAGAATTAGGGCATCATTATTCATCTTTCAATCATCGATTCTCATCATACAAAAACATATAATTGAATCATGAACAAGGCAACATTTTCACATCTAATCCCATAAACCAACCATCATAAACCCTATTATAGAGTCGTAACGCCACCCTTACCTTGGATTGAAGGTTGCTCTATAACTTTTCCGGTTGATTTCTGTTTTGGCTCTTTTCCTCCTTTCCAACAACTTTTACGTTCTTTCTCCTCTAACCCTTATTCTTTCTCTCTTACTGCTTCTTCTTTCTCCTTATTAGTTCTAACAATAATAAAATAATCCTATTATTCTCTTTATGTCTTAATGGTCTTAAAACTACTACACCCCCCTTTTTACTACTTCTATTCCTTTGAAACAAGCCCACATCAAATAATATCATCATTCTAATATTATTCCACAACTTAATAAAATAAATAAATCCAACTAATCACAACACATCAACTATCATCATAACATAACTTCACAAATATTCCAAAAATAATTTAATTAAATAATTAATTAAATTACGGGCGTTACAACTCTCCCCCACTTAGAATATTTTCGTCCTCGAAAATTTACCTTAATCAAACAACTCAGAATAGGAGTCCCGCATCTTGCTCTCCAACTCCCAAGTCATGATTTCTCTTGCAGCTCCCAGCCAAACCACTTTAACCAAAGCAATCTCTTTGCCCCTCATAGTCTTTTTTTCACGATCCGCGATCCGCACAGGCATCGTCTCCACCGTAATATTATCCGGTACTTGCACATCGTCCATATGAATCACATGAAATGGATCTGAAATATACTTCCGGAGTTGTGACACGTGAAACACATCATGCAAATTCGAAATATTAGGTGGTAAATCCACTCTATAAGCAACATTCCCCACTCTCTCTGAAATCTGATATGGTCCAATAAAGCGAGAAGTGAGCTTCTTAGACTTCAATGCTCGCCCAACACCAGTCACATGTGTAACTCTTAAAAACACATAGTCACCCGCTTGAAATTCTAAATATTTCCTTCGCTTGTCATGATAACTCTTCTGTCTACTTTGGGAAGCTTTCATCTTCTCTCCAATTAACTTCACATTCTCAGTAGTCTCACGAACATGTTCAGGCCCAAGTACTACACTTTCTCCATATTCATGCCAACATAAAAGAGTTCTACATCTTCGACCATATAACGCTTTGAAAGGTGCCATCCCAATACTGGAATGGTAATTGTTATTATAAGTGAACTCTATCAATGGAAGATAAGTATCCCACGAACCTCCCTGCTCAAGAACACATTGAATCATCCGTTCAGTCTGACCATCTGTCTGAGGATGATACGCTGAACTCAACCTCAACTTAGAACCCAACGCTTCTTGCAAAATCTTCCAAAAATCAGAAGTAAATCTTGGATCTCTATCTGACACAATGCACAAAGGAACACCATGCAACTTCACTATCACACTAGTGCAAATCTCATCCAACTTCGACACTGGAAAACTGATGTTAATAGGAATAAAATGAGCCGACTTTGTAAGCCTATCAACAACCAACCAAATCGAATCATGTCCTCTTAAGGTATTAGGTAACCCTGTTACAAAGTCCATTGAAATGTTATCCCATTTCCACTCTGGAACTTCTAACAATTGCATCATCCCTACAGGTTTCTGATGTTTAACTTTCAACTTATGACAAGTCAAACATGCATACAAAAATTGAGCCACATCACTCTTCATTCCAGGCCACCAAAACAACCTTTCAAATCTTGATACATCTTTGTAGCTCCTGGATGAGTACTCAACTTACTTCTATGACTCTCTTCAAGTATCACTTTCTTCATCTCAACATCATAAGGAATACAAATCCGGTTACGAAACCTCAACACACCCTGCACATCTAGCTTAAAATAAATATTCTCAGACTGATCGATCCCAACCATCGAATATACCAGTTTCACATCCAGCTTCTGAGCTTCTCTGATACTGTCTAGAAATTCATTATTAATCTTCAACATACCCAACATAACACTCCGCAGCATAACCTTGCAAACTAAGATCATATCTTTGAACTGCTCAATTAATTCTAACTCTTTAACCATCATTTCCGACATATGTAAAGTCTTTCGACTCAACGCATCAGCTACCACATCCACTTTTCCTGGATGATAATTCAAACTGAAATCATAATCCTTTAACAATTCCAACCATATTAGTTGCCTAATATTCATCTCCTTCTGATCAAATAAATACTTTAAGCTCTTATGGTCAGTAAACACTTCGAATCTTGAACCATAAAGATAATGCCTCCAAATCTTCAACACAAAGACAACTGCAGCAAACTCTAAATCATGCGTAGGATAGTTCTTCTCATGATTCCTCAACTTCCTTGATGCATAAGCAACTACCTTATCATTCTGCATAAGCACACCTCCTAAACCCATCTTAGAAGCATCACAATACACCACAAAAGGCTCTCTTGGATTAGACAATGTCAAAATCGGAGCCGACATCAACCTCTTCTTCAATTCTATAAAACTTTCTTTGCACTGAACATCCCATACAAAAGCTCTACCTTTACAAGTCAACTTAGTCAACGGAAGTTCCAACTTAGAAAAACCTTCGATAAACCTTCTATAGTAACCAGCTAATCCCAAAAAGCTTCTAATCTCAGTAGCTGACTTCAGAGTTTCCAATTGTAACATAACATCAACCTTCGATGGATCTACAACAATGCCACTACCTGAAATCACATGACCAAGAAAACTTACTTCCTTTAACCAAAATTCACACTTGGACAACTTTGCATACAACTTATTCTCTTTCAAAACTTGCAATACTACCCTTAAGTGTTCTGCATGTTCTTCTTCTGACTTAGAGTAAATCAAAATATCATCAATAAACACCACTACGAACCGATCCAAATAAGTATGAAAGATACGATTCATATATTCCATGAATACTCCTGGCGCATTAGTAACACCGAAAGGCATCACCGAATACTCATAATGTCCATAACGCGTTCTAAAAGCCGTCTTCTGGATATCTTCATCCTTCACTTTAATATGATGGTAACCCGACCTCAAATCAATCTTACTAAAAACACGAGCATCCACCAATTGGTCCATCAAGTCATCTATTCTTGGAAGCGGATACTTGTTCTTAATCGTCACTTTATTCAACTGTCTATAATCAACAAAAACCCTCATACTTCCATCTTTCTTCTTTACTAACAACACTGGAGCTCCCCACGATGATACACTTGGTCTTACAAACTTCTTTTTAAGTAACTCTTCCAATTGCTTCTTTAACTCTGAGAATTCAGATGCAGACATCCTGTATGGCGCCATAGACACAGATCTGGTACCAGGTACAAGATCAATTACAAATTCAACTTTCCTCTCCAGCGGTACATCAGGAATTTCATCAGGGAAAACTTCAGGAAATTCACACACCACCTGCAATTCCTCAATTATAGCTTGAGTCTATATAGATAACAACGCCATCAACGAGAACATTTGTACTTCTTCTTGCACCAACTTCCTCAACTTTCTAGCAGACAACAGACTATCTTCCTCATCTTCAGGAGTAGAAAACCTCACAGACTTGTCATAACAGTTAATATGAACATAGTTATGCTCTAACCAGTTCATACCCAAAATCACATCCAAACCTCTTAACGGTAAACAAACCAAATCAACAGCAATGTCTCTGTCGAAGATCGACAAGGGACACTTCAAACACACAAAAGAAGTAGTCACCGACCCCTTGACTGGAGTATCAATGAACATTTCTCCATTCAAAGAAGACAACATAAGACCCAATCTTTTAACACAATCAACAACAATAAAACAATGAGTAACACATGTATCAATAATAGTAATTAAAGGAGTACTATTAATGAAACATGTACCTCTAATAAGTCTGTCCCTAGTAGCTGCTTGATCCTCAACCAAAGCAAACACTTTACCACTTGTCAGCGCCCTCTTTGGTTTCTGACACTGACTACCAATGATCCCTTCTTCACTACAATTGAAACAAATTACATCCTTATGCTTGCACTCAGATACAACATGTCTGTTCTTACCATAACGGAAACACCTCTTTACTTCAGTAGTAAACATATTACTCTTATACCCAGGTTTCCCACATTTAAAACAAACCATACCAGCAGGAGCATCACCTCCACTAGTCCTCTGACCCTGAGAAACTTTCAGTTTACCTTTACTAGCTGGGGCATCATAAGGCTTACCACGATTCTGTTGGTGCTTACCCCTCTTCTCACTGATAATCTTGTAATGAGCATTATTATCCTCCTCATAAATTCTGCAGCTATCAATCAAATCGGCAAAGACACGGATCTTCTGGTATCCAACTGCCTTATTGACCTCTGGGCACAACCCATTCTCAAACTTGATACACTTTGAAAACTCAGCATCTGCCTCAGTGTAGTGCGGATAAAACTTAGCCAACTCAAAACTTTGCAGCATACTCAACAACTGACATACTCCCTTACTTCAGCTCAAGGAACTCAATCTCCTTCTTACCACAGACATCTTCAGGAAAGTACTTCCTCAAAAATTCCCTACGGAACAGATCCCAACTGACATTCTCACCTGTAGCTTCCAATCTTTGACAAGTCTCTAGCCACCAGTCATCAGCCTTAACTACTAGTATATGAGTACCATATCGAACCTTCTGCACTGGAGTTCAATCCATCACACGGAAGATTCTCTCAATCTCTTTCAACCAATCCAATGCTCCGTCAGGATCATACTTTCCCTTGAAGCTAGGCGGATTCTCTCTCTGGAAAGTCGCCAAACTACGAGATCCAGCATTCCCGTCAGTATTCGGCTGATTCTCCATCACATGAGCCATTGCTTCTAAAGCAACAGCAAGTGCAACATCATTCCTTCCAGCCATCTCAACTTATCATTATAACATAAACAACGGTTAGAACTCAAATTAACAATACTCGATTGTTAGACAACTACGACTCGACAACAAGATTGGATGGACCAACCTTTACTCTGATACCAACTATGTAACACCCCAATTCTACCCGACAATTATAAATGTAAATAAGATTTATAATCATTCATGCAAACGAATCAGGATGCCACCAATTCATCTTTAAAAACACATTGCATTAAACGTGGATATATAACACTTTAAAACTTCGGATGAACTATCATCATAGTAATTTAATCTCTCAATTCAACAATTTAAACATCTACGCAGCGGAGTTCTTAATAACATCTTTGTCCATCGTTACAACAACTTCAAAACAACACATACTTAATATCAATCAAATTAAAGTTCAACAACTGCAATCATGAATAATCAAAAACATCAAGCGTTTATCCCCCCGAGTGTTACGTATCATAGCAATGACACCGACTCGAACTACTGAAGGTATACAGCCTTCACTCTCGATTACCTTCACGTTACCAACGTAAGGGTAACATTCAAACAGAAGGGGTGAGATATCTAACAATATAATAAAACGTATGATAATTAATATATTAAATTAGATCATATAACACCACCACTTCTCACCTTATAAAAAACAATAATCACAACAATAATACACATTCACCACATCAATACACAACTTCTTTATGCAATCATATAATGCGACTCAATACTATGCAAATGCATGTGGTACCATTGGAGTAGAACTCCCATCTTAAAAATCTACCAATAAATAGAGGCATCAACAAGGCATAAGCCTTCATCTTAATATTCGCCAATACAGGCCATCTTAACGAGCATAAGCTCCATCTTGAAATGTAATGTATAGGACACAATCATGAATGTAATGACAACACCGTAATTAATAACATCTCAACACAACATCATCGTTGGCCAGAAGCCTACATCTTAATAGCTGCCAATTATTAGAGGCATCTCAACATCTTTCATCAACATCATTTTTCATCATAATTCGTCAAACATCATTTATACATCATAATTCATCAAACATCATTTATACATCACAATTCATCAAACATCATTTATCATCAACAACTCAGCCATACAACAAAACAACAGTAACTCGCCGTTCTCGCAACGTTGGCCATAGGCCTACAACATGATATTCCCTATAAATAACTAATCATCTAAGGCTTACTTCTAAATTATAAAACCTCTACATATTACTATTCTATAATACTACATCATTATCATCATTAATCCTACTGTTACAAACCAAACATCAATCTATAATCATCTCATCCTCATCATTCTTCACAAAAATCAACACAGCAATTAACGTGGTAATTAACTCTAATCCTAATTTGGATACTAGGATTATCCTTCCTATTCTTCATTTTGATCTTCGATAATGAAGTTCATTGCATTATCTATTCAACGCTTCGAACGACACATCTGATCGGGATTATACTTATGTATCCAATGATTCGGACTGCAAGTGCACAATTTTGTTGTGTAGTTTTAAAAGATATCAAACCACAGAGACTGATGAGTCGATCTACCGTCTTCTATTGTTACTTTGCAAATCTAAAGCTAATGAATATTTGATTGTGTTGTAGGGAAAACTAAATACTAAATTAAGTTGGATTTTTAATAATCAATGAGCGTAATTACCAGTATGCAATAGTCGAACCTCGGGAACTAGCGACCTGTTGGGTGTCTTTATATTTTCAAAACAGCTTTCAGTAAAACTTATTTAGTTTAAAAACCCTCGTCTCACACTGTCGTTTTGTTGATCTAGGCTATGCAGTTAAGTCCTAACGTACATTTCCGCCATCCCGCAGGAGTTAAAAACACTTTTTGAAAACTAAATAAAATCTTAATTAACTTTAAAGTGCTTCCGCTATATTTTAAGCCAATGCCTAATTACTACTGTCCAGTTAAAAGATCTCAAACTTCCGCTTTGTTGACCCTAACCTCTATCTGTTTTTTACTTCCGTAACAAAACATTTTAATTATTAAAAATAGTAACTTAGGCCAGAAAAGAAAGTTTTGTAGTAAAAATAATCCCAACTAAGTTACTCGTTCCCTTGGTTGAGTGACTTTACATACCGGTATAGGAATTCTAGCCTAACATAATATCAGACCAAATCACAGAATAATTTAAGAGACAAACGAAAATAAAAATAATTATATTGAGTAAAAGCAATAAGAATTCGTAAACATAAACCTGGTAATAATTATGAAGATATAAGCACTCCTGCACAAATTGTAGGCTTTGCTTCGATCGAAGAATATATTTAACCGTACAAAGAAAATAATGCTGGAAGGAATATAGAAATAACTGGGAAATAAAATAATGCTGAAAGGAATATTTGCTAAAAGCAAATATAAAATCTCCAAAGTTTCTGCCCAAAAAGAAGAACTGCTTCTCGTATGGTCCAAGGCTCTATTTATAAGTCTTGTGTAATCAGTTGTTCTCAAGAATGTAGGAACATTTTATTTCTTCCTTTGAGAAATAATAGGGCCATTAATTTGTTACGTTCCCTAGTGCTTTGACTGAGTGGGTCAGATAATATAGGTAGTCGTTGGATTAGCTTTGAATGCGTTTCTGTCTGTTGGATGCGAAGAAAGTGGGGAAAATGGCCTTGTAACGTTCGTCACGTCCAACCAAGTGACGATAGTCACTTGGTCATTCTTAATGCGTGACGTTCGGCATGACTCCTTGACGATCGTCAAGGTCTTCTTCATGGTGGGCCATGTGATCACATGCTTAATGGGCTTGAGCTCATTTCTTCTCCTTTGGCCTTTTTGCTAGTTTTGCATCTCTTTTTTCTTCATTTCTTCCAAAGTGTTCAGCTTAATGCATATCTGCAAAAATTGAAAAATACCTGCATAATACCTATAAAATAATTTAATTTAAACTAAAGTATGAGAAATATTTTGTGTATATCAAGCCATAAATATCACATATTTGTGTGTCATCAAACTCCCCCATACTTAAACTTTGCTTGTCCTCAAGCAAATTCTAAGTACGATGTTTTTCTAAACATGGTCAGATGCATGGTTATGACTCGGTTCAACTAATATATAGTTGCATTGTGTTTTTGTCAGAAAATCGATGGCTCGATTCATGCTCCATTACTACGTCAATGACACTAGACAGTCCCATTTTACGTAAACGAGTTACATGTCCTATTATAGCCTACCTCGAGTATTTGTCTTGTTTTGCCCTTTTCATTCTAGCGCAATCACATTAAGCCCTTTATCTTTACACGCACATAGTAGAACAGTCGGTTAGTGGTTATGATCCTTTTAAACTTTAGAGGTTTCTGGCACAGTAATGTGGCAACCTTTTTCAATGCAATGGTTGGATGCGAGGGATCAAACCGTAATCTACCCTACCGAGTTCAGTACCAGATGCTCCGGAACCATCCACCAAATGAATTTTCATGTTACTTTGTAAGGTTTACATCCTTTGGATTAGGCGATCGGGTAAGGATCGTCCAATTTAATTGGTGTGTTTCCTTGCAACATTTTGCTGAAATATTATATCATCCACTTATATTCATCGACTTCCTGTGTAGTTTGTGTTTAAGACGGTGCTGACTGCTAATATAAACTACTCAGGGTTACTATAGAGATTAAACTCAGGGTGTTGGAATAACAGGTACTTGAACTGATCTATCATACTCTGGGGTTGTAGAGTGTCTAGATGGTAGAAATTTTGCTTAATCTTGCCCCAATTCCTGACGATTAAAGATCTTGCAGTCTATGTACTTTTCGAGTGAGTCAAATTTTTTTTTATAGGGCTCAAAAAGAAAGGGGAGTCTAAAAGAACACAAATTGCTTTAATAGATAACTTGATAAATATTTTTTATTGAAATAAAGATAACGGAAGGGAAATTACAAAGAAAAATAAAAATTACTAGGAAAAGGGAAATACTTCCTCCCCCATACTTGAATCATACATTGTCCTCAATGTATTGACAGAAGATGGAAAGGGGAAATGGAAACTGGATAATCATTCTTCCTCCTCTTGTCTTCGGAATCGGCCACGTGTCCTCGCTCTTCGACGTGCTTGCCCACCGTGACTGGAAGATTCGCCTCCGTCTCTCTGAGATATGATGTTATGCAAGTCGTCAACACGAAGTGTTAAGGCTCGCATATCTTCCGTCATTCCTGTGGTGAATTCCAGCATACTTTGATCATGCCTGCGAGTGTAGTCGTTTTGGTCTCTCTGCATTTGTTACATGAGAGTCATCATCTCGATTTGGTGCGTCTCGAGGCTCTGGTAGCGTTGAGTGGACAGCTGGTTTTGCTGCATTATTGCGGCATAGATTGCATCGATGTTGGCAGGATTGTTGGCTTGTTGTGGTTAGGGCTCTTGCTGCTCTAATTCTTCTTCGATTTCGTCAGCGGCAATGTTGTTGGCCTCACCTTGATTTCCTTGCTCGTTTTCTCCGGGTTCTGGGGCGTTCAGGTTGTAAAGCCGGTTATCCGGATTACCCAAATTAGTATGATTTTGATTCGGCATGATCACGCTACGAACTTTTGCATTCTTAACTATTAGATAGTACCCTCCAGCTTCTCGCACTTTGATCAGTCGTCTAGCTCTACAGTTATCAATATCCATATAAACTGCTGGCAGCGGAGGTAGGAGTTGAATCCTTTCCCCCCAGTTCAGGTGAACTGCGATTGTGGTGACAATGCCTCCGATACAAAAGGGCATAGTCCCGTCTCTTATAACGAGGTTTTGAATGTGGGCCATCATTAAAGTAACGGGATTAAGATGGAGGTTTTGTGAAAAGGTACAGTGAAGAGCATACAATTATTTAGTGTTAACTTTGTTGTTATTTGCCCTTCCAAATAATGTGTTTGCCATAACACGGTGTAAGAAGCGAATGTTCGGGTTGTGGATGTGAGAGGCGTAACGTGCTTCGTGATTAACATTTAGTTCACCGGTTATTCTCTCCCATAGTGCGTATGCACTTCCATTCCAATTCAATTCCGGGGGAATACGATATTGCACATTATTCCCACGGGGAAAATGAAATATGTCGCTCAAATTTTCATGGCTGAGTGTGTACTCTCGGTTGAACATCCGAAATTGAGTGGCTCCCGTTAGGTGTGCATCGGCATCATCGCGAGTGTGATAGGCGTAGGAACTTAAGAATTCCAATGTGAGAGCTTCGTAAGTTGGTGTGTTCATCGTGCTAATAAAGCCCAGGCCAGCTTTGTTCAGCAAGCCTTGCACATGGGTTTGCAACCCCAATTCTTGCAAGCAATTGTTGTCGACGAACCTCGTGGATGTTATCCCTCGACGATGGAATTTTATGTACCTTTCCTTTTGAAGTTCACCTACTTCTCCTTGGCAGAGCACGAGATGTCGCATGTCGGGTTCGGGTTGGTTTGGTAGATTCCTTTGGGCGGCCATGGTTTTGAACTTGATAGAAAAAATGTATTTGTGATAAAGAGATGGAAGGTGGGTGGTAGTGATGAAACTAAGGATGGAAGAGAGGTTTATACAGATGGTTTTATTGAGTAGGAAATTTAATGAGGTTTATGGGAGAATTTTTAATATGAGAGGTTATGGAAGTTAAGGATGAATGGAGTAAATGGGGTAGTGGGGGTTTTAAAACAATATTTCGTGCAAGTTTCATTGTGGTTCAACGGTCACGGGAAGAGAAAACGTGGGAGACAAGCTCTGCCGCTCGTCACGCGCTCTCTGACGTTCGTCAGAGTCAAAGGGAAAATCTCTGATGTTCGTCACATGCTTCCTGACGTTCGTCAGGGTGTAGTGATGCGTACATGTCTTTGTTTGACCGCGTGCAGTGAAGCATGGTTCTATTAATTAATTAATTCATATACTTTGAGTAGTATTTTTGAAAGGGATATTTAGTGGCACATAGTAGAATTGGAAGAATGATATGGTAAATAAATAAATAAGAAACAAATACTGTGAAATAAATAAGAATAATAATTTAAATTGCATAGTATGAAATGAAAATAAATAAATACTGTGAATGAAAATAAATAGATGCTTTGAAATAAAAAGATAGATATGAAATGAATAGATAAATAGATAATCGAAATTTCAGAACCGAAGGTAAAAAAGTATTCGAAAGATATGAGTATAAAGCAATAATGAGTATTAAAAATAATAATAACCCCCCCCCCCCATCCCATACTGAGAACAAACAGTGTCCTCACTAGGGCGGCACAGAAACAAAACTATCGAGCACTAGGACCTCTTGGAGGTGGGGCAGTAGCGTGCAAATGCTGATAAATATGATCAAACTGCTCTGTGACGACATCCATGAAATGAAAGAAGTCACGCCGAAGTGTGCTGACATTATCTTTAATGGTGGCGAGCTCTCCTCGGAGTGTAGTAACATCTGTCTGCAGTGTCGTGATAACATGTGCATGATCAACCATAGGGACGCCAACAACTTTGGTAGCAAGGGGAAGTGTATGGTATTCTGATGGTGTATAGTCATGGTAACCGGTAGGTGTGGACGGGTCGCTCTCCTCCCTCTCAGGGTCATGTTCATCTGTCTTTTCTAGGTTATATAACCAGTTTTTCTTAGTATAGACACTTGTGTTCTCAGGGCTAGGCAAGAGGAAGTAATAGACAGGGTCATTTCGGACTAGCAGCTGAAAGTGAGGTGGGTTGAGGTTACCAATTAAAGATATGTTAAAACAGAAAGGGATATCCATGGTATAGTATCTGGCGTACGACGTAAGGCGTGACAAAGATGGCCGTAGGGATAAGGCTTCGGCTATCATAGTGACTAGCCCGCCGACACAGATGGGGCCATGGGTACACTGAGCTATAGCTGACATGTTGGCGATCATAAATGATGCACCAATGATTGGTCTGGACGGAAAAGCACATTAAATAATGAATAACTCATCCCTAGAAATTGAGAGTCTATTTATAGGTTTTCCAAAAAGGGTGAAAGCTAATATGTGATGGAAATACCTAATTGCAGGGTTATGGATCTCAGTCGCATCAAGGTGGTCAAGGTCCTCAGGGTATTGGCCCGCTATGTCCCTCCAAAAGTGGTTAAGTTCAAAGTTAAGGTAGTCATCCTCCTGGGTTTCCATGTAGGCCTCTAAAGAACTAGGGAATCCTAGTAGCTCAGCTAGACTACGAACTGTAAACTGGTGGGTGAAACCAAATAATCTAAAGGACATCTGTCCCCTACTACGCCCTAGGCCTTGTGTGGGTTTATAAATGAGTGAGCTCAAGAACTCTAAGGTGAGGCGTTGATGTGTAGGGTGTTTATGGGCAAGGAACGCTTCCCATCCTATCTGGTTGAACAAGAAATATACATTCTCCCTGATGCCTAAAACTGTCAACATGGGATCATGCACATAAGTAGTCATGCTCATCTAGCACTGAGCCAGAATCTCATACCGCCTCTGCTGGGCCTCCGCGGCGAAGATGATAGTATCCATAAATGAGTTTAGCTTGTAAGTTCCTTTGAGTCGGTACTAAAATTTGTAAAAGAAAAATGCAAATAAATAAAATATGCAGTGGGAGAGAGAAAGAAAAGGAAAAATCGGAAAGTAAAAATCAAAATGCAGAATAAAAATAAAAATATAAAGAGATTTGAAATAAAGTAAATCAAAAACTTGTGGGTTGCCTCCCACACAGCGCTTGTTTAATGTCGTTAGCTTGACAATGTTTAGACGTGAATTAGTTTCATAATTCGGGTGGTAGCTCTAATAGTGTTAAGCTCGCGGTGTAGTCCTTATTTTCAACATTGTAATAATGTTTTAGACGTTGGCCATTTACTAAGAACGGGTTTATGGATTTTCCTTTAATCTCTATGGCACCACTGGGGAAAACTTTGGTCACTTCGAATGGTCCAGACCACCGTGAACGGAGTTTTCCAGGAAAAAGTTTTAGACAAGAGTTGAATAGGAGAACTACATCTCCTTCATTGAATTCCTTCCTTGAGATTCGTTTGTCATGCCACTTTTTTGTCCTTTCTTTGTAGATCCTCGCATTTTCATATGCGTCTAATCTTAGTTCTTCTAATTCATTTATGTCGAGGATCCTTTTCTCACCTGCCGCAGTGTAGCTTAGGTTTAAAGTTTTAATTTCCCAGTAAGCTTTGTGTTCAATTTCCACTGGCAGGTGGCATGATTTACCGTAGATGAGTTTAAAGGGTGTTGTACCTATTGGCGTCTTGAACGCCGTCGTGTAGGCCCATAATGCTTCAGGTAACTTAGCCGACCAATCCTTTCTTGACGTGGCAACAGTTTTTTCCAATATTTGTTTTATTTCTTGATTTGAGACTTCCACCTGTCCGCTTGTCTTGGGGTGGTATGGTGTTGCTACGCGGTGTTTCACCCTATATTTGGTTAGGAGTTTATCGAAGATTCTTGATATGAAGTGGGAGCCACCGTCGCTTATGACTTGCTTGGGTACACCAAACCTTGGGACTATAATGGTTTTGAAGAGTTTAATCACGACTCTAGTATCGTTTGTTGGAGAAGCTATTGCTTCGATCCATTTTGAAACGTAATCTACAGCCACGAGTATATATTTGTTGCCGAATGAGGACAGAAATGGTCCCATGAAGTCTATTCCCCATACATCAAAGACTTTGACTTGTAGAGTACCAGTCTGAGGCATCTCATCGCGTCTGGATATATTTCCGGTGCGTTGGCATCAATCACAGTTGAGGATGGCTATGTGCACATATTTCCACAAATTTGGCCAATAGAAGCCAGACTGCAAAATTTTGGCACATGTCTTTGATGTGTTTGCATGTCCTCCGTAAGGGGCATCATGACAATGAGAAATAATGCTTTCAATTTCGTTTTCCGGGACGCATTGTCGGAAAATACCGTCGGCACTTCTCTTGAATAGTAAAGGTTCATCCCAAAAGTAATGTTTCAAATCGTGAAAGAATATTTTCTTCTGTTGATAAGTCATATCAGGGGGTAGGATTTTGGCAGCCAAGTAATTTGCTATGTCCGCATACCATGGTAAGGTTTGATTAGTTCGGACAGAGACCACATTATCGTTTATATCATTATTTATTTGGCTTTCTTGTGAATCACGGCTAACGGTTTGTGTTTTAAGTTCTAAAAATAGTTGATTTGGATTTGATTCAGGTGGTTCTTCGCTGGCATCTCCTAAGTCCATCTGAGCTAACAGACGTTCATACGGGAAGTCATCGTTAATGGGTACTTCTTCTAGTGTCAGCCTTTTCATTCGGGATAAATGGTCGGCTACTACATTCTCGGTACCTTTCTTGTCTTTAATTTCTAAATCGAACTCTTGTAGAAGTAGAATCCATCTCAAAAGTCTCGGATTTGAATCTTGCTTGGTTAAGAGATATCTAATAGCTGCGTGGTCCGTATAAATGATTATTTTTGCGCCTACTAGGTAGGAGCAAAATTTGTCTAGTGCAAAGACTACGGCTAAAAGTTCTTTTTCCGTTGTTGCCTAATTCATCTGTGCAGGGTCTAAGGTTCTACTAGCTTAGTATATCACATGAAGCTTCTTATCTCGTCGTTGTCCCAGGACTGCACCTACGGCGTAATCACTTGCGTCGTACATGATTTCAAATGGAAGTCTCCAATCAGGTGGTTACATGATTGGTGCGGATACAAGAGCAGTTTTTAATTGGTTAAATGCTTTTAGGCATTTGTCATCAAAATCGAATTCAACGTCTTTCATAAGGAGGGTGGTTAGAGGTTTTGATATTTGCGAGAAATCTTTTATGAATCGTCGGTAGAAACCGGCGTGTCCTAAGAAATCGCGTATTTTTATTACTGTTTTAGGGGGTTGCAAGTTTTCTATGACTTCGATCTTAGCTTTATCGACTTCAATCCCCTTTTCAGACACAACGTGTCCTAGTACGATTCCTTGTTTGACCATAAAGTGGCACTTTTCCCAATTTAGAACGAGGTTATCTTTTACGCATCTCTCCAAAAATTTCTCTAAATTTATCAGACAATCTTCAAAACTCTCTTCACATACAGAGAAGTCGTCCATAAAGAACTCCATGATGTTGTCTATGAAATTAGCAAAGATTGCCATCATGCACCTCTGAAATGTGGCGGGAGCATTGCATAATCCAAACGGTATTCGTCGATAGGCGAAGGTTCCATAAGGACATGTGAATGTTGTTTTCTCTTGGTCATCGGGGTGAATAGGAATTTGAAAGAATCCTGAGTAACCGTCTAGATAACAGTAATGAGAGTGCTTAGCTAATCGTTCAAGCATTTGATCAATGAACGGTAGAGGGAAATGGTCCTTGCGAGTGGCCTTGTTTAGCTTCCTATAGTCAATACACATTCTAGCTCTGCTTATAGTTTGTTCCGCTACAACTTCACCTGCTTTGTTTGTTGTTACTGTTATACCACCTTTCTTTGGTACACAGTGGACTGGGCTTACCCATTGACTATCAGAGATTGGGTATATGATTCATGCATTCAGAAGTTTTTAAACTTCATCTTTAACTACGGTGCTCCATATTGGGTTAATTCTTCGTTGATGTTCTCTAGAAGATTTGCAGTCATTTTTCAGCATAATACGATGCATGCAAATGGAGGGACTTATTCCTTTGAGATCTGTAATGTTGTATCCCAGGGCGGATGGATATTTTCTTAAGACTTGTAATAATTTGTCTGTTTCTTGTTGTCCTAAGTCCGCGTTGATAATTACAGGTCGTTTTAACTCGGTGTTAAGGAATTCATATCTAAGGGTCTTAGGTAATGGCTTAAGATCCAATGCTGGTTTTCTTGGACAAGGCATGTCATCGGGTGTTAGAGCTAAGCATTCACTCATATTGTCGTCTCAATATTCAGGACACCATTCGTTATCTTCGAATATAAGAGGTGCGGGAATCTTCATGGTTTCAGAACAAGGTATCAGTTCCCATTCAATCTCTCTTACGCATTCGTCCATGATGTCTACCAGATAACATGTGTCATCTATGGCAGGCACTTGTAAGAATTATGTCAGAATAAAATTGGCTTTCTCTTCACCTACTTCAAAGGTTAGCTTGCCCTTTTTTACATCTATGATAGCTCCAGCGGTAGCTAGGAATGGTCTTCCTAAGATGATAGGTGTACTTTCGTCTTCTCTAATGTCCATGATTATGAAATCTGTAGGGATGTAGAATTGACCTATCCGAACAGGAACGTTTTCTAAGATTCCTACTGGGTATTTGACGGAGCGATTCGCCAATTGAATGGACATCTTTGTTGGTCTTAGTTCACCCATTTCCAGTTTGTTTCATATGGATAAAGGCATAACGCTAATACTAGCTCCTAAATCGCATAGGGCTTTGTCTATGACAAACTTACCTATATGGCATGGTATAGAGAAGCTTCCAGTGTCTTTCAGCTTAGGAGGCATCTTGTTTTGGATAATTGCGCTACATTCTGCTGTAAGCGTGACTGTTTCGTTATCTTCTAGCTTTTTCTTGTTAGACAAGATTTCCTTGAGGAATTTGGCATAGGAGGGCATTTGAGTTATGGCTTCTGTGAAAGGAATTGTTATATTAAGTTGTTTCATAAGTTCTACGAATTTTTTAAATTTCCCTACATTCTTAGGTTTGGCTAATCTACCAGGAAATGGGATCTGGGGTTTATAAGGCGGTGGAGTCACATAAGGTTTTTCTTTTTCTTTTCCTTTGGCCTCTCCTGCTTTATCTTCTTCGTCTTCCTCTGGTTTCTCTGGTTGATTCTCCTTCTTAGTTGGTGTTTCAGACCTTTGATACATACTTTGATTTGACAGTCTTGGGTCAGGTGGTCCATCTAACTCGGTTCCACTTCTTAATATGATGGCATGAGCATGCCCCTTCGGGTTAGGTTGTGGTTGACCGGGAAATGTATCAGCCGGTGCAGCTGTAGGTGCTTGTTGTTGAGCCACTTGAGAGATTTGGGTTTCTAACATTTTATTGTGGGTGGCCAAAGCATGTATTTTGTTTGCTAATTGTTTTATCTGCTCGTTAGTGTGTATGTTCTGATTTTGGACGTCTTTGTTTGTTTGCGCTTGGGTAGCTTTGAAGTTCTCCATCATCAATTCTAAGTTTGATTTTCTAGGCGCACTAGGAGCATTTGCAGGAGGTTTCTGATATCCAGGTGGCACGACTGGTGCTTGGTTAGGAGCATACAACGCATTGGGGTTTTTATAAGAGAGATTTGGGTGATTTTTCCATCCAGGGTTGTATGTGTTTGAGTAAGGGTTTCCTTGAGCATAACTCACTTGGTCAGTTGGAGTTCCTGCCAAGATCTTACATTCGGTAACTAAATGTCCAGGTACTCCGCATATTTCGCGATTGGGAGTTATAGCAGCCACGGTGGCTGGAGGTATTGCGGTCAAATTATCTATCTTTAGGGTGAGGGCATCTACCTTAGCATGGACACTGTCTAGATCGCTTATCTCATACATGCCTCCTTTTTTCGGTGCTTTATCTGTAGTACCTTTGTCTGCGTGTCCTCTTTCACTTCCCCACTGATAGTGGTTTTGGGCCATACTTTCTATTAGAGTATAGGCAGCGGTGTAGGATTTGTCCATAAGTGCACCACCTGCGGTAACGTCTATCATTAATCTTGTATTGTAAAGGAGACCATTATAGAAGGTATGGATAATCAACCATTATTCCAAGCCATGATGTGGGCATAGTCTCATTAGATCCTTATATCGTTCCCAAGCATCGAAAAGGGATTCGTTCTCCTTTTGTCTAAAATCGCTTATTTGAGATCTTAGCATAGCTGTTTTGCTTGGCGGGAAATACCTTGCAAGGAAGACTTTCTTCAGCTCGTCCCATGTAGTGACTGAGTTTGCGGGTAGAGATTGGAGCCAAGCTCTCGCTCTGTCTCTTAGAGAAAAAGGGAAGAGACGAAGTCTTATTGCCTCTTGACTGACCCCATTATTTTTAATTGTATCTGCGTACTGTAGAAATATTGATAGATGAAGATTAGGGTCTTCCATTGACCCACCAGAGAAATGGTTTTGTTGTACGGAAGATAACAAAGAAGGTTTCATTTCAAAGTTGTTAGCCTCGATTGGAGGAGCAGCAATGCTATTGTGTGGTTCATCTTGTGAGGGAATGGTGTAGGATTTGAGTGGGCGCGGAGCAGGATTGGCAGCCATTTCTTCGGTTGGTCGAGAAATAGGAGGTTCGAGTGATTGACGAGGTTGAGTGTTATGCAAGAGATGATACTCTTGAATGCGGCATCTAAGTCTGAGATAACGCTCGATATCATTGATTTGTATGTATAACGGCTCGCCTTGCAAACGAGTGTTTGGCATACAAATAAGAAAAGAAAAGAAAAGAGATAGAGAAGAAAACGAAAGTTCTTTGCTCTAGTCTCTACTGCGTAACAAAAGAGTAGCGATATCGACTTAAATCAGTCCCCGACAACGACGCCAAAAACTTGATCGGGATTATACTTATGTATCCAATGATTTGGACTGCAAGTGCACAATCTTATCGTGTAGTTTTAAAAGATATCGAACCACAGAGACTGATGAATCGATCTACCGTCTTCTATTGTTACTTTGCAAATCTAAAGCTAATGAGTATTTGATTGGGTTGTAGGGAAAACTAAATACTAAATTAAGTTGGATTTTTAATAATCAATGAGCGTAATTACCAGTATGCAATAGTCGAACCTCGGGAACTAGCGACTTGTTGGGTGTCTTTATATTTTCAAAACAACTTTCAGTAAAACTTATTTAGTTTAAAAACCCTCGTCTCACACTGTCGTTTTGTTGATCTAGGCTATGCAGTTAAGTCCTAACGCACGCTTCCGCCATCCCGCAGGAGTTAAAAACACTTTTTGAAAACTAAATAAAATCTTAATTAACTTTAAAGTGATTCCGCTGTATTTTAAGCCAATGCCTAATTACTACTGTCCAGTTAAAAGATCTCAAATCATAGATAATCATCTTAATCATGGATATTTTCTGTGATTTCACTGCATTTTCACTATGGTTTCCATACTTTAGGCCCTAAAAATACCCTATAATCATAGATAATTATCAATTATAATTATTCTATAATTCTACATCAAATATACAACATTAGGGCATCATTATTCATCTTTCAATCATCGATTCTCATTATACAACAACATATAATTCAATCATGAACAAGGAAACATTTTCACATCTAATCCCATAAACCAATCATCATAAACCCTATTATAGAGTCAGAACCCCACCCTTACCTTGGATTGAAGGTTTCTCTATAACTTTTTCGGTTGATTTCCGTTCTGGCTCTTTTCCTCCTTTCCAACAACTTTCACGTTCTTTCTCCGGTAACCTTATTCTTTCTCTCTTACTGGTTCTTCTTTCTCCTTATTTGTTCTAACAATAATAAAATAACCCTATTATTCTCTTTATGCCTTAATGGGCTTAAGACTACTACACCCCCTTTTTACTACTTCTATTCCTTTGAAACAAGCCCACATCAAATAATATCATCATTCTAATATTATTCCACAACTTAATAAAATAAATAACTCCAACTAATCACAACACATCAACTATCATCATATCATAACTTCACAAATATTCCAAAAATAATTTAATTAAATAATTAATTAAATTAAGGGCGTTATAACAAGCCTCTTTATTGGCGACCGAAATATCCCGAAAGTCTGATCTCAATTAGCATAGTATCGAGTATCAACCAACTTCAGACTGCACCAAAGCCGGCTATCCCACTACTTCCTAATGGCTAAGTTATTCAATTAAAAGTTCTAACGTTAGTTAATGTTTCATGACACCACACATCGGCCCCGTATTCTCCTTGACTAAACTCAAGGGCTACCAGTACCAATAAATGTGTCACACTAATGTAGCTATCGCTTCAACCATGTCGGTATACCCCACACAATCCCCACGATCTATTGCTACTCACCTAATAATGTTCCCAAATCCGGGTGTAGGATCTTTTAGTAACAACCCAAACAAGACCACAAAAGTAAAGCATACAAAACACACAATGTAAAGAAATTTAAAATGAACTAAACTCTAAGGTAACCCCACTTTATAAGTCTTTCCACAGCAGAGTCGCCAGTTCTGTAATATGGTGGAAGAACCGACTGTTATACTGGTTTTGTGTTTTTTATTCTCAAATGTTACGGTAAGCAAGAGTCAGAAACGACTTTTCTTTTATCCAACAAAGGAAAGGGTGAAAAGAACAGAAAAAGATCTTTCGAGAGTTTTCTGAGTAAGGGGGTAGATTATGGAAAGGGAAGGTGTTAGCACCCTTTCAATCCGTAGTTATCTACGAGCTCTTAGATGCTTAGCTCATTTTGAAATACCTTGTGCTTTGTGTGTTTTGAAAAGTATTTTTGAAAGCGCCTTAGTGCGGTGAACTTTGTAATGTTTTTCGGAATAGTAGAGAATATATACAAAGTGTTTGAAAATGTTTTTGAAAGAAGTTTTGTATAAGTGTAAAAATTGTTTGAGCAAGCATCTAACAACTATCTACTTTACTCGAAAGATTGTTCTTTTCCTCTTTTCCTTTAGACAATGCTATCCTACTATTAGTGAGTAGGTAGCCCTAGTCGTTGGATGTTTGAGGGACATTCAAAGGGACTTTTATACAGTTACAAAGGCAACTGGGCAAGAAACTTTAGTAACAACCCTAGGGTTTTTAAAATCATACTGAGGCAACCTCGAGAGGGTCATCGAGGGACTTATGATCTTTAAACTAGAGGGTAGCCACTAAAATCTCACATTTCGAGAGATGTGTGTTGTACCCCAAAATTTGCCCTCCCATATTCCTCAAGACTTGTCAAGACTGATTTTCAAATTGCTCAAGATGGCTCAAGGGTTGTGCAGTCCAACCACCTCCTAAGGCAGCTGAAACTAGGGTTTTGGTTCTTTCAAGGAATTTGGGGTTTTCAGTGGTTCAATCAAGTCTCATAGGCCTATGTACATCCTCAAGCACCTACATGCCAAGTTTCAAGACTCACAGTGCCAATTTGCACAGTCAAAAGCCCCATTTGACCTATAGTCAACTGCAAGGGCAAAATGGTCATTTTGCAGTCAAAAGTCAGAATTTTTGGTCAACATCTTATTTTGAGTTCACAATCATCATTTGATCAAGCCTTGATCATGATTCATCAAGAATAGCTCAAAAATCATCAAGATGCAAAAAGTTACTATTTTTGGATAGTGGAAAAGTCAACTGTATCTTGACCAGGGCATAACTTTTTCATGGTTCATCAGAAAAATCCCATCCAATGCTCATTTTGAAGAGAATACAATTTCCTACAATCCATCTTCACACTCCAAGATCAAGAAATGCACTCACAAGAAGTTACCAATTTTTACATTATAGGTCAAATTCAAAAGTCAACAAATGTACACTTTGAGTCAAAGGCCATAACTTGAGATTGGTAAATCCAAATGACATGGGACCAAAGGAATTGGTTAGAAGACTTCCAGAGCTTTCCAAAGTGTCCAAGAACATGGTCATATGATCAAAATTTAGCAAGTTGTGCATTGGAGAAGTTGGGAAATTTTCATGAATTTGCAAAAGTCAACTTTGCTCAAAACACCTTATTTTTGCTAATGGGCCTCAAATCTCTTCTTGAAACTTCACCCATGACCTATGCACGACCCATCAAGATTAATTGAATTTATTTTCTTATTTTTATTGATTAATTGGATTTTTAATTGATATTAATTCATTTAATCAATTTAAATTGTAGGAAAATACAAGATTTTGTTTTTAAATCTTTTTGTGAAGCAAATATGACCTAAAAATGCTGGCAAATTCGTGCACAAAGTCAAAGATACAAAAAATCCAATCTTGGCAAGTTTGTTCAATCATGAAAATCAAGGATATTTGATTTTTCAATCAAGGATTCAATCATCAATGCAATGGATATTGGCCCAGCTTTTTGACCTAATTCAATTGCCATATACATAAGCAAGCTAACCCTGACCAAAAGGACGTGAAAAAAGTTGCAGAAAGACCCCATACAATTTCAAGAATTTTCAAGAAAAGTGAAAACTGATTTTTGCAACCTAGGCTAATTCAAGGCATTTTAACCATTCAAATACATTGCAGGAGATCCCAGGAACGTTTTGTAATCAAATTCAAGCCTTAAAGCTCAAAGAATTGTCCTAGACAGTTTCACGGTTTGCAGCTTTTATCCAAAATCGTATTGCTTAATTCATGCATATTTAACATGTTTTCTTGATTGTTTTGCATTGCTAGGAACCACACGAAGCTAATGGTATGATTTAATTGGATTATAATGCCCTGAATCATAAGATACCATGATCAATTTTCTAGGGTTCTTGAGCTTTGAATTAGGGCTTTCTGAACCAGGAAAAATTAGGACTCATAAGACACATGGTTGAGATCATGAGAACAAGACGAACAGACCCAATACCTCGCGAAATATTTATATTTGCTGGATTGCTAATCGCTATTTTTCCTTGAAGTATATAGTGGGGGTTAAAAACCCCCGCTATCTGATATTATTTTTATAGGGCAAACGAAGAAGATGAGGGCGTGTTGTCACCTGATTGGCCAGTTTTAAATCTTAGCGCGTTTTTCATAATTTCAGTATATTAATTGATTTTTACATATTATGTTTGTTTGTTATTCTCATAATGAATAAACACGCTAGTTGGAGTGGCAAGCAGGTGGATGGAAAGGCTATTAGGACCTGGGTTCGAATCCCAGGTCCCCCAAAACATTGTTGCTTTTATTTTCCAGGTGTTCACGTGCAAGATTCAAAGTGAGGTCTACCATACACCTCAAAAATCAGTGCGCCAGGTGTCTCCCCACTCAAATCCAATGGCCAGGATGGAATGAATACCATAGTCCCTAGTCAACCAGCGCGTGGATGATCTCAAGAGTCAAAGCAGGCTTGAAGATTGTTGGGCCTGAAAATTGCAAAAACACCTCCTGAATTGGGCCACCACCCCCCTGAGTTTATTTTCTTCTTTTCCTTTTTATCTTTATTTAAATTGTTTTTATTAATTTTTAATTAACTACTAACTAAAACAATTAACATTTTTTTATAAAAATTCAGAAAACATAAAAAATATAATCTTTTTATTTATTAAATGTAATTAGTTATTTTGTAAATAAATACTAACATAGTTAAGTTATTTAGTTAATTAGGTTAATTTTAATATTTTCACAATAAATCTAAAACTAATGTAGAATTAGGGTTTCTTGACAATTTTGACCATCTTTTATTTTTATTTCCTTAAAACATAAAAAACTCAAAAAAAATATTTCTTTTATTTAATTAATTAATTAGTTTAGGTTTCAATTTAATTAAATGCAAAATAACAAAAAATTCTTTCTTTCTCAAAAAAGGGTTAAAACCCTAAGAACTTCTCCGATTCAATTTCTCTCGCGCGTATGTTTGTTTTATTCATGTGTGATCCATTATTATGTAATTGTTCCGAGGATGTAATAGCTTTAATTAGGCCTTTTTATCGCTTTTATTTATTTTCCCGCAATTTACTTTTCAAGGGTTGTTTTTGGCGATGTAAATACCCGACGCCTTGTAATAGTGTAGATTTACTTTCCGCAACAATTAACTGCTAGATGTATGCTAACTAAGCTATGCATGACAAGACTAATCTTAAAATAAAATCAATCGTAGCTCACCATAACATGTACAAAGATAACATAATCAAAACCTGACACACTCGCACATGCCACTCTTAGGGTACGCCTCACTTGGTTGCCTCGACGTGGTCATTGAGTATAGGGTGTTTTAGAGGTCGCCCTCCTGTCTAAAGATCAAAGTTTCCTCGAAACGGTTGCCTCGATAAAAAAATGATCTAAGACATTAGGGTTACCGCTAAGGTGTCCTACTATTGCTTTGGTGACCACATGTCCCTATAATCGAATTGACCCGAAACTCCAACGACGGTGCTACCTATTTCTCAATAGTGGGATAGTACTGTCTAAAGGACATTTACACAGCTTAATTTCTTTTGAGTAGGTAGAGGTTCTCAGGTACTTGCTCTTTCAAAACAAAAATACTATTCGCACTTACACTTTTCAAACAAAAGTTTTCAAACAACACTTCATACACTCTTGAGGACAGATACAAGAGTTAAATCGAAGTTTTCAATCAAAACTTTTCAAAACCCACAAACACAAGAAAAGCAAAACTTTTTGAAAACATAGTGAGCAAGTACCTAAGAGCCCGTGGATAACCACAGATAGAAAGGGTGCTAACACCTTCCCTTTCTATAATCTACCTCCCGAACCCGAGAAACATCTCGAAAAGGAATTTTGCTGTGCTTTTGTCCTTTCCTTCTTGGATAAAATAAAATACGGTGGCGACTCTTGCTTACCGTGACATTTTGCGAAACGCAAACGCGAACCAGCATTTCAAAACAGTCAGTTCTATTTCCACCGATCACAGAACTGGCGACTCTGCTGGGGATTTTAATAAGTGAGGTGTACCTTAGGATTAGATCACTATGTCTTCAATTGTATGCCTTGAATGCTTTAATATTGTGGGCTTGTATCAGAGTTTTATAGATCCTAACCCGGATCTGGGGATACCCTTTAGAAGTAGCAACAAACTGTGAGGGAACTGTGAGGGGTATACCGACATGGTTGAAGCAGTAGCTACGTTGATGTGGCACTTTGGTGAGTACCGGTAACCCTTGAGTCAAGTCAAGAAGAGTACGGGGCCGCCGCGTGGTGTCGCGAAGCATCAACTGACCTTAGAACCTTACTTGACCATCCTGGCCTTTTTAGGGGTAGTGAGATGACCGGCTTTGGTGCAGTCCGAAGTTGGTAGATACTCGATACTACACTCATTGAGGGTTGTTTTCTTGGAATATTTTGGTCGCCAGTTAAGTGGCTAAATCAAAACAATGAACATAGAAAACAATCCAATGATATTGAGCTCCTTAGAACCCGATTACTATTTATAGGACAGGTTTTGAGCCAACTAACTTCAAGAGGGTACTTACCTACGAACCCCATGCAAGCCTAAACCTAAGGACTTGCTTGCTTTGTGTGAATATGACTGTCTGTATATATACTTGCTTACTTTTGCATCCATGTACATAACATCATAAAGCATCATATGCATCTGCTAACCATTTCAAGGGTTCGGATCTTCATCTTTGTTCTTGTTTTGTAGGACATGGAGTCTCTCCGCAGGAAAACAATTCAGGTCAACCTTGTAAGGATCCCTCCTCAACTCAAGGAGCTTACATCCAGGATTCCCGAGAACTCTCTTTTCAGTGAAAGACATGGTAGACTCCTCAGATTGGTCAACACCAACATTGAAGAAGATATGATAAAAGTTCTCTTCCAGTTCTTTGACCCCCTACACCACTGTTTTACATTCCCTGATTATCAATTGGTGCCTACTTTGGAAGAATTTTCTCAACTTCTGAGAATTCCTATTCTTAGTCAACTACCCTACAACGGTACGAAAAAGGAACCAAAACTTGAAGATGTTGCTCAAGCATTACGTCTGCAATCATCTAACATCAAGGGGCATTGGGAAATCAGAAGTGGTATCAAGGGATTCTTGGCAAAGTTCCTGTTTGAGAAGGCACAAGAATGTTGGGATTCTCTTGATCTACAAGCCTTTGAAGAGATTGTGGCACTCCTTGTCTATGGGTTGGTGTTGTTCCCAAATCCTGATCAACTTATAGATGTGAATGCCGTCAAGATTTTTATGTCGAGGAATCCCATACCCACATTGCTTGGGGACATCCTCCACTCATTTTACACACGAACAATGAGAAAAGAGGTGTTCTCATGTGTTGTACTCCTCTCCTGGCAAGGTGGTTTATTTCTCCCCTTCCACAATCAGTTTTTAAGAACGAGCAGGGTTTAAGGTGGTCACAACGATTGATGACCCTCACACATTCTGATATACATTGGTGTTCTCGGTCCAGAGAAAATGTCACTATCATTGATAGTTGCGGAGAATTTCCTAATGTTCCTTTACTTGGAATTAGAGGAGGCATTACCTACAACCCCTGTCTGGCTTTGAGACAATTTGGATATGCTCAGAGGGATGGCCCTCATGACATGCTGATTCCTGACATAGTTTTTGACTTCGACAATGATGCGCAAGGACTTCGACAAAGGTTCATCAGAGCTTGGAGGATGCCTAACAAGGTAGATAGTAAGTTTTGTACCCCAAAATTTACCCTCCCATATTCCTTAAGACTTGTCAAGACTGATTTTCAAATTGCTCAAGATGGCTCAAGGGTTGTGCAGTCCAACCACCTCCTAAGGCAGCTGAAACTAGGGTTTTGGTTCTTTCAAGGAATTTGGGGTTTTCAACGGTTCAATAAAGTCTCATAGGCCTATGTACATCCTCAAGCACCTACATGCCAAGTATCAAGACTCACAGTGCCAATTTGCACAGTCAAAAGCCCCATTTGACCTACAGTCAACTACAAGGGCAAAATGGTCATTTTGCAGTCAAAAGTCAGAATTTTTGGTCAACATCTTATTTTGAGTTCACAATCATAATTTGATCAAGCCTTGATCATGATTCATTAAGAATAGCTCAAAAATCATCAAGATGCAAAAAGTTACTATTTTTGGACAGTAGAAAAGTCAACTGTATCTTGACCAGGGCATAACTTTTTCATGGTTCATCAGAAAAATCCCATCCAATGATCATTTTGAAGAGAATGAAATTTCCTACAATCCATCTTCACACTCCAAGATCAAGAAATGCACTCACAAGAAGTTACCAATTTTTACATTATAGGTCAAATTCAAAAGTCAACAAATGTACACTTTGAGTCAAAGGCCATAACTTGAGATTGGTAAATCCAAATGACATGGGACCAAAGGCATTGGTTATAGGACTTCAAGAGCTTTCCAAAGTGTCCAAGAACATGGTCATATGATCAAAATTGAGCAAGTTGTGCATTGGAGAAGTTGGGAAATTTTCATGAATTTGCAAAAGTCAACTTTGCTCAAAACACCTTATTTTTGCTAATGGGCCTCAAATCTCTTCTTGAAACTTCACCCATGACCTATGCACGACCCATCAAGCTTAATTGAATTTATTTTCTTATTTTTATTGATTAATTATATTTTTAATTGATATTAATTCATTTAATCAATTTAAATTGTAGGAAAATACAAGATTTGGTTTTTAAATCTTTTTGTGAAGCAAATATGACCTAAAAATGCTGGCAAATTCGTGCACAAAGTCAAAGATACAAAAAATCCAATCTTGGCAAGTTTGTTCAATCATGAAAATCAAGGATATTTGATTTTTTCAATCAAGGATTCAATCATCAATGCAATGGATATTGGCCCAGCTTTTTGACCTAATTCAATTGCCATATACATAAGCAAGGTAACCCTGATCAAAAGGACGTGGAAAAAGCTGCAGAAATACCCCATACAATTTCAAGAATTTTCAAGAAAAGTGAAAACTAATTTTTGCAACCTAGGCTAATTCAAGGCATTTTAACCATTCAAATACATTGTAGGAGATCCCAGGAACATTTTGCAATCAAATTCAAGCCTTAAAGCTCAAAGAATCGTCCTAGACAGTTTCACGGTTTGCAGCTTTTATCCAAAATCGTATTGCTTAATTCATGCATATTTAACATGTTTTCTTAATTGTTTTGCATTGCTAGGAACCACACGAAGCTCATGGTATGATTTAATTGGATTATAATGCCCCGAATCATAAGATACCATGATAAATTTTCTAGGGTTCTTCAGCTTTGAATTAGGGCTTTCTGAACCAGGCAAAATTAGGACTCATAAGACACATGGTTGAGATCATGAGAACAAGACGAACAGGCCTAATACCTCGCGAAATATTTATATTTGCTGGATTACTAATCGCTATTTTTCCTTGCAGTATATAGTGGGGGTTAAAAACCCCCGCTGTCTGATATTGTTTTTACAGGGAAAACGAAGAAGACGAGGGCGTGTTGTCACCTGATTGGCCAGTTTTAAATCTTAGCACGTTTTTCATAATTTCAGCATATTAATTGATTTTTACATATAATGTTTGTTTGTTATTCTCATAATAAATAAACGCGCTAGTTGGAGTGGCAAGCAGGTGGATGGAAAGGCTATTAGGACCTGGGTTCGAATCCCAGGTCCCCCAAAACATTGTTGCTTTTATTTTCCAGGTGTTCACGTGCAAGATTCAAAGTGAGGTCTACCATACACCTCAAAAATCAGTGCGCCAGGTGTCTCCCCACTCAAATCCAATGGCCAGGATGGAATGAATACCATAGTCCCTAGTCAACCAGCGCGTGGATGATCTCAAGAGTCAAAGCAGGCTTGAAGATTGTTGGGCCTGAAAATTGCAAAAACACCTCCTGAATTGGGCCACCACCCCCCTGAGTTTATTTTCTTCTTTTCCTTTTTATCTTTATTTAAATTGTTTTTATTAATTTTTAATTAACTACTAACTAAAACAATTAACATTTTTTTATAAAAATTCAGAAAACATAAAAAATATAATCTTTTTATTTATTAAATGTAATTAGTTATTTTGTAAATAAATACTAACATAGTTAAGTTATTTAGTTAATTAGGTTAATTTTAATATTTTCACAATAAATCTAAAACTAATGTAGAATTAGGGTTTCTTGACAATTTTGACCATCTTTTATTTTTATTTCCTTAAAACATAAAAAACTCAAAAAAAATATTTCTTTTATTTAATTAATTAATTAGTTTAGGTTTCAATTTAATTAAATGCAAAATAACAAAAAATTCTTTCTTTCTCAAAAAAGGGTTAAAACCCTAAGAACTTCTCCGATTCAATTTCTCTCGCGCGTATGTTTGTTTTATTCATGTGTGATCCATTATTATGTAATTGTTCCGAGGATGTAATAGCTTTAATTAGGCCTTTTTATCGCTTTTATTTATTTTCCCGCAATTTACTTTTCAAGGGTTGTTTTTGGCGATGTAAATACCCGACGCCTTGTAATAGTGTAGATTTACTTTCCGCAACAATTAACTGCTAGATGTATGCTAACTAAGCTATGCATGACAAGACTAATCTTAAAATAAAATCAATCGTAGCTCACCATAACATGTACAAAGATAACATAATCAAAACCTGACACACTCGCACATGCCACTCTTAGGGTACGCCTCACTTGGTTGCCTCGACGTGGTCATTGAGTATAGGGTGTTTTAGAGGTCGCCCTCCTGTCTAAAGATCAAAGTTTCCTCGAAACGGTTGCCTCGATAAAAAAATGATCTAAGACATTAGGGTTACCGCTAAGGTGTCCTACTATTGCTTTGGTGACCACATGTCCCTATAATCGAATTGACCCGAAACTCCAACGACGGTGCTACCTATTTCTCAATAGTGGGATAGTACTGTCTAAAGGACATTTACACAGCTTAATTTCTTTTGAGTAGGTAGAGGTTCTCAGGTACTTGCTCTTTCAAAACAAAAATACTATTCGCACTTACACTTTTCAAACAAAAGTTTTCAAACAACACTTCATACACTCTTGAGGACAGATACAAGAGTTAAATCGAAGTTTTCAATCAAAACTTTTCAAAACCCACAAACACAAGAAAAGAAAAACTTTTTGAAAACATAGTGAGCAAGTACCTAAGAGCCCGTGGATAACCACGGATAGAAAGGGTGCTAACACCTTCCTTTTCTATAATCTACCTCCCGAACCCGAGAAACATCTCGAAAAGGAATTTTGCTGTGCTTTTGTCCTTTCCTTGTTGGAGAAAATAAAAGACGGTGACGACTCTTGCTTACCGCGACATTTTGCGAAACGCAAACGCGAACCAGCATTTCAAAACAGCCAGTTCTATTTCCACTGATCACAATGTGACTGTATTATTCTGAAGGCAACCGAAGCGGGGGTATCCTAGAGGTGCGCATGTGCAATTGTGTTGTTTTTAGTTATTTTTGTCTTTGCATTAGGTTTGCTAGCATTTTGTTTATTATTCTTGCCATACAATCCTATTAGTCATGCATCTAAATAATTAATAGTTTGCAGTAATTAAAAGTGAGGAAATATAAATTCTAAACTATTACAAGGCTTCGGGGAGGGGGATTATTACAAGTCCAAAAATGGGGGAAATAAAAGCAGTAAATGTAAAGTCCTAGTTTAATTCTATTACATCCCATAAACAAGTACATTAATATGAAAATAAATTAGAAATATTAAACGCACGCGAAATGGAAAAGATGTCTAAAACCTAAGAGAAAGGAAATCTTTTTGTTTGTTTTTGTTTTACGTAAGAAAATGTTTAATTTATAATTAATTAAATAATTTAGTTCTAAAGAAAAAAATGTTAATTTTTAAAGAAAATTTAAATTTAAAAAGAAATTAATTCTAAGTTTTTTGTATTTTTGTTATGAATACAAGAAATTAAAATAATTAAATCCTAGGTATATTTATTTTCAAATTAAGTAAAAGGTTAAAGTTATTATTTAATTAATTTACCAAGTTAATTTAATTTATAAAAAGACTAACCTGATATTTTTATGATTTTTTTATTTTAATGTTGTAATAAAATAAAATTGATTAAAACATAAATGTTAATCAAAACGAAATAAAGAAAAATTGAAATGGGCATGCAAACAAAATGAAATGAGGGGTGCGCTTCAAAGAAGTATCAGGCCTATCAGCAAGAGGGCCCAGGCGCTGCAAAAATAATTAAGGGGTGAGAATAAACAGAAACCCCAAGCCCAATGACAAGAGGGCCTAGACGCCCGTGGGATCTGTTAAACAAAGGTTAGAAAAAATAAAAATTGGTTTCCTGCCTGGGTCGAACCTAGGACCTAGCAGAGAAGTTCCCTAAGAATGGTGTTCTTAGATTCAGGTACCTAAGCTCGCATGTAACACGTTAGATATACTTAAGACATCAATAGTAATATGAATGCATGCATAAAACTGATTTAAATTACATAATTTAGAGGATTTGAGATTCAAAATTTTACCAAAAACCGTAGGATGGTTATGAGGAGGATCTGTGACGTGTAAGGTTTGAACCTAGGCTCTGGAGGACTCCTGGGAAACTCAGAAGTGGGTTGATGATTTTGGTTTGGGTTGATAGCGTTTGGAAGTGAAGTTACAGATTTTGAAACTTTTTGATTTTTTTTGAGAATTTTGAGAAGACTTTTGGAGAACTTTTTTGAGGAGGAATTTTGTGCTCCCTTTGGCTTGTAATGTTATGTATTTATAGAGGGAAGGTAGGAGTTAATAAACATGGTAAAGAATCAATGCATTCATGGCCTTGGAGACAAGGATAAAACACATTAAAAAATGTACATATTTGTGATATCTTTTCCTCTTTGGTCACTTGCATGAACCTGGTCCCTTTAGATGTATCTTGCATGAAAATATGGACCTTCTAACAGATCAAATCAAACCCAAATGTCATGGCCCATTATTCTTTGTGTTTTTATTTAATTTATTTGATTTAATTAGTATTTAAATTAAAAATTCAAATAAATAGAAATAAAAATAAAAATAGTGCATGGTAAGTTTTAGAGGTCCTTGGGTATGTCATAAACACGTTTGAACCCTAAAAGTTAGGTCCATTAACCTAAAATGCAATTTTGCTCAAATTTGACTTCATGCATTTTTGACAAATTTGTCCAACTTGTGAAAACCATAACTTTCTCAATTTTAATATTTTGAAGACGATCTTTGACTTTTAGGAAAGCCCAATATGTCTTCTACAATATCTATGTTGATCATTTTTGCTTTTGAAGATATTATCTTGATGTAATGTGTCTTGACAAAAAGTGTCTTTTGTTGACTTTTTGAAAATGACCTGTAATGTATGAGTTCAAACAAAAAGTGTGTCGTATGCGGCTAAACATGTTTGAAAAGATAAAAGATGAGGTAATGATTAAATTTGATGCATGTTTCCTGGCTGTCACATCATATCCTCAATGGGTTGCCAATATGGTCACGATGCCGAAGAAAGATGGGAAGGTCCGTATGTGCATAAACTATAGGGATTTGAATAAGGCAAGTCCCAAAGATGATTTCCCTCTACCACATATTGATGTCTTGGTCGACAACACTGCTCAACATAAAGTCTTCTCCTTCATGGATGGCTTCTCCGGCTACAACCAAATCAAAATGGCTCTCGGAGACATGGAAAAACCACCTTTGTCACACAGTGGGGCACTTTCTGCTATAAGGTCATGCCTTTTGGTTTGAAGAATGCAGGGGCAACCTATCAACGAGCTATGGTAGCTCTATTTCATGATATGATCCATCATGAGATATAAGTATACGTTGATGATATGATTGCAAGGTTGCAAACGGAGGAACAACACCTTGATCATCTTCACAAGTTATTTGAGAGGTTGAAGAAATATAAGCTAAGGCTGAATCCCAACAAATGCACCTTCGGGTAAGGTCGGTAAAGCTTCTGGGTTTTGTTGTCAGTGGAAAAGGTATTGAGGTTGATCCGGAGAAAGTTAAAGCCATACAAGAAATTCCAACTCCCCGCTCTGAGAAGGAAGTCAAAGGTTTCTTGGGTCTACTTAATTACATTGCTCGATTTATATCTCATCTAACTGCTACTTGTGAGCCAATCTTCAAACTCTTAAAGAAAGATCAAGTATTCAATTGGAACGACGACTGCCAAGCTACCTTTGATAAGATCAAGGAATATTTACAAGGACCTCATATCCTGATGCCTCCAGTTGAAGGAAGACCTCTGATTATGTACTTGACTATATTAGAGAATTCTATGGGGTGTATGTTGGGACAACATGATGAGTCCGACCGAAAAGAGCATGCAATATACTACCTGAGCAAAAAGTTAACCGACTGTGAATCCAGATATTCACTGCTCGAGAAAAATTGTTGCGCTCTGGCATGGGATGCTCGCAGGCTAAGACAATATATGTTGAGTCACACCACTTTATTGATTTCTAAGATGGACCCTATCAAGTATATCTTCGAGAAGCCATCTCTCTCCGGACGAATTTCCAGATGGAAAATGATTCTGACTGAGTATGCCATCCAATATACAACACAAAAGGCCATTAAGGGAAGTATATTGGCGGATCATTTGGCCCATCAAGCTGTTGAGGATTACCAGTGCATGAACTTTGAATTCCTGGACGAGAACATCATGCTAGTGATTGACTGCGAAAATCCTGGGCCGTATGACGAACCTAAACAAGGATCCCAATGGACTATGGTTTTTGATGGGACGTCCAACGCCTTAGGAAATGGAATCGGTGTCGTGATTATTTCTCCTGAGGGTTGCCATACACCTTTCACTACTAGATTGTGCTTTGACTGTACAAACAATATAGCTGAGTACGAGGCGTGCATCTTGGGTCTAAAGGGTGCCTTTGACCTAAGTGTGATACGGTGGCAGAACCGACTGTTATATTGGTTTTGCGTTTGTGTTTGCAAATGTTGCGGTAAGCAAGCGTCACCACCAACTTTTATTTTATCCAACAAAGGAAAGGGTGAAAAGAACAGAAAAATACCTTTCGAGATTTGTTACTGAGTAAGGGGGATAGGTTATAGAAAGGGAAGGTGTTATGACCCTTTTCATCTGTAGTTTTCTATGGGCTATTAGATGCTTAGCTCAATTTTTGAAATACCTTGTGCTTTTATGTATTTGGAAAAGTATTTTGAAAAATGCCTTAGTGCGGCGATTTGCTTTTATGATAACTCTTGTATCAGTCCTCAAGAGTGTTGATAAAGCGTTTGAGAATGTTTTTGAAATGTTTTGGTGTAAGTGTGATAGTTTGTTTTTGAACAAGAACCTAAGAACTATCTACTTATACTCGAAATGTTTGTTCTTTTACTCCTATCCTTTAGACAATGCTATCCTACTATTAGTGAGTAGGTAACCCTATCATTGAATGTTTGTGGGACATTCATAGGGACGTACAGTCATAAAAGAAACATATAGAGACGCTTTAGCAAGTTTGTTTAAGGGACTAGATCATTTACCGAAAGGCAACACTGTAGGGTCATCGAGGGACTATGATCTTTTGATTTGAGGGTCTTTGCTAAAACGTCCCTACTTTCGAGGGACATGACTACTTTATATTTCGAAGGAAACCAAAGTGGGTATACCCTAGAGGTGTATGTGTGCAAGTGTGTTGTATTTAGTTATTTTTATTTTTGATGTTAGGTTTGCTAACGGTTGATTTTATCTTATCATACACACCCTATCTTACTAGTAATTATATGAAAAGTGGTAGACTTGCGGAAATTAAAAATCCTAAGCAATTACATCATTAGGGGGATGGGGATAAAATTTGCAAATGGGGATGAAATAGGTCTCTAATTATTACAACCATATCAAATAAGTGGACAGTAATGAAGAATATATATATATATATATATATATATATATATATATATATATATATATATATATATATATATATATATATATATATATATATATATATATATATATATATATATATATATATATATAATGCAAAAATAGTGTAAAAAGAAGGAAAAACTGCATTTTGAACTATTATGCGTCGACACATGTTGTTATGCATCAGCATATAAATTTTACTCGCCCTTGTGAAACCAAATCAACTCAGTATGAGTCGACGCATAATGGGATGTGTCGACTCATTTCCCACTTATGTCGACACATACGCATTTTGTATCGACTCATGCACCTTCCATATTTCTATTTTGGGTCCTGAATAGCAGCATGAGTCGATGCATAAGGCCATGAGTCGACTCATACCCTGTTTTTTCACTTAGAATGAGTCGACGCATGTGGGTATGTGTTGAATCATGCTGCTGTTTTTTGCTTCTACCACCATTCTTTTGCATGAATCAGTCAGTTTTCAACATATAAATGATAAACATGAACAACAAGTAAATGATTAACTTCAATAGTAGTGATTGATACATCCTATCTTCACAAATAAACCAAAAATGATGCATGGAAAATGCAAGGTTAAAATGACTTGCCTTGAAACTGCACTTTAGGTTTTAAGTCTGAATATCCTTCAAGATGTTGTGTGGATCTTAATGAAACTCCAGAGAGCTGCTAAACCTCCCTTTCTGTTGATGGTTACTGAACCAACTCCAAACAATCAAGTTTGCACAGTACTATTGTTGTACCCCAAAATTTTCCCTCTCACTTATCAAGGATTTTCACAAGATCTCTTTTGGACCAAGACTGCACTAGGGTTTGATCAGCTCAAGACACCTCCTCATGCACTGATGACCAAAATTGGGGTTTGAGTTTGCACAAGGATTTTTGGAATATCAATTATTCATATGACTTTCAAGGATCATTATGGACCCCTAAGATTACTCATGTCAAGTTTCAAGTCTTGTATCACACTTTTGACCAGTCAATTGAACAGTTGACCTAAAAATCAACTGTATTGGGGAAAAAGTCAACCATGGCCAATTTACAGTCAAACTTCATAATTTTTTATCCACATCAACATCTTAGACTCATATGAAGCATTTGATAAAGTTTGGACCACAACTCCTCAAGAAGTTTGTGCAAATCATTAAAAGGGCAAAATGGTCAAAATTAGGGTTTTGACTGAGAAAGGGCAATTTCTGATTTTTGGCCTAACAATTGATCAATTGGTTTGAAGCATGATTTCAAGAGTTCAATTGCATCATTTTTACTAGTAACATGATTGACAACATTACAAATCCATTGGATTGACAGATGAATTTTTTCAGTCAACTGTATACTGAAAAGTCAAACTTTGACTTTTTGGTCAAAATCAAATTCCAAAGATCATAATTCATAAAAACATGTCAAAATGTGAAACTTGTTCATCAAGAAATCAAGGATTTAAGATTTTGTTTTAAAAAGTTGAAATTTCTTAACTTAGAAATTTTTCTAAGTATAGAAAATTTCTTATTTTTTCTCAACTTTGAGCCAAATTTTCACCATGATGCAAGATGATTCAAAGGAAACTTCCAACATGAAAGTTGTATATCTCCATGAAATCTAAAACTATTCTTCACACAATTTCTCCTAAAAATGATTTGATATCAAGATATAATTTTGTGAATACATGCTCATGAACTAAAAATAACTTAGTGAAATTTTGCCCTAGTTAGGCAGATTTTTGACCTAACTTCATGTCAATTTTTCACATGGTTCCAAAAGGAATTTTCAAAAGTAATTCAAAGATGAGTTGTAGAAAACATTTCAAGCTTTCCAAAATGTCAAAGAAATCCTTGAGATCATTCTTGAGTAGGGAGAATCAAAGAGACGGAGTTGGTGATTTGTCACTTGGATTTCAAGCCATTTTGTAAAGAACATTGGATCCAATCCTCAAGCATGCTGAACAAATCCTACTTTGCAGGCTCCTAACTTAACTTTAACTCCATAATTAAGTGTTTTCACAGTTGTTTGAAGCTTTAAGTCAAACATTGAATGCATTGTACACGAATAATTCCATTTTTGGGAGAAAGGCAACATTGCTTTTTTGGAAAAGCAAGCTTTAAGCAAAGTCAACTTGTATTGAGCCTTGCACTTGTTTTTTATGCACAAACACATCCACCTAATCAGAACAAGTATGTTTAAAGGTCTCAGTCCCCCTACAAGCTTAGTACTACACCTTGGAACCATGCTTGCTAGGTTTGCTTCACAAATAAGAAACCAAGCAATCATGTGAGTTTTTGAAATCTGAGTTGTTACAAGAGTTAAGACATTTTGCTTATAAGTAAACACATTATTTGCAAGTTGGCACACGAAGGATAAGACTCAAAAACACTCGCAAAAACTTTGCAACTCCGAATCTACCATAGCTTGACAGTTTTGAACCTTACATAGCCATCTTGAAATCCACTTGTGCGTATTGAGTTTTAACCACCCAAACACTTAATATACATCATATCTAAGTGATCCAAACCCCTGTTTCATGACTGTAGCTCCTCCTCCACCATCCACCATTTTCAAAAATCAAGCTTGCAGGTTGACTTGAGTAGAGAGATTCAGGTACTTTCAGGACAAAGTAAGGATTGGAATACACTCAAGAAGGTCCAGGCAAGCTAAATAGATCCTTAGGCCTTCTTAAAACTTGCTCAAACTCCATTCACGATCCCAGCTGCAAGTGGTAAAAACTCAAACTTTTATCTCTTCATACAAGCACCAATTGGTCCTGATTTGTGAAAGCAAAATGTAGATATCCTTGCTCTAATGCTAACCATGTTCATAGCTTTCATTTATATCAAATGTGTATAGAGAATTTTGGATTTGAAATTTCTGCAAAAATTAGGTTTCAAATTAGGGCCAGTAAAATTAGATCTTATCTTTGACTTTTAGTTTACATAAATTATATGGTTGAACTCGTGGGAAGAAACACCATAACTTTCATGTTTGAACTTTCCATTTTTATGGAGAAATGAAGAAAATACAGGTGGTCCGTCCATGACTCAAGGTTGAAGATAAAGTTGCCTTCAGGAGGAATTTTCTAATATATATTTATGTTTGTGCTTATATAAACAGATGTACAACCACCCCAGTGGTAAGGCAGCGCACAGAAATGCTAGAGGTCACGGGTTCAAGCCTCAGCGCGCTGTGGGATACTTTAGCCAAAAAAAAATCAAATACAAGATCATAGTCCCTTGATGGCCCTTCAAAGTTGCCTTATAAATGATCTTAGACCCTTACAAAAAATTGCTAAGGTATCCTACAACATTGCATTCTATGACTATACAACGACCCACACCTTCTTATCAATCAATGGTAAGATGGCCGTATCTAAAGGAGGAGAAAAAGAACTACAAATTTTTGAGTAGGTAGAACGTTCATAGTTGCTTGTTCACAACCATTTTTCAAACATCTTTCAAACACACCAACACTTTTCCCTGAAATATTTTCAAAAGTCAACACTTTGTATGCATTCTTATAGAGACGAGAATCATTACAATGTTCTCCTAAATGAAGGAAATTTTCAAAAATACTTTCAAAAACATCACAAACACATTTTAAACAAAGCATTTAAAAGTGAGTTAGAAACTAAGAGCCCGTAGATAACTACGGATGAAAAGGGTGCTAACACCTTCCCTTTTCATAACCTATCCCTCGAACTCAAGAAAATATCTCAAAAGGTCTTTTATGTTCTTTTCATCATTTCCTTTATTGGATAAAAGAAAAGTAGGTGGAGACTCTTGCTATATACAACAATTACAATCAAACGCAAAACACCCAAGTCAGTTCTCCCACTGTATTACAGAAATGGAGACTCTATTGGGGAGTTTTTTAAAGTGGGGTTACCTTAGAGACTAGATCACCTTTAAAATGCTTTCATTGTTTGACTTGTTTGCTTTACATTTATGGGTCCTAGTTTGGGTTTGTATTGATCCTCTACCCGGATCTGGGAACACCATTAGGTAAATAGCAAAAATTATGGAGACTGTGTAGCGTAGATCGATATGGTTGAGATGATAGCTATGTTATTGTGACACATTTGTGGGTACCGGTATCCCTTATGGAGAATTAAGGAGAATACGGGACCACTGTGTGGTGTCATGAAGCACTAACGAACCTTAGAAGCTTTTGTTGAACAACTTGGCCATTAGGAGGTAGTGAGATAGCTGACTTTGGTGCAGTCTGAAGTTGGTTGATACTCGATACTATGTTCATTGAGATAATACTTTTGGGATATTTCAGTCGCTAAAAAAGAGGCTTGCGCTGATACAATTCCCAATGAAGAAAGATCAATGATATTGAGATCCCCTAGAACCTGATTACCCTCTAGGACAGGTTGAACCAACTAAACTCCAAGAGGGTACTTACCAATGAACTGGTGCAAGCCTAAACCTAAGGAATTTCTTGTTTTGTGTGTATATGTACATAACATCATAACATCATACCATTGTATTTTTACTAACCATTTCAAGGACTTTAGGATTTATCTTTGTGTTGTTTTGTAGGACATGGCTTCCATGCGAAGAAATACTATCCGAATCAACCTTGTGAGAATACCTTCTCAACTTAAGGAGTTAGCCTCAAGGGTTCCAAATGATTCTCCGTTCACCAGGAAATACGGTCATCTCATCAACTTGGTTACAACAAACTTTGAAGAGGATATGGTACATGTGCTTTTCCAATTCTTTGATCCTAAGCACCATTGCTTTTACATTTCCTGATTACCAATTAGTTCCTACTATATAGGAGTTTTCTGAACTCTTGGGAGTTCTTATTCTTGATCAGTTACCCTTCACCAGTATTGAGAGAGACCCAAGACCTGAGGAGATAGCTCGAGCTTTACATTTGTAATGATTCGACATGGTGGAAAATTGGGAAACAAGAAGTGGTGTTAAGGGGTTTCTAGCCAAGTTTTTGTTTAAGAAGGCTTAACAATTTTGGGATGCTTTGGATTTACAAGCTTTTGAAGAGGTTTTGGCCCTTCTAATCTATGGGATAATGCTATTTCCTAACCCAGAACAACTCATAGATATGAATACGGTCAAGGTTTTTCTATCTCGTAATCCTGTGCCTACCTTACTTGGAGATATCTTGCACTCTCTTCACACTCGCATCATAAAGAGAAGGGGAATTCTTATGTGTTGTGCTCCTTTACTAGCTAGGTGGTTTATTTTGCACCTTCCTCGATCTGTTTTGAAGAATGAGAAAGGAATGAGATGGTCTAGTAGGTTGATGTCACTCTCGTATTCAGATATTCATTGGTGTTCTCGATCTTTGGAGGAAGTCACCATCATTGATCGTTGTGGGGAATTCCCTAATGTCCCTCTCTTTAAAATTAAGGGAGGTATCATCTATAATCCTTCCTTGGATCTACGACAGTTTCGGTATGCTCGGAGGGATGACCCTTATGACACTCTTGTCCAAGGAATTGTATTTGACTATGAGAACGATGTCCAAGGTTATCGTCAAAGATTTGTACGAGCTTGGGGCATGGTGAACAAAGTTAATAGGAAGACATTGGGGCATAAGAACTCCATTCCTTTGGAGCCTTATCTCAAGTGGATGTGGGCTCGTGCTCAAAACCTCATGATGCCATATGAGGCCATTCTACCTATCATCATGGAGCCTATCGTCGAAGGAGAAGTTCCTTACACTATTCTTTATCCTGACATGGCTACTTTTCTTGAAGAATTACAAAGATATTGGATACAACTCAAATGAGAGCGTGACACCTTTGAATTCTAATTCTACACAAGCGAGAAGAAGGTTTTGGAGCTTACGAGACAACTTCATGAAGAGCGGAGTTTGAATGCCTACATTGTACCAAAGAGAATGCGCTCATGGGAAGCTTGAGTCCCTTTTTGTTCTAGGAGTTTACTTTGTATTATTTTTACTTCTTCCATTGTAAGCCCAATAGGAACCTTTTGTAATCATTTGAACTTATTAATGCAATTAATGTTTGTTCTTTCTTTGGTTAAACAAATTTAAATCTTGAAGGTCCTTGAAATCATTTGCATACGCATTTCATGCATCATAACATGAGCAGGTTTTCCGACACAAGTTTTCTCATATTTCTACTATTTATTTCAGTAAGATGGATCTTGAGCAAACAATGAAGGACTTACAGACACAAAATTCTCAATTCTAAGAAACCTTGCTCACCTTGGCCAAGGGACAACAAGAGCTGATGTCACTTCTGGTGGTAAAAAATAAGACCAAGAAGAAGGCTTTGATCAACATGGGGAATAGATTCAAGGGCCCCGTACAACAAGTTCAAGTGGTAGAAGAGTCATCTGAGGAACATGAGAATCAAGATGAAGATGCAAGGAGCACCTGTGCTGGGGATGCAAACAATCAAGCTTCTGAGGCTGAAGATTACTTTGACAAACAATATCCCCCAACTGAGGATAAGTACAAGCAACTGGAAGATAAGTTGAAAGCTTTGGAAATTCAAGTCGTGCCTGGCTTGGATTTTGGTGATTTAGGATTGGTACCCGGGGTTGTTATCCCCCACAAGTTCAAAATTCCAATTTTTGCTAAGGACGACAGAGTTTCGTGCCCAAAGCTTCACTTAAGGTCCTACGTCCATAAAATACAACCACATACTATTGAAAAAAAACTTTGGGTACACTTATTTCAAGAGAGTCTATCTGGGACTCAATTAGAATGGTTTTACATGTTGGAGGGTTCCAACATTCATACTTGGGAAGATCTGGCCACCGCTTTCTACCGTCAATATCAGTACAACACTGATTTGGCACCGACTAGAGTACAATTACAAGGAATGACCATGGGTTCCAATGAAGGCTTCAAAGAGTACGCACATAAATGGAGAGGCTTGGAATGTAGGGTGCAGCCACCATTGACTGATAGGGAGTTGGTGGATATGTTCATGGGAACATTGACTGGACCATATTTCAACTTATTAATTGGTAGCTCATCGTCCGGCTTCACTGAGTTAATCTTAACTGGTGAAAGGGTTGAGAGAGTTATGAAAAATGGAAAAATTCCCATGGCCTCCGCCTCTACATCCAATACTGTGAAGAAACCTTTTACTGGCAAGAAGGAAACCAATGTCGTGTATGGGTCAAGGGTCCATGTCAAGAAAGACCACCGTCAATCTGTTAATGCGGTTTTGATCTCCAATCCACCCTATACTCAAAGACAACCACAACAAGCCAGCCATCAAAGACCTGATATTCCAAGAAGACAATTTACAAGGATCGACATGTCACTATCTCAAGCCTTGCAACACCTGTTGAAGGATAACTTGGTAACATTGCATGATCCACCTTCAAACCCCAATATTTCATCTCCAAAGTATAACCCGAATGTCAAATGCGCTTATCACTCCAATAGCCCCAGACATGACACTGATAAATGTTGGGCTTTGAAATGCAAGATTCAAGACCTCATCGACAACAACACCATTGAGTTTTATCCACCTACAACTCCAAATGTAATCACTGCACCAATGCCAAATAATGGCAAAGGTGTAATTGCAATTGAAGACACTACTTTTGTTTCCTCTGTTGAAGAATTGACTACTCCACTGACCATTGTTAAAGAAAATTTGTTAAAAGCTGGGGTTTTCCCTGATTGTTTAAAAGATTGTGATTATTGTTCTCTACAAAATAATGGATGCGAATGGTTGAAAAACGGTTTTCAACGCCTAATAGATAGTCATGAGACCCTGTTTGAAAGAACTCCGGCCATAAAAAGTTTGACTGAAGAAGTTAAAGACATATCAATCATCACCATATGCAACAAACATATTAGGATCTCTTCAAAAGGTCTTATTATGATTTCTAATGAACAACTGATTTCCCCCTTGATAATTACCGCACCAGGGCCAATTCCTTATTCTTCCGATAAGGTAGTACCTTGGAATTATGGCGCCGAAGTATACTACCACGGAATTAAGCAAGACTCCTGGATTGATGAAGACAAGACTGATGACATTACCAACATTACTGGCTCTAGAAAGGTGGCAAGGACGGGGAGAATCTTCTCTCTTAATATTTCACCTCCAACCACTACAACTACATATGTTCGAATTACTGTTGACAAACCTAGTACTGACGCTAGGGGTAAAGAAAAGATGATTGATCCTGCCAGGATGGAGGCGCCTGCCAAAGACATTATTGCTGAGGAACCCTCCACCCAAGAAATGGAGGAGATTTTGAAGATTATAAAGAAGAGTGATTTTAAGATAGTAGTGAAGTTGGGGAAAACCCCCTCCAAGATCTCTATGTTGTCTTTATTACTTTGTTCTGATGCACATGCACAAGCATTGATCAAATTTTTAAAGAAAGCACCTGTGCCTCAAGAGACCACAGCTGATCAATTCAAAAATTGTGTGGCGAGATTAAATGTCGATAATGGATTGGGATTCTCTGGTGCTGATTTGACTCCAGTTGGAAGAAATCATAACAAGGACTTGCATGTCTGCATTGAATGCAAAGGAACTACTCTGGCCCATGTATTGGTTGATATTGGGTCCTCTCTAAATGTTTTTCCCAAAGGTGCTTTAGATCGGTTGGATTGTGAAGGTCTGGTGTTAAAGCCAAGTGACATAATGGTAAGGGCTTTTGACGGATCAAAAAGGGTGGTACATGGAGAGGTTGACCTTCCCATCAAAGTTGGTTCACAAAATTTTAACTCAACTTTCTATGTGATGGACATACGTCCTGCCTGCTCTTGCCTACTTGGACGCCCCTGGATACATGAGGCTGGAGCAGTAACTTATACACTTCATCAAAAACTAGAATATTCGGTCAAGAGAAAGATTCTTACCGCCTATGGTAAAGAAGAGTTTATGGTTATCCATCTGAATTTATTTAAGTACGTTGAGATGGATGGTAAGTTCATAGAAACTCCTTGTGAAGCCTTCAAAGTGGTTTCTCCCATGGTTGCTGCTGCCAAGACCATTCTTGATGTTCCAAAAGCTGTTATAGTTGTGCCGAGGATGGATTCCCTCAAAGACACTCGTGCAGTGGTTGAAGATGGAACCTGTACTATTTGGGGACAACTCCCTAACATTCCATTCAAGTCAGATAAGTATGGTTTAGGTTTTACTGCCAAAGCTCAAAAGACGGTCAGACAGGCTCGCATAGGAAAACCACCACTTTGCATCAGTAATCATGAAATGAATGCTCTTGAAGATTCCGACAATGACTGTGATTTTAATAACTGGATCTACCCGACTTCCGATGAAGGACTCAACAACTGGCGTGCCAAAGATTTCATTATCATATCCTTCAACAAGGAGTAATTACTATTTACTGTTTTTGTCAATTCAAGAACTTTTGTCTGTAATTTAATTCCAAACAATGACTTTAAGCCATGTGCCTTGCCCGAGGCACTATGGTCCATTTGCTAAGGGTTTATTCATTTCATATGCCATATGATCATTTAATGAAAAAACATTGGACCTTTTGTATTCAAATTTTGCGCTCATTGTCTTTCTTCTTCTTATTTCATTTTTCAAAATACCCATGTATCTTACATGCACACACACACTTGCAGATCCTCACCCACTCCAGATCTCATTGCCAACGACTATGTTGTTTCCAGCTATGACTTTGAACATCCAATCAACCAAGCCAAATACGAAGGCAAAAAAGATTGTGAAATACCTGAGGAATTAGCCAGACTTCTGATGCAAGAGGAGAAGACCATTCAACCACATGAAGAGCCAGTTGAAGTGATCAACCTAGGTACCGAGGAAGACAAGAAAGAGGTCAAGATCAGGGCCAACTTGGATGAAGGTATCAAAGGCAGATTGGTCCAGATGCTACATGACTACGTTGAAGTGTTTTCTTGGTCATATGAAGATATTCCAGGGCTGGATACTGACATAGTGGTTCATTGTCTACCAACAAAAGAAGATTTTCCCCCGATCAAACAAAAAGTGTGTCGTATGCGGCTAAACATGTTTGAAAAGATAAAAGATGAGGTAATGATTAAATTCGATGCATGTTTCCTGGCTGTCACATCATATCCTCAATGGGTTGCCAATATGGTCACGGTGCCGAAGAAAGATGGGAAGGTCCGTATGTGCATAAACTATAGGGATTTGAATAAGGCAAGTCCCAAAGATGATTTCCCTCTACCACATATTGATGTCTTGGTCGACAACACTGCTCAACATAAAGTCTTCTCCTTCATGGATGGCTTCTCCGGCTACAACCAAATCAAAATGGCTCTCGGAGACATGGAAAAACCACCTTTGTCACACAGTGGGGCACTTTCTGCTATAAGGTCATGCCTTTTGGTTTGAAGAATGCAGGGGCAACCTATCAACGAGCTATGGTAGCTCCATTTCATGATATGATCCATCATGAGATATAAGTATACGTTGATGATATGATTGCAAGGTTGCAAACGGAGGAACAACACCTTGATCATCTTCACAAGTTATTTGAGAGGTTGAAGAAATATAAGCTAAGGCTGAATCCCAACAAATGCACCTTCGGGTAAGGTCGGTAAAGCTTCTGGGTTTTGTTGTCAGTGGAAAAGGTATTGAGGTTGATCCGGAGAAAGTTAAAGCCATACAAGAAATTCCAACTCCCCGCTCTGAGAAGGAAGTCAAAGGTTTCTTGGGTCTACTTAATTACATTGCTCGATTTATATCTCATCTAACTGCTACTTGTGAGCCAATCTTCAAACTCTTAAAGAAAGATCAAGTATTCAATTGGAATGACGACTGCCAAGCTACCTTTGATAAGATCAAGGAATATTTACAAGGACCTCCTATCCTGATGCCTCCAGTTGAAGGAAGACCTCTGATTATGTACTTGACTATATTAGAGAATTCTATGGGGTGTATGTTGGGACAACATGATGAGTCCGACCGAAAAGAGCATGCAATATACTACCTGAGCAAAAAGTTAACCGACTGTGAAACCAGATATTCACTGCTCGAGAAAAATTGTTGCGCTCTGGCATGGGATGCTCGCAGGCTAAGACAATATATGTTGAGTCACACCACTTTATTGATTTCTAAGATGGACCCTATCAAGTATATCTTTGAGAAGCCATCTCTCTCCGGACGAATTTTCAGATGGAAAATGATTCTGACTGAGTATGCCATCCAATATACAACACAAAAGGCCATTAAGGGAAGTATATTGGCGGATCATTTGGCCCATCAAGCTGTTGAGGATTACCAGTGCATGAACTTTGAATTCCTGGACGAGAACATCATGCTAGTGATTGACTGCGAAAATCCTGGGCCGTATGACGAACCTAAACAAGGATCCCAATGGACTATGGTTTTTGATGGGACGTCCAACGCCTTAGGAAATGGAATCGGTGTCGTGATTATTTCTCCTGAGGGTTGCCATACACCTTTCACTACTAGATTGTGCTTTGACTGTACAAACAATATAGCTGAGTACGAGGCGTGCATCTTGGGTCTAAAGGGTGCCTTTGACCTAAGTGTGATACGGTGGCAGAACCGACTGTTATATTGGTTTTGCGTTTGTGTTTGCAAATGTTGCGGTAAGCAAGCGTCACCACCAACTTTTATTTTATCCAACAAAGGAAAGGGTGAAAAGAACAGAAAAATACCTTTCGAGATTTGTTACTGAGTAAGGGGGATAGGTTATGGAAAGGGAAGGTGTTATGACCCTTTTCATCTGTAGTTTTCTACGGGCTATTAGATGCTTAGCTCAATTTTTGAAATACCTTGTGCTTTTGTGTATTTGGAAAAGTATTTTGAAAAATGCCTTAGTGCGGCGATTTGCTTTTATGATAACTCTTGTATCAGTCCTCAAGAGTGTTGATAAAGCGTTTGAGAATGTTTTTGAAATGTTTTGGTGTAAGTGTGATAGTTTGTTTTTGAACAAGAACCTAAGAACTATCTACTTATACTCGAAATGTTTGTTCTTTTACTCCTATCCTTTAGACAATGCTATCCTACTATTAGTGAGTAGGTAACCCTATCATTGAATGTTTGTGGGACATTCGTAGGGACGTACAGTCATAAAAGAAACATATAGAGACGCTTTAGCAAGTTTGTTTAAGGGACTAGATCATTTACCGAAAGGCAACACTGTAGGGTCATCGAGGGACTATGATCTTTTGATTTGAGGGTCTTTGCTAAAACGTCCCTACTTTCGAGGGACATGACTACTTTATATTTCGAAGGAAACCAAAGTGGGTATACCCTAGAGGTGTATGTGTGCAAGTGTGTTGTATTTAGTTATTTTTATTTTTGATGTTAGGTTTGCTAACGGTTGATTTTATCTTATCATACACACCCTATCTTACTAGTAATTATATGAAAAGTGGTAGACTTGCGGAAATTAAAAATCCTAAGCAATTACATCATTAGGGGGATGGGGATAAAATTTGCAAATGGGGATGAAATAGGTCTCTAATTATTACAACCATATCAAATAAGTGGACAGTAATGAAGAATATATATATATATATATATATATATATATATATATATATATATATATATATATATATATATATATATATAGAATGCAAAAATAGTGTAAAAAGAAGGAAAAACTGCATTTTGAACTATTATGCGTCGATACATGTTGTTATGCATCAGCATATAAATTTTACTCGCCCTTGTGAAACCAAATCAACTCAGTATGAGTCGACGCATAATGGGATGTGTCGACTCATTTCCCACTTATGTCGACACATACGCATTTTGTATCGACTCATGCACCTTCCATATTTCTATTTTGGGTCCTGAATAGCAGCATGAGTCGATGCATAAGGCCATGAGTCGACTCATACCCTGTTTTTTCACTTAGAATGAGTCGACGCATGTGGGTATGTGTTGAATCATGCTGCTGTTTTTTGCTTCTACCACCATTCTTTTGCATGAATCAATCAGTTTTCAACATATAAATGATAAACATGAACAACAAGTAAATGATTAACTTCAATAGTAGTGATTGATACATCCTATCTTCACAAATAAACCAAAAATGATGCATGGAAAATGCAAGGTTAAAATGACTTGCCTTGAAACTGCACTTTAGGTTTTAAGTCTGAATATCCTTCAAGATGTTGTGTGGATCTTAATGAAACTCCAGAGAGCTGCTAAACCTCCCTTTCTGTTGATGGTTACTGAACCAACTCCAAACAATCAAGTTTGCACAGTACTATTGTTGTACCCCAAAATTTTCCCTCTCACTTATCAAGGATTTTCACAAGATCTCTTTTGGACCAAGACTGCACTAGGGTTTGATCAGCTCAAGACACCTCCTCATGCATTGATGACCAAAATTGGGGTTTGAGTTTGCACAAGGATTTTTGGAATATCAATTATTCATATGACTTTCAAGGATCATTATGGACCCCTAAGATTACTCATGTCAAGTTTCAAGTCTTGTATCACACTTTTGACCAGTCAATTGAACAGTTGACCTAAAAATCAACTGTATTGGGGAAAAAGTCAACCATGGCCAATTTACAGTCAAACTTCATAATTTTTTATCCACATCAACATCTTAGACTCATATGAAGCATTTGATAAAGTTTGGACCACAACTCCTCAAGAAGTTTGTGCAAATCATTAAAAGGGCAAAATGGTGAAAATTAGGGTTTTGACTGAGAAAGGGAAATTTCTGATTTTTGGCCTAACAAATGATCAATTGGTTTGAAGCATGATTTCAAGAGTTCAATTGCATCATTTTTCCTAGTAACATGATTGACAACATTACAAATCCATTGGATTGACAGATGAATTTTTTCAGTCAACTGTATACTGAAAAGTCAAACTTTGACTTTTTGGTCAAAATCAAATTCCAAAGATCATAATTCATAAAAACATGTCAAAATGTGAAACTTGTTCATCAAGAAATAAAGGATTTAAGATTTTTTTTTAAAAAGTTGAAATTTCTTAACTTAGAAATTTTTCTAAGTATAGAAAATTTCTTATTTTTTCTCAACTTTGAGCCAAATTTTCACCATGATGCAAGATGATTCAAAGGAAACTTCCAACATGAAAGTTGTATATCTCCATGAAATCTAAAACTATTCTTCACACAATTTCTCCTAAAAATGCTTTGATATCAAGATATAATTTTGTGAATACATGCTCATGAACTAAAAATAACTTAGTGAAATTTTGCCCTAGTTAGGCAGATTTTTGACCTAACTTCATGTCAATTTTTCACATGGTTCCAAAAGGAATTTTCAAAAGTAATTCAAAGATGAGTTGTAGAAAACATTTCAAGCTTTCCAAAATGTCAAAGAAATCCTTGAGATCATTCTTGAGTAGGGAGAATCAAAGAGATGGAGTTGGTGATTTGTCACTTGGATTTCAAGCCATTTTGTAAAGAACATTGGATCCAATCCTCAAGCATGCTGAACAAATCCTACTTTGCAGGCTCCTAACTTAACTTTAACTCCATAATTAAGTGTTTTCACAGTTGTTTGAAGCTTTAAGTCAAACATTGAATGCATTGTACACGAATAATTCCATTTTTGGGAGAAAGGCAACATTGCTTTTTTGGAAAAGCAAGCTTTAAGCAAAGTCAACTTGTATTGAGCCTTGCACTTGTTTTTTATGCACAAACACATCCACCTAATCAGAACAAGTATGTTTAAAGGTCTCAGTCCCCCTACAAGCTTAGTACTACACCTTGGAACCATGCTTGCTAGGTTTGCTTCACAAATAAGAAACCAAGCAATCATGTGAGTTTTTGAAATCTGAGTTGTTACAAGAGTTAAGACATTTTGCTTATAAGTAAACACATTATTTGCAAGTTGGCACACGAAGGATAAGACTCAAAAACACTCGCAAAAACTTTGCAACTCCGAATCTACCATAGCTTGACAGTTTTGAACCTTACATAGCCATCTTGAAATCCACTTGTGCGTATTGAGTTTTAACCACCCAAACACTTAATATACATCATATCTAAGTGATCCAAACCCCTGTTTCATGACTGTAGCTCCTCCTCCACCATCCACCATTTTCAAAAATCAAGCTTGCAGGTTGACTTGAGTAGAGAGATTCAGGTACTTTCAGGACAAAGTAAGGATTGGAATACACTCAAGAAGGTCCATGCAAGCTAAATAGATCCTTAGGCCTTCTTAAAACTTGCTCAAACTCCATTCACGATCCCAGCTGCAAGTGGTAAAAACTCAAACTTTTATCTCTTCATACAAGCACCAATTGGTCCTGATTTGTGAAAGCAAAATGTAGATATCCTTGCTCTAATGCTAACCATGTTCATAGCTTTCATTTATATCAAATGTGTATAGAGAATTTTGGATTTGAAATTTCTGCAAAAATTAGGTTTCAAATTAGGGCCAGTAAAATTAGATCTTATCTTTGACTTTTAGTTTACATAAATTATATGGTTGAACTCGTGGGAAGAAACACCATAACTTTCATGTTTGAACTTTCCATTTTTATGGAGAAATGAAGAAAATACAGGTGGTCCGTCCATGACTCAAGGTTGAAGATAAAGTTGCCTTCAGGAGGAATTTTCTAATATATATTTATGTTTGTGCTTATATAAACAAATGTACAACCACCCCAGTGGTAAGGCAGCGCGCAGAAATGCTAGAGGTCACGGGTTCAAGCCTCAGCGCGCTGCCTTTTGCATTTTCTCACTTTTTTCACTCTTTTTCGTCTCTTGCAGCGTTGGGCCTCCAAATCTTGGGCTTTTTGTTTTTTCTAACAGTTACCCCACTGTCTGCTTGTGACACCCTTGGCCCATACCATTTTTTTTATTTATTTTATTCTTATTTTATTTTCTTAAATATATTTTTCTTAACATTAAATATCATAAAAAATATGAAAATGATAGATTTATATTTTGGCTTATTTTATTTTATTTTTATCACAAAAAATATTTTTATTTAGTTATATATTATCCATTTTTTTATTAAATAAACTTGTAAATTAAATTAGAATTAGATTAATTATTTATTTTTCTTCACACCCATTAAATATATTATTTTAATATAAAAAGACCAAAAATATCTCATAATGCCATATATTATTTTCAAGACAAAAAATACAAAAATACTTTTTCTTAAAGAAACTTATTTTGTTTTAATCAAATAGAATTAGGGTTTATTCAAAAATATTTTCTTAAATAATTCATTTTCTTAAATGATTTAAGTTAATCTTGATTTATTTATTTATTTTATTAGGTTTAGGTTAAAGCTTTTTTCACATAAAAAAAATCAAACAAAAATCTTCTTTGCATTTACATATCTTTGCATATTTAATTCACCTTATATACTATTTATTCCAATTATTTGTACACATTCAATTTGGTTGTAATAGATTAATTAGGTTTATATTATTGCAATCCCCATTCATAAATTGTATACCCCCCTCCCACAAATGTTTGTAATAGCGTAGTAACTTTAAATTTCGCAATTTATCGCTTTTACATAATATGCTAGTAATTAGGGTTTGTATGGGAAGATGAAAATCAATCAAATAGAAAACCCTAATTTAAGACAAAATCAAGCATGAAAATGACACACTTGCACACAAGCACCCCTAGGGTTACTCCACTTGGCTGCCTTATACAAAATGGCCATATTACGCATGTAAGGTGTCTTAGCAAAAACAAACAAATACAAGATCATACTCCCTCGATGACGCTATTCAAAGTTGCCTTAAAAATGATCTTAGTCCCTCAAAAAATGCTAAGATACCTTGCAACATTGCTAATCATGACTATACGATGACCCACGCCCGTCCCGTTTACATCCAAAGATAGGGTTGCTTACCAAATCAATGGTAAGGAAACAATGTCAAAGGAAAAGAAAATGAACAAGAAAGACATTTATGTAGGTAGATTGCTTTTAGTTACTTGCTCCATTTCAAAACAAAATATCCTTGCTATTTTCAAAACAAACACCTACACATTTCAAAACCTCTTACAAACTTGAAAACATTTTCAAAAAGATTAACATCTTTGTATACATTCTTACGAATGAGAATCATTACAAAGATTTCCTAAACGATGGCCTCTTTACAAAATACTTTCAAAAAACCACACAAAGCACAATTTCAAACAAAAGCAAGTGATCTAGCAAGTAACTAAGAGCCCATGGAAAACCATGGATGAAAAGGGTGCTAATACCTTCCTTTTTCATAATCTACCCCCTGAACTCAAGAAACAATCTCAAAGGTCTTTCATGTGCTTTTTCACCTTTCCTTTTGGATAAAAGAAAAATCGGTGGCGACTGTTGCTAACCGCAACATTTGCGATCAAACGCAAAACCTTCAAGTCAATTCTTCCACCGCATCACAGAACTGGCGACTCTGCTGGGGAATATTCTAAAAGTGGGGTTACCTTAGGGATAGATCATATTTACTTGCTTATATTGTTTGACTTGTATGCTTTATATTATGGTTCTTTATTTGGGTTTGAATCCTCTACCCGGATTTGGGATACATTCTAGGTAAGTAGCAATACATTGTGGAAACTGTGCGGGGTATACCGACATGGTCAAAGCAATAGCTATGTTAGTGCAACATATTTGTGGGTACCGATAGCCTTTGAGTTAATCAAAGAGAATACGGGGCCGCTGAGTGATGTCATGAAGGACTGATGAACTTTTAGAACCTTTACTTGACCAACTTGGCCTTTAGGATGTAGTGACATAACCGGCTTTGGTGCAGTCCGAAGTTGGTAGATAGTCGATACTACACTCATCGAGGTTTGGTTTCATGGGATATTTCGGTCGCCATTAAAGAGGCCTGTGCTGAAACAATGACCAAGGAAACAAACCGGTGATATTGAACTCCGTAGAACCCGGTTACTATTACTAGGACAAGTTTAAGCCAACTAAACTTCAAGAGGGTACTTACCTATAAAACTCCATGAAAGCCTAAACTAAGGATTTGTTTGTATATGCATACTTGTACATAACATCATGAACATCATGAACATCATGAATATCATGAACATCATAAGCATCCACTAACCATTTCAAGGATATTTGGATTCATCTTTGTTCTTGTTTTGTACGATATGGATTCACTTTGCAGGAAAACTATTCAAGTCAACCTTGTGAGAATCCCTCTACATCTTAAGGAGCTAGATTCAAGGATTCCTGAAAACTCTCCATTCACCGAGAGACATGGTCTTCTACTCAACTTGGTCACCTCCAACACATATGAGGACATGATGAAGATTCTCTTTCAGTTCTTTGATCCTTTACACCATTGCTTCACATTTCCCGACTATCAACTTGTGCCTACTTTGGAAGAATTCTCTCAACTCTTGAGGATTCCCATTCTCAATCAACTACCTTTCAACGATACATAAAGAGATCCAAATCCAGAAGAGATTGCTCAAGCGCACTCATCTGATATCACAACTCATTGGGAAACAAGGAGTGGTGTCAAAGGTTTCTTAGCAAAGTTCCTGTTTGAGAAAGCCCAAAGCTGTTGGAATTCCTTGGACTTGCAAGCCTTTGAGTAAATTGTGGCTCTCCTTATCTATGGGATGGTTTTGTTTCCAAATCCCGACCAACTCATAGATGTGAACACCGTCAAAATATTCATATCCCGCAACCCGATGCCTATATTGCTAGGGGATATACAACCCTTGATTAGCCTTAAGACAGTTTGGTTACTTCTGAAGGGATGGCCCGCACGAAATGTTGATTCAAGGTTTGGTATTTGACTACGAAAACGACGATCAAGGTCTTCGCCATAGATTTATCCGAGCTTGGAGGATGTTAAACAAGGTGGATAACAAGACTTTTGGGCACAAGAATTCCATCCCTCTTGAGCCTTACCTCAAATGGGTACGAACTCGGGCTTAGAGTCTTATGATGCCTTACCCCTCCATTCTCCCGGTAATCATTGAGCCTGTCATGGAGGGAGACGTTCCATACACTATCTTACATCCTGACATGCCCACATCTATTGAAGACCTACAAGGGGATTGGATACAACTCAACGGGGAGAGAGATACTTTCGAAGCCCAATTCTACGCAAGAGAGAAGAAGGTTTTGGAGCTCACTAAGCTACTTCATGAGGAGAAGACTCTAAATGCCTACATTTCACCAAAGAGGATGCACACTACTTTTCTATCTTAGAGCTTTTGTATTATTTTGCCCAAGGGGCATTGATGTACACAAACTTTATCTTATTAATATAATGTGTGTTTCTTTTTTGCCTAAAGTAAATTTGAATCTTTGAAATCCTTGAAAAAATTGCATATGCATATACCATTCATCATAACATAAGCAGGTTTTTGCAACAAGTCTCCTCATCTCTCTACTGTTTATTTCAGTAAGATGGATCTCGAGCAAACAGTGAAGGATCTTCAAGCTCAGAATACACAGTTTCAACAGTTGCTCTTGACCTTAGCCAAGGGGCAAGAAGAGTTGAAGACTCTGCTGGCTGAAGAGAGGAAAAAGAAAACAAAGAAGGTAACCAGAGTCTTAAACATGGGGAGAAGATTTCATGAGCAGACAAGAAGGACCTTGAACTTTGCAACAACATTCGGTGAAGGAGAGGGAAAAGGCAAGGAAATAGTTGTCCCGTCAGAATTGGAAGAGGAAGAGAAAGAGGAAGACTACTCTGAGGAACAGTACCCTCCAGCTGATGACAAGTACATACATCTCGAAGAGTGATTGAGCACGATGGAAATCCAAAAGGTGACAGGCTTGGACTTTGAGGAATTAGGTTTAGTGTCAGGGATTGTGATTCCTCCGAAATTAAAATCACCCGTATTCGCTAAATATGACGGATTTTCATGCCCTAAGATGCATCTACGGTCATATGTGAGGAAAATTCAACCCCATACCACTGATAAAGACTTATGGGTGCACTTCTTCCAAGACAGTCTGTCTGGAACTCAACTTGACTGGTTTTACCAACTAGAAAAAGCCAACGTTCAAAATTGGGAAGATCTTTCCGCATCTTTCTACAAGCAATATCAATACAATGCTGATTTGGCGCCTACCCGTACTCAACTCCAGAGTATAGCCATGGCCTCCAATGAAGGTTTCGAGGACTATGCGCAAAAATGGCGAGATTTGGCTGGAAGAGTTCAACCCCCTCTGTTTGAGAGAGAATTGGTAGACATGTTCTTAGGCACCTTATTTGGTCCCTTCTTCAATCATTTAATCGGAAGTTCATCTACAAGCTTTTCTGAACTAATATTGACAGGAGAGAGGGTAGAAGCCGGTATAAAGAGTGGTAAGATTCAAAAAGATGCATCTTCTTCTACAGCTGTAAGGAAGCCTTTCATCAGGAAGAAAGAGGTAGTTGTTGTATATCCACAAAGAAACCAAGATAGGGTCGAACTCCGCCCAAATGGTGAAGGCCGTTATGCTCCCAAAACCTGCATCTGATTAACAAAGAAATAATCAACCAAGGGTAGAAAGGTCAATCAGCCAGTTCACCAGAATCAACATGACCCCGTCTCAAGTATTACCTCATCTACTAATATCCAACTTGGTGACCTTGAAAGAAGCTCCGAAAAACCCCAATACAACATCCCCTTATTATAATCCCAATGCCCGTTGTGCATATCACTCTGTAAGTCTTGGTCACGATACTAACAACTGCTGGGCTCTAAAGAACCAAACACAAGACCTCATTGAAGTAAAATAAATTGAGTTCAATGCGCCCGAAAAGCCGAATGTCAATTCTGCCCCTATGCCCAGACATGGCCACAATACCAATGTTGTTGAAGAAGATTTGTTTTTTACTTCAATTGATGAACTCACGACCCCACTTCTGACTAGTAAAATGAATTTGTTGAATGCCGATGTGTTCCCGGGCTGTGGTGAAGTTTTCCATCTCTGTTTGTCCTCCCCAACCGGCTGTCCTTTCTTGAAAATAGCCGTTCAGTGCCTAATAGATAACAAAGAAATTCTATTCGAGAAGACTCCTGTTCCACCTATTCTTGTTGAAGATGTTTCTATCATTACCATTTCCGCCAATTCTTCCAGGGTCTCCACCAAAATACCCGTTAGAATTACATCAGTTCCAAAAGCAGCTCCTTTAATAATCACAATGCCTGGGCCAGTCCCATATATATCAGACAAAACCATACCATGGAATTATGGAGGGGATGTCTATTACCATGGTATCAAGCAAGACTGGTCAGCCGCCGAACATTCAAGCTCCGAGAAGGTCAACTCCGAAATCAGTAACATTGTAGGAACTAGCAAAATTACCCGAAGTGGTAGGATCTTTTCTCTAGAAATTGCTCCCCCAAAACAATTTCTGGACCCATAATCATCCCTGTGGCTGCTCCAAAGGTTACTCCCACACCTATAATCATCTCTACAAATACTCCAATTGACAAATTCGTTACAACCCCTGTAATTATTCCTACTAGAACTCCTGCTGTCGAGTCAACCGAGACTCGAGGAAAAGGTGTTATGATTGAGCCTGTCTGGACGAAGGCTCAGTCGTTGACTATCCCTGAGACCTCTAAGAAAGAAATGGAGTAGATCCTAAAAATTATAAAGAGAAGCGACTACGATGTAGTTGAACAAATGAGGCAAACTCCCTCTAAAATCTCCATGCTGGCATTACTACTATGTTCCGAGGCACATGCAAAAGCCTTGGTGAAGTTCTTAAAAACTGCCCATGTACCTCAAGAGACGTCTGCCGATCAGTTTCAAGACTGCGTAGCAAGCCTAACTACAGACAATGGTTTAGGTTTTTCAGATTCCTATCTGACGCTGAGGGGAAGAAAGCATAAAGAGGCATTGCATGTCTCAGTGGAATGTAGAGGCACAAATCTGGAACATGTTTTGGTGGACACTGGCTCATCTCTGAATGTATTACCCAAAAAATCTCTTAATAGACTTGACTGTGAGTGGTTGACTTTGAAGCCAAGAAACATAGTGGTAAGGGCTTTTAACGGTTCAAAGAGGATGGTACATGGGGAGGTAGACATTCCCATAAAGGTTGGAACCCAAACTTTTAATTCAACTTTTTATGTGATGGACATCCTCCCTTCATACTCCTGCTTGCTAGGCCGACCATGGATTCATAATGCTGGCGCTGTTACTTCTATGTTGCACCAAATGATGAAGTATCCAGTTCAAGGGAAGATTATCACAGTTCATGAAGAGGAAAAATACATGATCAGCCATCTCAATTCCTTCAGATATTTGGAATTGGATGGTGAATTCATTGAAACTCCATTTCAACACTTTGAAGAGGTCCCTCAAGATGTGGCAGTGACCAAGGCTGTTCCCAAGATTACAAGACCTCCACTCCAGATGTCGTCACTGAAAGATGCTAAAGCAATGGTGGAAGAAGGTGGATGCACTATCTGGGGACAACTCCTAGATATCCCATATAAGTCTGACAAGTTTGGCCTAGGCTTCACTTCAAGTGCTCAAAAGGTTGTACGCCGTACCCATGCTGGAGGGCCACCCTTAAAGATCAACAACCGTGAAGTCAATGCAGTGGAAGATGGTGAAGATGGTTGCAACCTGGAGGATTGGATTTTCCCGACTGCCAATGGAGGGCTCAACAATTGGGAGGCTAGAGACTTCATCCCGATCACTTTCGTCCCTCGATAATTTGTCTTTACATTTTGTTGGATCTATAATATTCAAAACAATTCGCACTCTTAAAACCTTGTATCTTACCCGAGGCACAATGGTCCATTTGTAAGGGTTATTATCTCATTTTTTATATGACATCAATGAATCATGGACGTTTTCGCATACAAACTTTTGTGCTCATTGTTTTTCTTTTACATTTTACTTTCTTTCAAAGATAGCTATACCCTTACACACACCCACACTCACAATGCAGGTATGCATCCATTCGGGATCCCATGGATAACGATACTTCAATGGCCTTTCGTGACTCTAAGAATCTAATCTACCAAGCCAAAGACGAAGGTGAGGAAGATTGTGAGGTACCAGGGGAACTTTACAGATTGCTACAACAAGAAGAGAGAACCATTCAGCCTCATGAGGAACCCGTGGGTACGACCAATCTACGTATCGAAGAAGATAAAAAAGAGGTTAAAGTGGGTGACAATATGGAACCTAGTGTCAAGGAGCGTCTGATTCAGTTGTTGCATGATTATGTCGAAGTCTTTGCCGGGTCGTATGAAGACATGCCAGGACTTGATGAAGATATTGTGGTACATCGTCTGCCTACAAGAGAGGATTGCCCTCCAGTAAAGCCAAAGGTTCTCCGCATGAGGCCTAACATGTCAAGAAAGATTAAAGTGGAAGTAATGAAGCAATTCAATGCTGGATTCTTGGATGTCACCTCTTACCCTTAATGGGTTGCCAATGTTGGATTAACTGAGAGACTACCCTGCCCCAGGTTTAAATCAAAGGTTTTAATTTGTTTAGAACACAAAACTCCTACTTCTTTGGCTCGAAGGGGTTGACTAGGGATTATCTTCCTTATAACTCCAGTGTTTAGGATTTGAAAGAATGCCTGCACATCGTCAGCAAGGCCTGTTCAAAAGCATACTGTATGAGATTATGGTATTGTTTTGTCATCCTCCCTCTAAAGGCTCGTAGCTTTTTATCAAGAGTTAAATAATCATAAAGAAAGCATAAGAATAGTGAAAACGAATGGATGAATTCAAGACAAACATATGCAATGCATTAATGAAACAGAGTTTGACATCAACAGATAATTGTTCGAATAACAAAAGAAATTACAACTTGAAAATTCAAAAGGAACAAAAGTCTCTCAGTTTGAACTTTGTCATTTTAGGTGGAGAAACCCTTAACGGAAGATTTTCATCTCGCCATCCGGCAAGAATTTCAACACTCCATTGTCAGTCAAGTCTTGGATCTTGTTCTTCAAGGCCCAACAGTCGTCGGTGTCATGTCCAGGACTATAGGAGTGGTATATACAAAATGCGTCAGGATGATATCTAGGAGCAGAGGTATTGGGCTTCCGAATAGGATCCCTTATAGCAGTCAGATTGACCTCCAACAAGCGTTCCAGTATTAGAGATGATGGTATGTCAGTCTCAGCGAAATGTCTTCCAGACGTATTTTGCTTACGCCAATTACCCCGTTGACGCTGACGCGGTTGTTGACGGGCTTGTGACCCTAAAGCAAGTAGAGGATCCTTTCCCTTGTCTTCTTGTCTCAAAGGGGGTTGAATGATGACTTGCTCTTCAACCTCAGATGTTTTCCCCACTTGGTTGTCCCGAAGCAGTTTGTTGACGAGAACCCTGAGTTCCTCTTGTCTTTGAGCAAAGTCCTGGATGAGAGCCATCTGGCCCACCAGTTGTCCCACCATCTGGATCCTCATTCCAGTTATCTCAAACTGATGTTCTTCCAACTAATCACTCCTGGCATTGCTTGAATTCCCCTGGACCATGCCCCTTGTGAGGAGAGCTTTCACTTCTTCTTGCCCCTGGGACAGGTTCAAGAACATTTCTTGAAGTTGAGCATTTTGGTCCTGGATATCTTTGACAGTCCTCTCTAGAGCCATCTCTACTGAAATAAACAGTAGGAGAATAAGGAAACCTGAAAAGGAAAGAACTGTTATGATGCAATGCATGATATGTGGATGCATGTTTTCAAGAATCTCTTGGGGTAAACACAAGAAAAATGATAGAGGTTGAACTTTGATCAACATCTTTGATTGGAGAACTTTGTATCAGTGGATGTATTTCCACGAGAATCAAGCTCACCATGTCAAGTGGGTCATAGCCCCTGATTCAAGTTGTTGCACTTGATCTTTGACAACGTTCGTTTAGAGGAAAACCCTCTTGCCCTTTGGTAGACGTCTGGTTCAACGTGACCCTGCATCAAAAGACCCTCGAGATCCTTGAAATGGTTATTGAAAATGCTATGGTATGATGTTATGATGTTATGTGCATGTATGCAAAAGTAAGCAAGTGTATATACAGGCAATCATATTCACACAGAGAAAACAAGTCCTTAGGTTTAGGCTTACATGGGGTTTGTAAGTAAGTACCCTCTTGAAGTTAGTTGGCTCAACCTGTCCTAGAATAGAAACCAGGTTCTAAGGAGCTCAATATCATTGGATTATTTTCTATGTTCATTGTTTTGGTTTAGCCACTTAACTGGCGACCAAAATATTCCAAGAAAACAACCCTCAATGAGTGTAGTATCGAGTATCTACCAACTTCGGACTGCACCAAAGTCGGTCATCTCACTACCCCTAAAAAGGCCAAGATGGTCAAGTAAGGTTCTAACAGTTCGTTAGTGCTTCATGACATCACTCAGCGGCCCCGTATTCTCCTTGACTACTCAAGGGCTACCGGTACTCACAAATATGTCACACTAACATAGCTACTGCTTCAACCATGTCGGTATACCCCGCACAGTTCCCTCACAGTTTATTGCTATTTACCTAAAAAGGTTCCCCCAAATCCGGGTGTAGGATTTAAACAAACCCAAACAAGGAACCCAAAAAACTAAAGCAATCGAAGCAATCAAAGTAAGCATGTAAAGGTGATCTTAAAACCCTAAGGTAACCCCACTTTTAGAATTCTCCCCAGCAGAGTCGCCAGTTCTGTGATACGGTGGGAGAACTGACTTGAGGTTTTGCGTTTGTTTTCGCAATTGTTCGGTTTAGCAAGAGTCGCCACCAACTTTTTATTTTATCCTAAGGAAAGGTCAAAAAGCTCAGGAAATACCTTTGAGATGTTTTCGTGGGTTCGGGGGGTAGATTATGAAAAGGGAAGGTGCTAGCACCCTTTTCATCCATGGTTATCCATGGGCTCTTAGTTACTTGTTTTAGATCACTTGCCTTTGCTTTTCAAATGTGTGAAATGGTGCTTTGTGTGTGTGGTTTTGAAAATGTTTTGAAAAAGATGCCTTGTCTAGGCAACCATTGTAACAATTCTTTACTCGAATGTTTTACAAAGGTGTTTGTCTTTTTGAAAAGATGTTTCAATGTTTTTTTTGAAAGTTTTTTTGAAGTTGTGTTGTGATGTGTGTTTTGAAAAATGGCAAGGATTGTTTTGCAAGATTGATCAAGTAACCAAGAGCTATCTACCTTAAATTTCTCAAAGATCTTTCTTATGTTTTAACCCTTTTAACAGTGTTGTTTCACCATTGTATTTGGTGAACAACCTTGTGTTAGGATGTTAACGGGACGGGCGTGGGTCATCGTATACAATCATTGAAGGCAACTTGTGAGACGCTCTAGCAATTTTGTAAGGGACGAGATCGTTTTATCGAAGGCAACATCGAGGGTCATCGAGGGACTAACGATCTTAGTTTATCGAAGGGACATTTGCTAGAGTGTCTCATACTCGAGGGACATGATTGCATTTTTTCGAGGCAACAAGCGAGGTTACCCTAGAGGTGCAAGTGTGAATTGTGTATTGATTGTCATGCATTTTTATCTTGAACTAGGTCAAGCTTTTTGTTGATTGATTTTGCATACAAACCCTAATTCTCTAATCATGGCATAATTGAAAGCTTTTAAATGCTAGAATTTAAATGCTAAGCTATTACAACAAGATATAGGGAGGGGGGGTACAAGTTGGCATTGGGGATATTTGACAAGGAAATAAAATCTAAGTTATTACAACCATATCGAAAGTATAGGATACAAATATTTAATTGTACAATATTTAAGTAAATACAATAAATAAATAAGAATGTATTATGCACAAAAATGATTTTTGTTATGTATGTAAAAAGGTTTTCATGTTTGAAGTATAAACAAAATAAGAAAAAGTCATTTTTTGATTATTTTTATGGTTTAGGGCAAAACCCTAATTTTCAAGTAAATAGTATTTATTTATTAATTATGTACAATATTTGTTAATTATATACAAAAAATAAAAAGTATATTGTAAAAAAAGTATTTTTAGTGTCATATATTAATAAAAATAAAAATGTATTATTTTCATATTTTTATCCTAAGTATTCTAATAAATATAATATACAAGTATTTATATATATATTTACTAAACCTATTAAATATAAAAAGATAAAATTAATTATTTATGTATATGAAAAAAAAGTATATTTAAGAAAATATTTTCAAGGTGTAAATAAAAATAATAACTGAAAATAAATATAATTTTTATATTATGTTTTAGGGTTTTACTAAAAAGTATTTATATTATTTACATATATATACTAATAAAATGAAACAAATGCCAAATAAATATAAAAAAAATGTGGAAAAATATTTTTGGGATTTTTTATGTTTGAACAAAAAATATTAAGTCAGAATCAAAAAGAAAAATGCAAAAATAACAAATATTTCACATAATGGGCCAGGGGGGTGTAAATGGGAAAAAGGGGTGCAAAAAGTAAGGATGACTCAGGCCCAGCCCAAGCCATCACCTTCTTCAACCTCCAGCATATTGTTTGAAACTTCGCGCGCCTCCTTGTCCAAACATCAACTCCTGATTCTTTGATTATTTTGCAAAACTCATAACACAAACATTGTAGAGCATCAAATCACGAGTTCAAACATGTAAAAAACTTGGATTAACACTCAAAGGCAAGAGAGAATTTCTCTGGCCCTAAATTTTAACCTAATTTTTTTCTCATGTTCATGGCTAAAATTCTCACAGCATGCTTAACATAAATGAAAAGTGATCATATGTATGGCTTCAGGGCTATGAGTAGGACATGTTTCATTCACAAACCTAAGCTTAACTCTTCCTAGATTGAGAGATAGAACTCCATGGTTTTACCTGTTTCATCTTGAATCGTGTACAACAATGTGGCCAACTTTAATGGAGTTTGAGCTTCTGTATAGCTTGCCTGAAGTCCAAGGAAGCTTCTCCAACACCTAGCTTACTTTGAATCACTCTGTATCGTGATGTAGAAGTTCACCTGCACAGCTTGAAAGTGAAAATGGCAAACGTGGTTAGGGTGTTATAGCTTGAGTTTAAGGCTTGGGATAGCTTCAGTGGATGGAATGGAATGTGTTTGAACTCCTTTTGGACAAAACGCACGACAGGATGGGATTATGGAATTCAAGTTGCAGGGTATGCCCTGTTTCTGCAGCAAGAGGGTGTTTTGGTGTTTTTTGATGTATGAGAGGTGGTTCAGTCATGTTTTAGGTTAGTTTGGATCTATGGAAGATGTTCACAAAGTTTGTTCTGGCTTATGCTTGCAGAAAAATGAGAGTTGGCTTGAGTTTGCAAGGTTTCTTCAAGTGTAAGTAAGAAAGTGTGTAATGTGTCAAAGGTCTGTACAGGCCATCTTGTATGCTGAAAACCAACCTCTAGGCCCCCTCTAATCCCTGGATTTTATTTGCAATCTCAGATCTTTGTCCAAGGCTCAATGCATAGTGGTTTGACATAAAGCTACTTTTGCAAAAATGGCAAAATCACTTTTACCAATTAGGGGTTAGTTTGATGTGTAATGCCCAAATGGATAAAATAACACCTTAACACAATGGTTAGGCATTAAATTATTGAGTGTGAAGAGGTTTAGAGGCCTGCAAGCTAGCATAAACCATGCTGATTTGAAAAATGCAATTGTTATGAACAAGCCTTGGCCATGAACAAAAGTGAGTTTTGGCCAAATTTGCAAATTCGATTCTCTCTAACCACAAGGGTGTTTGAGAAGTTTTTGGACAATTTGGAAAGCTTGGAATATGTACTACAATCCATCTTCGTAATGTAAATTGAAACTCCAAGTGGAACCATGTGAAAAATGGCAAAGAAGTTGGACAAAAATCCTGCCTAGAATAGGGCAAAATTTCTCTAAGTTAAAAATATTTTGTACCCTTGTTCCAAAAATAATAACTTGAGATACAAGCTTACTTTGAGAAAACTTTGTGAATCAAAGTTGTAGATTTTGCACTGGACTACAACTTTCATGTTTCAAGTTTTGTTTTAATCCATTTGCATCTTGGTGAAAAAATGGGACAAAGTTAGGAAAAAATAAAGAAATTTCATAACTTAGAAAAATTCTAAGTTATGAAATTTTTTCATTTTAAACCCTAATTTGCAATTTTTTGTTTCTTGATGAACAAGTTTCATAATTTGACATGTCTTGATGAAAAATGAATCTTGGCACTTGATTTTGACCAAAAAGTCAAAGTTTGACTTTTCAGTATACAGTCAAATTTTGATCAGTTGACTGGAAAATTCATCTGTCAATCCTATGCATTTGAGATCTTTTGAACTTGTTGAATGGGTCAAGACAATGCCATTGAGTCCTTGAGTTCATATGTGAGCTTGGTTTGCCATTGGTTAGGTCAAACAGTCAAAGATTGCCTTTGTGCAGTCAAAACCCTAAAAATGACCATTTTGCCCTTTTGGTGATCTAATCAAATTTCTTGTGGAATTGTGATCCAAACTTGACCAAATAGTTCATATGAGTTCATTATGTTGATGTGGGTCAAAAATCATGAGGTTTGACTGTCAATTGGCCACAGTTGACTTTTTTCCCAATACAACTGATTTCTAGGTCAACTGTCTAATTGACTGGGCAAAGATTGGAATCAAGGCTTGAAACATGGTATGGATAAACTTGTAAGTCCAACATGATGCATGAAAGTAACTTTGGGCATTTTAGGTCAAAATATCCCTGTGCAAACTCAAACCCTAATTTAGGTCAACAGTGCAAAAAGGGGTCTTGAGCAGAGCAAACCCTAACTTGATCTTGAGCTCCAAGAGTCTTGTGATGAGAAAATGTTGATGAAATGAGAGGGAAAATTTTGGGGTACAACAGTTTCCCCTGTTCAATCTTCTTGCACCTGAAGAGTTAGATTGGCAAGATTGCCTTTCGCGACTCGAAGGTAAAAGGAGATTGGACACTAGAGTGCCCAAAAAAATTTGCACTCGTCAAAACATAGGTGCGAGAATGGGCTTGAAGATGCCATTTGGAGATGGTGGAATCTTGCTGGAGATCGGCTTAGAGATGCCATCTGGAGAGCGACAAAATCTTGTCGGGGGATGGGCTTAAAGATTCCATCTGGAATGTATGTTGTTGGTGAGTGGACGAGTATCAAAAAGTTATCCATGTTTGGAACATCTCTGAGTTGGGGGTCTGAATAAGCAATAGATTGACATCCGTATTTGGAAGCATCCGTAAACTGTTTTCAGAGGTGTTGAATCTGAACAAGTGATAGGTTAACATCCGTATCTGGAGAACCCGTGAACTGTTTTCAGAAGTCTTAAAATTAAATAAGCAATATATCAGCATCCATGTTGGGAAGTGTCCGTAAACTATTTTCAAAAGTTGAGTCTGAACAAGCGATAGATTAACATCCGTGTTTGGAGAATCTGTAAACTATTTTCAGAGGTGTTGAATCTGAACAAGTGATAGGTTAACATCCGTATCTGGAGAACCCGTGAACCGTTTTCAGAAGTCTTGAATCTGAACAAGTGATAGATTAACATCCGTATTTGGAGAATCCGTAAACTATTTTCATAAGTTGTGAATATGAACAAGTGATAGATTAACATCCGTGTTTGGAGAATCCGTAAACTGTTTTCATAAGTCTTGAATCTGAACAAGCGATAGATTAACATCCATATCTGGAGAACCCGTGAACTGTTTTCAGAGGTCTTGGATATGAACAAGCGATAGGTTAACATCCATATCTGGAGAACCCGTAAATTGTTTTCAGAAGTCTTGAAGTTGAATAAGCAATAGATCAGCATCCATGTTGGGAAGCGTCCGTGAACTGTTTTCAAAAGTTGAGTCTGAACAAGCGATAAATTAACATCCGTATTTGGAGAATCCGTAAACTGTTTTCAGAAGTCTGGAATCTGAACAAGTGATAGGTTAACATCCGTATCTGGAGAACCCGTAAACTGTTTTCAGAAGTCTTGGAATGGAGAAGGAACCAGTGTAGGGTTGCCTGATGATGAGTCAGTGTAAAACTGCATCTTGGAAAGAAGGAACCGGTGTAGGGTTGCCTGATGATGAGTCCGTGTAAAACTGCATCTTGGAAAGAAGGAACCTGTGTAGGGTTGCTTCATGATGATCAAGTAGATAGCTGTCCTGGTTTGTTACAGGTGTTAATCCTTTCGCTGAAAAAGGTAAATTGTTAGTTGAAACACAAAAAAGCTATGTTGCATGAAATGTATGATACAATGAATTGTACTTCATCAATGTTTATGATATGAATGTGATGGATGCGCATGTAAGCTGAGTAGCTGTCTGGCTGAGGAAGACGAATCCTGGATAATGAAATCTTTGACTGCTGCTGGGGAAAGTAAATCCTTGACTGCTGCAGGGGATTGTTGGAAATGAGAAGTCCTGGAACCACTGTTGGGGAATCAGGAGCTTGGGTTGTATGCCAATCTATTGGGGATTCCTGTCTTGAGGAGATCTTCACTGGGAAGCTTAAAACCTGGGAGACTTATGTTGGAAGGATGGGACTGAGAAACTTCAATCTGTTAGGAAGTATCTCTGTGGGGAATTGAGAATGAGAGTCTTCATTCTGCTTGGGGAATAAGAATTCTATGGGGAATAGCCATACTGTTGAAAGTTAGATATCCTGTCGGGGAGTAAAACTTGGGACTCTAGGAAAAGCTTATTCCTGTCTGGAAGAAGTTTAGGAGTTTAAGTTGTATGCCACTTTAAGAATGAGAATCTTCACTCTGTTGGGGATATCAGGAATTCAGGTTATATTCCACTTTGAGAATGAGAATCTTCATTCTGTTGGGGATATCAGGAGCTTGGGTGTATGCCAATCTACTGGGGTTTCAAGGATGAGAGTCTTCATTCTGTTAAGGGTCAGAAATTGGGAGTATACCAATCTTCTGAGGTTTTAAGGATGAGAGTCTTCATTCTGTTAAGGGTCAGAAATTGGGAGTATACCAATCTTCTGAGGTTTGAAGGATGAGAGTCTTCATTCTGTTAAGGGTCAGAAATTGGGAGTATACCAATCTTCTGAGGTTTTAAGGATGAGAGTCTTCATTCTGTTAAGGGTCAGAAATTGGGAGTATACCAATCTTTTGAGGTTTCAAGGATGAGAGTCTTCATTCTGTTAAGGGTCAAAAGTTGGGAGTATACCAATCTTCTGAGGTTTCAAGGATGAGAGTCTTCATTCTGTTAACGGTTAACTGTTATCTGGTTGATCTCCAGGCTTTCACAGAAACCTGTATTGCTATCTGGTCGTAATCCAGGCTTCACAATAACTTGTTGAGCTGATATCCGGTCGAATCTGGGCTTCACGGCTTGTGTTAAAGATATACCACTATCTGGTCGACTCCAGGCTTCGTAGTATTCTTGGCTGCTGTCTGGTCGTAATCCAGGCTTCACAGAAACTTGTATTGCCATCTGGTCGTAATCCAGGCTTCACAATAACTTGTTGAGCTGCTATCCGGTCGAATCCGGGCTTCACGGCTTGTGTTAAAGATATACCACTATCTGGTCGACTCCAGGCTTCGTAGTATTCTTGGCTGCTGTCTGGTCGTAATCCAGGCTTCACAGAAACTTGTTGGGGATTAAACTATTATCCGGTCGAATCCGGGCTTCATAGCTTGCTCTTAGGAGATACCACTATCTGGTCGTAACCCAGGCTTCGCGGTAGTCTGACACTGTTATCTGGTCGTAATCCGGGCTTCACAATATGCTGTAGAGATCGAGATACTATCCGATCGAATCCGGGCTTCATAACTTGAATTTTGTGAGAATTTGATCTTTGACGACAGTAACTTCTAACAGGTGATGAAGGAACTTTTGGACGACCGATCAATTTGAAATGTAATTTGTTTTGGAAAATAAATCCTTGACAAATGTTGGGGAAATAAACCCATGACCGCTGGTCTGCTAGAGAGGTGATGAACTCCTCGAGGACACTTGAATTTCTTTTCAGAAAGATTTCGGAAAGGTTTCATCACTGCCCCTAGTATCAGATGCTTGTGGTATTGCCAGGTGACTTGGACTGTTCGTAACCTTTTAAAAATTAAATGCCCCAAGTGATGGTGAGGGAGACTTGCCCCAGGTTAATCTGTAATTGAGAGATTTGTTGAAATCTTGACTGGACTGCCTCAGGTTAACTGAACTTGGAAAGATTTGTTGAAATCTTGACTGGACTGCCCCAGTATAATGGACAATACCATATAAAATCCCCTTTTGTTGATGGGAGATTTTTGCAATGGGAGTATCATCCCACTTGAAGTGATTTCAATCACTGAGAGAGCTTTCGTTCCTCCGAACATTCGCTGTGTGAATTTCTTTGCTGTTTAACAAGTAAACCATGTGCAAACAACGATATTCAAATAATGCAAAATTTATGCTTGTCTCGAAGTTTCGAAAAAAATGCATTTTTAGCAAGTAAACTTTTTATAAGACAAATTCAACATAAGATTTAGGGCAAAGCCTTACAGGAGTCAGGATACCTTTTGTAACAGTATGCTTTCGAACTAACCCATGCTTCAATTAGGACTTTTGAAGGGTTGTAACGTGTCTTGGTTCACGGTTTAAGAAACAAAGGATAAAGGCTCAAAGTATGTTTGTATCCACCCGCTCTTCGTGATGTTCTTCAATCCTAAACTCATTTAATTGCGCGTCGAACTCTGTTCGAGTTTGGAACGACTTTTGGCAATGGTTCACCAGTTGAATTTTGAAAGGCAGTCATCATCATTTTTTTGCAACATTTTTCATGTTGTTGAGGATTTGTAATGACCTCTTTCTTTTGATTTGTTATCCCTAACTTTTTCCTGACTATTCCTGTTTTTCAAGATTACAGTCAGTGGGATGCCCCAGCTTTCTTGAGCCTCCTTTATAGGTTTTGGCTCAGTGGGGTTTTCTTTTTTGAGAGGTAATGACTGCCTATGAGATAAGGAACCATCACTGTCTTTTGGTTCCAAAGGAATGTTTTTGATGTTATCCGTTGTATTACGAACTGAGAGTTTGTGACTTTAATGCGCATCCTTTTTTTTTGGATTAACTGAGAGACTACCCTGCCCCAGGTTTAAATCAAAGGTTTCAATTTGTTTAGAACAGAAAACTCCTACTTCTTTGGCTCGAAGGGGTTGACTAGGGATTATCTTCCTTATAACTCCAGTGTTTAGGATTTGAAAGAATGTATGTACATCGTCAGCAAGGCATGTTCAAAAGCATAATGTATGAGATTATGGTATTGTTTCGTCATCCTCCCTCTAAAGGCTCGTAGCTTTTTATCAAGAGTTAAATAATCATAAAGAAAGCATAAGAATAGTGAAAACGAATGGATGAATTCAAGACAAACATATGCAATGCATTAATGAAACAGAGTTTGACATTAACAGATAATTGTTCGAATAACAAAAGAAATTACAACTTGAAAATTCAAAAGGAACAAAAGTCTCTCAGTTCGAACTTTGTCATTTCAGGTGGAGAAACCCTTAACGGAAGATTTTCATCTCGCCATCCGGCATGAATTTCAACACTCCAATGTCAGTCAAGTCTTGGATCTTGTTCTTCAAGGCCCAACGGTCGTCGGTGTCATGTCCAGGACTATAGGAGTGGTATACACAAAATGCGTCAGGATGATAGCTAGGAGCAGAGGTATTGGGCTTCCGAATAGGATCCCTTAAAGCAGTCAGATTGACCTCCAACAAGCGTTCCAGTATTAGAGATGATGGTATGTCAGTCTCAGTGAAATGTCTTCCAAACGTATTTTGCTTACGCCGATTACCCCGTTGACGCTGACGCGGTTGTTGACGGGCTTGTGACCCTAAAGCAAGTAGAGGAGCCTTTCCCTTGTCTTCTTGTCTCAAAGGGGGTTGAATGATGACTTGCTCTTTAACATCAAACGTTTTCCCCACTTGGTTGTCCCGAAGCAGTTTGTTGACGAGAACCCTGAGTTCCTCTTGTCTTTGAGCCAAGTCCTGGATGAGAGCCATCTGGCCCACCAGTTGTCCCATCATCTGGATCCTCATTGCAGTCAACTCAAACTGAAGTTCTTCCAACTGATCACTCCTGGCATTGCTTGAATTCCCCTAGACCATGCCCCTTGTGAGGAGAGCTTTCACTTCTTCTTGCCCCTGGGACAGGTTCAAGAACATTTCTTGAAGTTGAGCATTTTGGTCCTAGATATCTTTGAAATTCCTCTCTAGAGCCATCTCTACTGAAATAAACATTAGGAGAATAAGGAAACCTGAAAAGGAAAGAACTATTATGATGCAATGCATGATATGTGGATGCATGTTTTCAAGAATCTCTTGGGGTAAACACAAGAAAAATGTTAGAGGTTGAACTTTGATCAACATCTTTGATTGGAGAACTTTGTATCAGTGGATGTCTTTCCACGAGAATCAAGCTCACCATGTCAAGTGGGTCATAGCCCCTGATTCAAGTTGTTGCACTTGATCTTTGACAACGTTCGTTTAGAGGAAAACCCTCTTGCCCTTTGGTAGACGTCTGGTTCAATGTGACCCTGCATCAAAAGACCCTCGAGATTCTTGAAATGGTTATTGAAAATGCTATGGTATGATGTTATGATGTTATGTACATGTATGCAAAAGTAAGCAAGTGTATATACAGGCAATCATATTCACACAAAGCAAACAATTCCTTAGGTTTAGGCTTGCATGGGGTTTGTAGGTAAGTACCCTCTTGAAGTTAGTTGACTCAACCTGTCCTAGAATAGAAACCAGGTTCTAAGAAGCTCAATATCATTGGATTATTTTCTATGTTCATTGTTTTGGTTTAGCCACTTAACTGGCGACCAAAATATTCCAAGAAAATAACCGTCAATGAGTGTAGTATCGAGTATCTACCAACTTCGGACTGCACCAAAGTCGGTCATCTCACTACCCCTAGAAAGGCCAAGATGGTCAAGTAAGGTTCCAAGAGTTCGTTAGTGCTTCATGACATTACTCAGCGGCCCCGTATTCTCCTTGACTAGTCAAGGGCTACCGGTACTCACAAATATGTCACACTAACATAGCTACTGCTTCAACCATGTCGGTATACCCCGCACAGTTCCCTCACAATTTATTGCTATTTACCTAAAAAGGTGCCCCCAAATCCGGGTGTAGGATTTAAACAAACCCAAACAAGGAACCCAAAAAAGTAAAGCAATCGAAGCAATCAAAGTAAGCATGTAAAGGTGATCTTAAAACCCTAAGGTAACCCCACTTTTAGAATTCTCCCCAGCAGAGTCGCCAGTTCTGTGATACGGTGGGAGAACTGACTTGAGGTTTTGCGTTTGTTTTTGCACTTGTTCGGTTTAGCAAGAGTCGCCACCGACTTTTTATTTTATCCTAAGGAAAGGTCAAAAAGCACAGGAAAGACCTTTGAGATGTTTTCGTGGGTTCGGGGGGTAGATTATGAAAAGGGAAGGTGCTAGCACCCTTTTCATCCATTGTTATCCATGGGCTCTTAGTTACTTGTTTTAGATCACTTGCCTTTGCTTTTCAATTGTGTGAAATGGTGCTTTGTGTGTAGGGTTTTGAAAATGTTTTGAAAAAGATGCCTTGTCTAGGAAACCATTGTAACAATTCTTTACTCGAATGTTTTACAAAGGTGTTTGTCTTTTTGAAAAGATGTTTCAATGTTTTTTTTGAAAGTTTGTTTCGAAGTTGTGTTGTGATGTGTGTTTTGAAAAATGACAAGGATTGTTTTGCAAGATTGATCAAGTAACCAAGAGCTATCTACCCTAAATTTCTCAAAGATCTTTCTTATGTTTTAACCCTTTTAACAGTGTTGTTTCACCATTGTATTTGGTGAACAACCTTGTGTTAGGATGTTAACGGGACGGGCGTGGGTCATCGTATACAATCATTGAAGGCAACTTGTGAGACGCTCTAGCAATTTTCTAAGGGACGAGATCGTTTTATCGAAGGCAATATCGAGGGTCATCGAGGGACTAACGATCTTAGTTTATCGAAGGGACATTTGCTAGAGTGTCTCATACTCGAGGGACATGATTGCATTTTTTCGAGGCAACAAGCGAGGTTACCCTAGAGGTGCAAGTGTGAATTGTGTATTGATTGTAATGCATTTTTATCTTGAATTAGGTCAAGCTATTTGTTGATTGATTTTGCATACACACCCTAATTCTCTAATCATGGCATAATTGAAAGCTTTTAAATGCGAGAATTTAAATGCTAAGCTATTACAACAAGATATAGGGAGGGGGGTACAAGTTGGCATTGGGGATATTTGACAAGGAAATAAAATCTAAGTTATTACAACCATATCGAAAGTATAGGATACAAATATTTAATTGTACAATATTTAAGTAAATACAATAAATAAATAAGAATGTATTATGCACAAAAATGATTTTTGTTATGTATGTAAAAAGGTTTTCATGTTTGAAGTATAAACAAAATAAGAAAATGTCATTTTTTGATTATTTTTATGGTTTAGGGCAAAACCCTAATTTTCAAGTAAATAGTATTTATTTATTAATTATGTACAATATTTGTTAATTATATACAAAAAATAAAAAGTATATTGTAAAAAAAGTATTTTTAGTGTCATATGTTAATAAAAATAAAAATGTATTATTTTCATATTTTTATCCTAAGTATTCTAATAAATATAATACACAAGTATTTATATATATATTTACTAAACCTATTAAATATAAAAAGATAAAATTAATTATTTATGTATATGAAAAAAAAGTATATTTAAGAAAATATTTTCAAGGTGTAAATAAAAATAATAACTGAAAATAAATATAATTTTTATATTGTTTTTTAGGGTTTTAGTAAAAAGGATTTATATTATTTACATATATATATACTAATAAAATGAAACAAATGCCAAATAAATATAAAAAAATGTGGAAAAATATTTTTGGGATTTTTTATGTTTGAACAAAAAATATTAAGTCAGAATCAAAAAGAAAAATGCAAAAATAACAAATATTTCACATAATGGGCCAGGGGGTGTAAATGGGAAAAAGGGGTGCAAAAAGTAAGGATGACTCAGGCCCAGCCCAAGCCATCACCTTCTTCAACCTCCAGCATATTGTTTGAAATTTCGCGCGCCTCCTTGTCCAAACACCAACTCCTGATTCCTTGATTATTTTGCAAAACTCATAACACAAACATTGTAGAGCATCAAATCACGAGTTCAAACATGTAAAAAAACTTGGATTAACACTCAAAGGCCAGAGAGAATTTCTCATGCCCTAAATTTTAACCTAATTTTTTTCTCATGTTCATGGCTAAAATTCTCACAACATGCTTAACATAAATGAAAAGTGATCATATGTATGGCTTCAGGGCTATGAGTATGACATGTTTCATTCACAAACCTAAGCTTAACTCTTCCTAGATTGAGAGATAGAACTCCATGGTTTTACCTGTTTCATCTTGAATCGTGTACAGCAATGTGGCCAACTTCAATGGAGTTTGAGCTTCTGTATAGCTTGCCTGAAGTCCAAGGAAGCTTCTCCAACACCTAGCTTGCTTTGAATCACTCTGTATCGTGCTGTAGAAGTTCACCTGCACAGCTTGAAAGTGAAAATGGCAAACGTGGTTAGGGTGTTATAGCTTGAGTTTAAGGCTTGGGATAGCTTCAGTGGATGGAATGGAATGTGTTTGAACTCCTTTTGGACAAAACGCACGACAGGAATGGATTATGGAATTCAAGTTGCAGGGTATGCCCTGTTTCTGCAGCAAGAGGGTGTTTTGGTGTTTTTTGAGGTATGAGAGGTTGTTCAGTCGTGTTTTAGGTCAGTTTGGATCTATGGAAGATGTTCACAAAGTTTGTTCTGGCTTATGCTTGCAGGAAAATGAGAGTTGGCTTGAGTTTGCAAGGTTTCTTCAAGTGTAAGTAAGAAAGTGTGTAATGTGTCAAAGGCCTGTACAGGCCATCTTGTATGCTGCAAACCAACCTCTAGGCCCCATCTAATCCATGGATTTGATTTGAAATCTCAGATCTTTGTCCAGGGCTCAATGCATAGTGGTTTGACATAAAGCTACTTTTGCAAAAATGGCAAAATCACTTTTACCAATTAGGGATTAGTTTGATGTGTAATGCCCAAATGGATAAAATAACACCTTAACACAATGGTTAGGCATTAAATTATTGAGTGTGAAGAGGTTTAGAGGCCTGCAAGCTAGCATAAACCATGCTGATTTGAAAAATGCAATTGTTATGAACAAGCCTTGGCCATGAACAAAAGTGAGTTTTGGCCAAATTTGCAAATTCGATTCTCTCTAACCACAAGGGTGTTTGAGAAGTTTTTGGACAATTTAGAAAGCTTGGAATGTGTACTACAATCCATCTTTGTAATGCAAATTGAAACTCCAAGTGGAACCATGTGAAAAATGGCAAAGAAGTTGGACAAAAATCTTGCCTAGAATAGGGCAAAATTTCTCTAAGTTAAAAATGTTTTGTACCCTTGTTCCAAAAATCATAACTTGAGATACAAGCTTACATTGAGAAAACTTTGTGAATCAAAGTTGTAGATTTTTCAATGGACTACAACTTTCATGTTTCAAGTTTTATTTTAATCCATTTTCATCTTGGTGAAAAAATAGGACAAAGTTAGGAAAAAATAAAGAAATTTCATAACTTAGAAAAATTCTAAGTTATGAAATTTTTTCATTTTAAACCCTAATTTGCAATTTTTTGTTTCTTGATGAAAAAGTTTCATAATTTGACATGTCTTGATGAAAAATGAATCTTGGCACTTGATTTTGACCAAAAAGTCAAAGTTTGACTTTTCAGTATACAGTCAAATTTTGATCAGTTGACTGGAAAATTCATCTGTCAATCCTATGCATTTGAGATCTTTTGAACTTGTTGAATGGGTCAAGACAATTCCATTGAGTCCTTGAGTCCATATGTGAGCTTGGTTTGTCATTGGTTAGGTCAAACAGTCAAAGATTGCCTTTGTGCAGTCAAAACCCTAAAAATGACCATTTTGCCCTTTTGGTGATCTGATCAAATTTCTTGTGGAATTGTGATCTAAACTTGACCAAATAGTTCATATGAGTTCATTATGTTGATGTGGGTCAAAAATCATGAGGTTTGACTGTCAATTGGCCACAATTGACTTTTTTCCCAATACAGCTGATTTCTAGGTCAACTGTCCAATTGATTGGGCAAAGATTGGAATCAAGGCTTGAAACTTGGTATGGATAAACTTGTAAGTAAAACATGAAGCATGAAAGTCACTTTGGGAATTTTAGGTCAAAAAATCCCTGTGCAAACTCAAACCCTAATTTGGGTCAACAGTGCAAGGAGGGGTCTTGAGTAGAGCAAACCCTAACTTGATCTTGAGCTCCAAGAGTCTTGTGATGAGAAAATGTTGATGAAATGAGAGGGAAAATTTTGGGGTACAACAGGTGTGTATTGGGGAAGCATGACGAGTTTGGCCGAAAAGAGTATGCTATTTATTACCTGAGCAAAAAGTTTACCGACTGTGAAACCAGGTATTCACTGCTCGAGAAAACTTGCTGCGCTCTGGCATGGGCTGCTTGCCGGCTAAGACAATATGTGCTGACTCATACTACCTTGTTGATATCTAAGATGGATCCGGTAAAATACATCTTCGAGAAGCCTGCTCTTTCCGGGAGAATAGCGAGATGGCAGATGATCCTGACAGAATATGACATACAATATACGACCCAAAAAGCTATAAAGGGAAGTTTACTAGCTGATCACCTTGCTCACCAAGTTGTATAAGACTACCAGTCCATGAAATTCGAATTTCCGAATGAAGACATCATGACATTAGACAACTGTGAAGAATTCAGGCTATATGACGGACCTGAACAAGGATCCTGATGGACCCTGTTCTTTGATGGAGCCTCCAATTCACTCGGCAATGGTATTAGTGTTGTACTCATAACTCCGAAAGGGTGTCATACTCTATTTACCGCAAGACTTTGCTTCAATTGTAAAAACAACATCGCGGAATACGAAGCATGCACCTTCGGTCTCAAAGCTGCCATAGACCTAGGGATCAAGTCCTTGGATGTATTCGGAGACTCAACTTTGGTTATCAGCCAGATCAAAGGGGAATAGGACACCAAACACCCAAACCTTATCCCTTACAAAGAACATGTTTTGACATTGCTACCACATTTCGAGAAGATTACCTTCGAGCCTTTCCCGCGAGAAGAAAATCAGCTAGCAGACGCTCTAGCCACAATGCCATCTATGTTTAAACTTAATTGGGATAACGAGGCTCCCCAGATCACCATTGAACAAATAGAGGAACCAACACACTGTCACGAGATTAATACTGAAGAAGTAGTGGACCAGCCTTGGTTTCACGAAGTCAAGAGGTATCTTGAGGCTCAAGAATACCCAGAAGGAGCTTCAATCAATGATAAGAAGTTCTTAAGGAGATTATCTGCTAAGTTATTCCTTAGTAATGATATCCTATATAAACGCAATCATGACTCTGTGTTACTTCGGTGCATAGATAGGGTTGAAGCTGAAAGGATCATGGCTGAATTATATGAAGGCACTTTTGGCACCCATTCCACTGGGCATACGATGGCAAAGAAAATCCTACGGGAAGGCTATTGCTGGTCTACCATGGAAGCAGATTGCTACCAACACTCTCGAACCTTCCATAAATGCCAAATTTATGCTGACAAGGTGCACGTAGCTCTGGTTCCTCTGAATGTCTTGACGGCTCCTTGGACCTTTTCTATGTGGGGGATTTATATGATTGGGGAAATCAAGCCGACAGCCTCTAATGGACACTGCTTCATCCTAGTGGCCATTGACTATTTTACAAAGTGGGTGGAGGCAGCTTCCTTCGCTTCTGTCACCAAGAACATTGTTGCCCGCTTCATCAAGCAAAATCTCATCTGCCGGTACGGTATCCCTGAAAGGATTATCACTGACAATGGAACAAATCTCAACAAAATATGATTACCGCCTTGTGCAAACAATTCAAGATTCAGCATCACAATTCTTCTCCCTATCGGCCGAAGATGAATGGTGATGTCGAAGCTGCAAATAAGAACATTAAAAATATCATACAGAAAATGACAGTCACGTAAAAAGACTGGCATGAGATGTTACCACTCTCTCTCCACGGGTATCGTACCACAGCTCATACATCAACCGGGGCAACACCCTACTCTCTGGTCTACACCATGGAAGCTATCTTGCCTATCGAGGTCCAGATCCCCTCCCTGAGAATTATAAAGGATGCAGGGCTGAACGAAGACGACTGGATCCAGACTCGACTTGATCAACTAAACTTGATTGATGAGAAGAGACTTACTGCTGTTTGCCATGGTCAGATGTATCAAAAACGGATGATCAAGGCTAACAACAAAAAGGTCAGATGCCAAGTGTATCAAATTGGAGATCTGGTAATCAAACGCATCATACTGCCACAAGGTGATCCTACGAGAAAGTGGACTCCTACCTATGAAGGACCATTTGTAATCAAAAACATTTTCTCTGGTGGGGCAATGATCTTGACCACCATGGATGGTGAAGACCCGCCGCATCCTGCAAACACAGACATAGTTAAAATATACTATGCATAAGAGACTTGCTAGGTTGACATACCTAGGCAAAACAAGGGCATCCCGGCGAACCAAAAGGGTTCGGGCAAAAATTAGGGATAAAACAAAAAAAAAATCTTTACACCCGACAAGATGAAAACCCGAAAGGGCGACTTGGGCAAAAAAGGGTTTCCCGGTGGACTGAAAACACGAAAGGGCGGTCCAGGCAAAAGTTAGGGAATTAAAGCGTATAACTATGTCCCATTGGATCACTTTACGGACAACCTTTGGCTTCCACTAACAAACTCTGAGTTTCTGATCAATTCAATCAGCTTCGAACAAGGCAATAAATAGACAAGACGCTCAGAGATATGAAGGCTATAGCAGAATGGAAACCCCATGGGATTTTTGTACACATAGCTATCTTTTCTTTGTATCAAAAATTTTCTTTTTTACGATAACATTCTCTTACTAGAATGTTTGTCTCCCTGTACCAAAAATCTTACTCAAAGTCAATACAAAGATGTCCCTTTGAAAGTGCAAAACTATTTGTTTTTCTTTCCTCTTGTGTTTTGTTTACAAAAACGTCCAATGATTCATTGTTGAACATATGCACTTGAACATAATTACTGTTTACAAATAAAACAAAATGAGAAAAAGGAAATTACTGATGGTTTGATTGGATAAGGAAATACCTCTAAGATATTCCATAAGAAATCACCACAAGTATGTCATTTAAATCCCCAGCGAAACAAAAAGTCCCAGTCATCACTCCCCAATAGAAGCCGCCAAATTTCTCAGAATTTCCCAATGGAATTTTACAAGAAGTATACGAAATTTCCCTTACAACATAATTTATTTCTGAGCAGATATTCATCAACACTTAGACTTCAAAACATGAAGACTTACATATCCTCAACAACATCCATGGATTTATTTTCCCCAATCCAACAGCAGTACAACAAACTAGCTCATATACGCATACATTGCATCCATATATCATAAACATTGGTAACACGAGTGCATTATACTATGCATTTCATACAACATAAACATATTGTTTTAGCTAACATTTTACCCTTTTCAGGATAAGATTAGCAATTACCATTAACAAAATTCCAAGATCTTTTGATACAGTTCAGATACGCTCCAGACATGGATGCCATTCTGATACTCATTCAGATTTCAACTTTTGATACAGTTCAGATACGCTCCAGACACGGATGCCATTCTGATACTCATTCAGATATCAACTTTTGATACAATTTACATACGCTCTAGACACAGATGCCATTATGATACTCATTCAGATTCAATTTTCAGATACAGTTCATATACGCTCCAGACACTGATGTCATTCTGTTACTTATTCAGATTTCAACTTTTGATACAGTTCAAATACGCTCCAGACGCGGATGCCATCCTGATACTCATTCAGATTCAGACATCAGATACAGGACATATACGCTCCAAACACGGATGCCATTCTAATTCAACTTTCAAGTACAGTGCAGATATGCTCCAGACACGGATTCCATTATGATAATTAATCAAAACCTCTTCCAGATACAGTACAAATACACCCCAGACACGGACGTCATTCTGATACTTATTCTTTCAAAGTGTACAAATTACAATTCAACAATCACCTTTGGATGGCATCTTTAAGCCCATCTCCTACAACTTTCTATCACCTCTCCAAATGGCATCTTTAAGCCCATTCCCTCTACCATCACATCGCCGAGTGCAAATTTCTGGGCACTCTAGTGTCCAATCATCTTCCACCTTCGAGTCACGAATGGCAAAATTCGCCAATCTAGCTCTTCAAGCTTAAGAAGATTAAACAGGGGCAGCTGTTGTACCCCAAAATTTTCCCTCTCACTTATCAAGGATTTTCACAAGATCTCCTTTGGACCAAGACTGCACTAGGGTTTGATCAGCTCAAGACACCTCCTCATGCACTGATGACCAAAATTAGGGTTTGAGTTTGCACAAGGATTTTTGGACTATCAATGCTTCATATGACTTTCAAGGATCATTATGGACCCCTAAGATTACTCATATCAAGTTTCAAGTCTTGAATCACACTTTTGACCAGTCAATTGAACAGTTGACCTAAAAATCAGTTGTATTGGGAAAAAAGTCAACCATGGCCAATTTACAGTCAAACTTCATATTTTTTGATCCAAATCAACATATTATACTCATATGAAGCATTTTATCAAGTTTGGACCACAACTCCTCAAGAAATTTGAGCAAATCATCAAAAGGGCAAAATGGTCAAAATTAGGGTTTTGACTGAGAAAGGGCAATTTCTGATTTCTGGCCTAACAAATTATCAATTGGTTTGAAGCATGATTTCAAGAGTTCAATTGCATCATTTTGACCTAATAACATGATTCAAAACATTACAATTCCATTGGATTGACAGATGAATTTTTTCTGTCAACTGATCAAAAGTCAACTGTATACTGAAAAGTCAAACTTTGACTTTTTGGTCAAAATAAAATGCCAAAGATCATAATTCATCAAAACATGTCAAAATTTGAAACTTTTTCATCAATAAATCAAGGATTTAAGATTTTGTTTTGAAAAGTTGAAATTTCTTAACTTAGAAATTTTTCTAAGTATAGAAAATTTCTTATGTTTTCTCAACTTTGAGCCAAATTTTCACCATGATGCAAGATGATTCAAAGGAAACTTCCAACATGAAAGTTGTAGATCTCCATGAAATCTAAAACTTTGCGTCATACAATTTCTCATAAAAATGCTTAGATCTCAAGATATAATTTTGTGAATACATGCTCATGAACTAAAAATAACTTAGTGAAATTTTGCCCTAGTTAGGCAGATTTTTGACCTAACTTCATGGCAATTTTTCACATGGTTCCAAGAGGAATTTGCAAAAGAAATACAAATATGAGTTGTAGATCACATGGCTAGCTTTCCAAAATGTCAAAGAAATCCTTGAGATCATTCTTGAGTAGGGAGAATCAAAGAGATGAATTTGGTGATTTGTCACTTGGATTTCAAGCCATTTTGTGAGGAACATTGGATCCAATCCTCAAGCATGCTGCACAAATCCTACTTTTCAGGCTCCTAACTTGACTTTCACTCCGTAATTAAATTTTTTCACAGCTGTTGGAAGCTTTAAGCCAGGCATTGAATGCATTGTACAAGAATAATTCCATTTTTGGGAGAAAGGCAACATTGCCATTTTGGAAAAGCAAGCTTTATTCAAAGTCAGCTTGCATTGAGCCTTGCGCTTGTTTTTTCTGCACAAACACACTTCACTCAATCAGAACAAGTATGTTTAAAGGTCTCATCCCCCCTACAAGCTTGATACTACACCTTGGAACCATGCTTGCTAGCTTTGCTTCACAAACAAGAAACCAAGCAAACATGTAAGTTTTTGAAATCTGAGTTGTTACAAGCCTTAAGAACTTTTCCTTATAAGTAAACACATTATTTGCAAGTTGACACACGAAGGCTAAGACTCAAAAACACTCCCAAACACTTTGCAACTCAGAATCTGCCATAGCTTGACAGTTTTGAACCTTACATAGCCATCTCAAAATCCACTCGTGCGTATTGAGTTTTAACCAGCCAAACACTTAATATACATCATATCTATGTGATCCAGACCTCCGTTTCAAGACTGTAGCTCCTCCTCCACCATCCACCATTTTCAAAAATCAAGCTTGCAGGTTGACTTGAGTAGAGAGATTCAGGGACTTTCAGGACAGAGTAAAGATTGGAATACACTCAAGGAGGTCCAGGCAAGCTAAATAGATCCTTAGGCCTTCTCAAAACTTGCGCAAATTCCATTCACGATCCCAGCTGCAAGAGGTAAAAATTCAAACTTCTATCTCTTCATGCAAGCACCATTTGGTCCTGATTTGTGAAAGCAAAATGTAGATATCGTTGCTCTAAAGCAAACCAAGTTCATAGTTTTCATTTATATCAACTGTGTATAAAGAATTTTGGATTTGAAATTTCTGCAAAAATTAGGTTTCAATTTAGGGCCAGTAAAATTAGATCTTATCTTTGACTTTTAGTTTACATAAATTATATGGTTGAACTCCTGGGAAGAAACACCATAACTTTCATGTTTGAACTTTCCATTTTTATGGAGAAATGAAGAAGATACAAGTGGTCCGGCCATGACTCAAGGTTGAAGATGAAGTTGCCTTCAGGAGGCATTTTCTAATATATATTTATGTTTGTGTTTATATAAACAGATGTACAGCCATCCCAGTGGTAAGGCAACGCGCGTAAATACTAGATGTCACGGGTTCGAGCCTCAGCACGCTGCCTTTTGCATTTTCTCACTTTTTTCACTCTTTTTTGTCTCTTGCAGCGCTGGGCCTCCAAATCTTGGGCTTTTTGTTTTTTCTAACAGTTACCCCCCTGTCTGCTTGTGACACCCTTGGCCCATATCATTTTATTTATTTATTTTATTCTTATCTTATTTTCTTAAATATATTTTTCTTAACATTAAAAATCATAAAAAAATATGAAAATGTTAGATTCATATTTTGGCTTATTTTATTTTATTTTTCTCACAAAAAATATTTTTATTTAGTTATATATTATCCATTTTTTTATTAAATAAACTTGTAAATTAAATTAGAATTAGGTTAAATATTTATTTTTTTCACACCCATTAAATATATTATTTTAATATAAAAAAGACCAAAAATATCTCATAATGTCATATATTATTTTCAAGACAAAAAATACAAAAATATTTTTTCTTAAAGAAACTTATTTTATTTTAATCAAATAGAATTAGGGTTTATTCAAAAATCTTTTCTTAAATAATTCCTTTTCTTAAATGATTTAAGTTAATCTTGATTTATTTATTTTTTTAATTAGGTTTAGGTTAAAGCTTTTTTCACATAAAAAAATCAAACAAAAATCTTCTTTGCATTTACATATCTTTGCATATTTAATTCACCTTGTATACTATTTATTCCTATTATTTGTACACATTCAATTTGGTTGTAATATATTAATTAGGTTTATATTATTGCAATCCCTATTCATAAATTGTATACCCCCTCCCACAAATGTTTGTAATAGCGTAGTAACTTTAAATTTCGCAATTTATCACTTTTGCATAATATGCTAGTAATTAGGGTTTGTATGGGAAGATAAAAATCAATCAAATAGAAAACCCTAATTCAAGACAAAATCAAGCATGAAAATGACACACTTGCACACAAGCACCCCTAGGGTTACTTCAGTTGGTTTCCTTATACAAAATGGCCATATTACGCATGTAAGGTGTCTTAGCAAAAACAAACAAATACAAGATCATAGTCCCTCGATGACGCTATTCAAACTTGCCTTACAAAATGATCTTAGTCCCTCAAAAAATTCTAAGATACCTTGCAACATTGCCAATAATTACTATCTGATGACCCACGCCCGTCCCGTTTACATCCAAAGATAGGGTTGCTTACCAAATCAATGGTAAGACAACAATGTCAAAGGAAAATAAAATGAACAAGAAAGACATTTGAGTAGGTAGATTGCTTTTAGTTACTTGCTCCATTTCAAAACAAAATATTCTTTCTATTTTCAAAACAAACACCTACACATTTCAAAACCTCTTACAAACTTGAAAACATTTTCAAAAAGATCAACATCTTTGTATACATTCTTACGAACGAGAATCATTACAAAGATTACCTAAACGATGGCCTCTTTACAAAATACTTTCAAAAAACCACCCAAAGCACAATTTCAAACAAAAGCAAGTGATCTTGCAAGACTAAGAGCCCATGGAAAACCATGGATGAAAAGGGTGCTAATACCTTCCCTTTTCATGATCTACCTCCCAAACTCAAGAAACAATCTCAAAGGTCTTTCCTGTGCTTTTTCACCTTTCCTTTTGGATAAAAGAAAATTCGGTGGCAACTCCTGCTAACTGCAACATTTGCGATCAAATGCAAAACCTTCAAGTCAGTTCTCCCACCGCATCACAACTATCCTTTGTTTAGAAGTTGAGAATAAGGGTACTTCAAAAACTGTTCTCGTGTTTGAACAATATCTATGTGATGTGAAGTGTCTAGAAGGTTTGTGGGAGAGTTTACAAGGTTTTACAATAATGGGTTGAGGATTTTTCTGTTTTGTGTGTGAAAGCAGAGTTGAAGATGAGCAAAGTTTTATGAAAATAAGCTGAGTTTTACCGAAGTTCTGTTTTTCTCTTCTCCGTTTTTTTGTAAGAAAAAATCTTCCCCTATGTCTAATGAAACAATGCCTTTTGTAGATCCTTGAGTTAGGTTTAAGAGGGAAACAAAACAAGTTATTTTGAATTGTTTTTGCCTACTGCTTTGATACTTTTTCCACACAATTTTCTTTTGCCACTTTAGTGAAATTTTGTGGCTATTACGATGCAGGTTGGAGCAGACTGCATAGAGCAGTTTTGGACTGTATAGGACAACATATGCAGGTTTTTGTGACAGGTTTGTGGTGCAGCATAGCACAAGGTTTTTTGTAGGACAGCAATGGAGTAGGGTTTTGGAGTGCTGTGGCAATGTATAGAAGTAGCATATCATACTTTGTTCAGCAATAACTTGGATAACATAGTTTGCAGCATGAAACAAGTTTGGTTTGTGGAGTAATTTATGCAAATTGTATCAAAGACAAAGTATTATGGCAAGGTTTTGAGTTAAAGAAAAAAAAATTCCAAACAATACAAAGTTTGGGATTTGTAAACTTGCAAAAAATACCACTTTGTAATAACTTGAATTATTTGTAACATCTTGAGCTATTTTGAATTGTAGTGACAAGATGTCATGAAGCAATGAACTTAACTTAGAAAAATTTCCAAGTCTTGCAAAAGTTAGATCTTTGAATTTCTTGATTTTGATGATCAAATTTCATATTTTGGATGTCTTGATGAAATATGATTTTTGGGACTTAACTTTGGTCAAAAAGTCAAAGTTTGACTTTTTAGTGTATAGTTGACTTTTCCCATCAGTTGACCGAATTCTATCAATCCACTAATCTTAGGAGATGAATTGAAATGTGCAATTAGGTCAAAATGACGGGCTCTGATCCTTGAGATCATGCTACCAACCAATAAGCCAAGTATTAGGTCAAAAATCAAAGTTCGGTCATTTTCAGTCAAAACCCTAATTTTAGTCATTTTTCCTATTTGGTAATTTGAATGACTTTCTTGGAAAATTGTGATCCAAGACTTGAAACTTGACAAAAATAAATCCTGAGGGTCCATAATGATCCATGAAAGTCATTTTGAAACATTAGAAATCCAACAGCCTTTATACAAACTCAAACCCTAATTTAAGGCATCGGTGCTGAGGAAATTATTTGACCTACTTGATACTTGTGCAAACTTGAGGTATTGAAGATATTTGTAGGAAATATCTTGAGAAATGAGAGGGAAAATTTTGAGGTACAACAGTTGCCCCTGTTCAATCTTCTTAAACCTGAAAAGTTAGATTGGCGAGTCCGCCATTCGTGACTTGAAGGTGGAAGATGATTGAACACTAGAGTGCCTAGAAATTTGCACTCAAGGGTATGTTAGTTGATTGTGTATGGAATAGGCTTAAAGATTCCATTTAGAGAGTGACAGAATATTGTCGGAAATGGGCTTATAGATGCCATCTAAAGGTGATTGTGTATAGAAATTAGACTAAGTCTAAGTTTGATTGTATCTTGAAGAATGCTTTTCAGGATTCCGTCTCTGAAGGGGAAATGCTTTTCAGAATGAAACACTGAAGGAGATGCTTTTCAGAATGAAACTTCTGAAGGAGATACTCTTCAGGATGAAGTCCTATTGGGGAAATGCGTTTTAGAACTCCTCTGAAGGAAATGTTCGTCATGTAGATAGTCGCTCTGTCTTATTTCTGGAATTGATCTACAATTAACTGTTCATAGATAGTTGTCTTGTCTTGCTTTAGGTATTAAGCTGGAACTTGTTTTTGTTGGTCATTGAGATAGCTGTTTTGTCTGGTTTCAGGTATTAATCTCTGACCTCTTTTGAAAGAAAGATAGTTTCCATGGCTTATTTCGGGAGTTGATCTACAATTAACCTTTCACATATAATTGTCCTGTGTTGCTTCAGGTATTAATCTAGAACTTGTTTTTGTTGGTAGTTGAGATAGATATCCTGTCTGGTTTCAGGTATTAATCTCTGACCTCTTTTGAAAGAAAGATAATTTCTCTGGCTTATTTTGGGAGTTATTCTTCAACCAATTCATGTAGATAGTTCTCCTGTATGGTTTCAGGTATTAATCTATAATCAGTCGCTCACATTTAGTTTTCCTGCATGGTTTTAGATATTAATCTAGAACTTTTTGAAAGTTGTTAACGGAATTCATCTGTCGACCTTTCCTGAAAAGGTAAAGAATTAGTTGCATGCAACATCAAGATGCATGAAGTGCAAATGATGCTCTCAAAATAAATGAGATTATGATATATGCATTTGTGTTTCATATGCTATGACACCTGTAAAATGGTGTATGAATGCAATGTATGAATGTTTCAGTCGTTCTATTGCAATGTTGTTGAATTAGGGAAAATAAATCCCTGATTGTAAGTGGAGATGAAGAATGTAGGTCTTCAGATTTTGTTTGAAGTTGAAATGCTGAGAGACGGATTTCCATTGTTAGAGAAATAAACTTTGTTGGGGAAGGGAAACTCCGTGCATTGTTTGGGGATTCTGTGAAATCCTGCTAGAGAATCCTAAGAAGCTTGGCGACTTCACTGGGGAATTTTGGAGCAGTAATTGGAAATTTTGCTCTGCGGGGATATGAGAATACCTGACACCATTAGGCTGCATACTGAGAATATGGAAGTGACCTTATAGCAGGATGTCTCTGCCTCTATACATGCTGGAGAAGGTAACTGCTGGAGGAAATATCTACGGGGATTTTGCAGATGGCCTTTAGATATTGTCTTGTTTCTTAAAGCCATTAGTAACTGTCTTTCTATTTTTTGTGCGTATATTTGTAAGCAGTAATCACATTCAAATGCATATGTTCAAAAATAATCACTGGACGTTTTTTGTAAACAAAATAGGAAAATAAAAACAAATAGTTTTGCACTTTCAAAGGAATAGCTTTGTATTAACTTGAATATACATTTTTGTACAAGGAGACGAACATCCCAATAAGAGAATGTCATCGTAAGAATAGAATTTTACAAAATAGCATACAAAGAAAACATCTATTTAAAATAATCTCATTGGGATCCCATTCTGCCATTGCTTTTATGTCTTCGAGTGTCTCATCCCTTTGCTGCTTGTCCGAAGCTGATTGGATTGATTAGTACTATTTGAGATTGACAGTTGATACTAAAGATTGATTGTAAGGTGATTCAACGAGACATAATTATACACTTTAAATCCCTAACTTTTGCCTAGACCGCCCTTTCGGGTTTTTAGTCCACCGGGACACCCTTTTTTTCCCAAGACGCCTTTTCAAGTTTTCGAATCGCCGGGTGTACAGATTTTTTCGTGTATATCCCTAATTTTTCCTGAACCCTTTTGGTTCTCCGGGATGCCCTAATTTTTGCCTAGGCCAGTCGACCTAGCGGGTCATTGTTCATGCGTAGTATCTTTTAACTATGTTCGTGTTTACAGGATGCGGAAGGTCGTCACCGTCCATAGTGGTTAAGATCATGGCTCCACCAGAAAATATGTTCTTGATCACAAATAGCCCTTCGTATGTGGGAGTCGATTTTCCCCTGGGATCACCTTGCGGAAGGATAATGCGCTTGATTACTAGGTCACCAGCCTGATATACCTGACATCTGACCTTCTTGTTAAAAGCTTTAATTATACATTTTTGGTACATTTGACCATGGTAGACAGCCGCAAGCCTCTTCTCGTCAATTAGATTTAATTGGTCAAGTCGAGTCTGGACCCATTCGTCTTCATTCAAACTTTCATCCTTCATGATTCTCAAGGAAGGGATCTGGACTTCTATGTGTAGGACAACTTCCATATCGTATACCAAACAGAAAAGGGTTTCCCCTGTTGAGGTATGCACCATGGTACGATAACCATGAAGAGCAAATGGTAACATCTCATGCCAGTCTTTGCATGTCACCGTCATCTTCTTGATGATCTTCTTGATATTTTTATTAGCAGCTTCTACAACGCCATTCATCTTCGGCTGGTAAGGGGAAGAGTTATGATGTTGGATCTTGAATTATGTGCAAAGCTCGGTGATCATAGTATTATTGAGATTGGTACCATTATCTGTAATGATTCTTTCTAGAATACCATATCGATATATAAGGTTATGTTTGACGAACCGAGCCACGACATTTTTGGTAAAAGAAGCAAAAGAGGTTGCCTCTACCCACTTCATGAAATAATCAATGGCAACTAGGGTGAAGCGGTTCCCATTAGAAGTTGTAGGTTTGATCTCTCTAATCATGTCGACGCTCCACATTGCAAATGGCCAGGGAGAAGTCAAGACGTTTAGAGGAACCAGAGGCACATATACTTTATCAGCATAGATCTAGCATTTGTGACAAGTTCATGAATGCAGATAACAGTCCACTTCCATAGTGGACCAAAAGTATCCTGCCCGTAGGATCTTTTTAGCCATCGTGTGCCCACTAGAATGGGTGTCATTGTACCCCAAAATTTTCCCTCTCATTTCTCAAAGGATCATCCGGGACCCTCAGGTTTGCTTCTATTGTATTTCAAGTCTAGAATTACAACTTTTCAAGAAAATCATTTACAAGGGCAAAATGGTCAAAAGCATACTGAGAAGTCAAACTTTGACTTTTAAATCAAAAATCAAGTTTTAACAATTATATTTCATCAAGACATGGAATTGGTTCATCAAAAATCAGAAGTCAGGAATTAATTTGAAAAAAATCAAATTTCTAAACGTTTAGAAAATTTTCTAAGTGTTAAGAGAATATGATACTTTAGAACTTCTGAGCCAGCCTCCACGCAAGTGCAATCAAAATTTGCAAACATGGTTCAGAACATGATTCTTCAATCAGAACATGGCTCTTCAGCATATGCTTCAATCAGAGCATCACCCTTCGAGTTTCACTCTGGTCTTCTTCAATCAGAACATCACAAAGCCCCAAAACCTTGTTTGAGCAGCCTGCTGCACTGCTATAGCACAGTCCTACAATCAGCTGCCACAACACTCCAAATTGCTGCTGATCCAGTCCATGCCTGCATTTTTCTTAAACCCTATATTTTCACTAAATTAGCATACAAAAACTGTGATTAAAAAGAAATGGAACAGTATACCGAAAAGGTTTGAATCCCATTTGTTTTCCCCCCCAAAACCACAGCAAACCCATAAATAATTTTCTCTATCACACGTTCAAGGGGTTGGTTATTGGGAGATATAATCGTAAAAGGAGAGAAAAGAAAAATGTGAAACCTTCGTCAAAAATCTAGAATTCCCAAACAAAAAACCAAACCTTTATTCTTCCCTTTGAATCAACGAACTTGGCATTTTCTCTTTCGTTGCTCTTGCTGACTCCAGAACATCTGAAGGCAGCGGTTCAAGTTCCAAACACATGTTTCTGATTCAAGGTAATGTTGTCCATATCATTGCATAAGTAGAAAAATTGTGGATCAAAACTTCTTGATTAGGGCTAGGCTCAAATTTAGGATTGGAACTTCTATAAGCTGTCGTACTTTTATCCTTCTGATTTGCTGTTTGTTAAGAACTGAATAAATTGCTGATGTGTTGATTAATATGAGGAAAGAGTTGAAATGTGGCACAAAACCTCTGATTTCCACTCACTGTTTTAACACTCAAAACTTCTGATTTTCACACGCTGATAACACACTAAACTTTTGATGTTCACTCATTGTCTTAACACATACTGAACTTCTGAGTTCTCTTCACTGTTTTAACACACAGAACTTCTATGATTTTCTCACTCTTCTAACACTAAAAAATTCAGCACACAACAACCCAGAACTTCTGTGTTTTCCCCTCTAACGTTTCTTGCACAACCTTATATTGTATCAATTCAGAACTTCTGATGCTCCTTCTGAACCACAGCGCGCCCGGCATAAAAAAAATTCTGATCCCCTTTGCTTTGCTTTCAGCAACATGCTGATTCGTTTCTCTCGTTATTTTCCTTTTTTTTTATCATTTTTAACATTAACATCCTTTTTATGAATATAAAAAAAACAGACATAAAAATATTTTCTTTTTTTAACTAGTTAATTTCTTTTTTTATTTACTCATTAAGACAAAAAAAAACCATTTTCAAAACAAATCCTTTTTCTTTCTTGCATTGTACATTTCAATATGGTTGTAATAGTTAAATAGGATTTAAATTATTATAACCCCCATTTGTAAATATGTACCCCCATCCCTAAAATGATGTAATGGTGTAGGACTTTACTTTTCCTGCACTTTTATTGCTTTCATATGTTGTTAGTAATTAGGGTGTGTATGGTAAGATAAAAACAACAAATAGACAACCCAAAAATCAAAGACTAAAATGCATGTAATCAAACACACTATTCACACATACACTCTTAGGGTAAACTCACTTGTTGCCTATCATAAAATAGTCATGTCCCTCGAACATGGGCGTTTTAGCAAAGACCCTCGATAAAAGACCGTAGTCCCTCGATGACCCTCGATGTTGCCTTCGGTAAACGATCTAGTCCCTAAAACGACATTGCTAAAACGTCCCATAGGTTTCCTTCTATGAATATACAAATGTCCCACGCCCGTCCCTTCACATCCAACGATGAGGCTTCTTACCAAATCAATGGTAAGATAGAAACATCTAAAGGAGGAGGAAAAGAACATATAAGACCTTTTGAATAGGTAGATTTGCTCATAGTTGCTCGCTTGCTCACAACAAAAAACATTTTATACACCAACACTCTCATTTTGAAACATTTTCCAAACAACACTTTGTACGCGTTCTTATAGAGACGAGAACCATTACAAAGACATTTTCAAAATACTTTTAAAACCCACACCACATGCACATTCAAACAAAAGCAAGTGATCTAGCATGTAACTAAGAGCCCATCGAAAACCATGGATGAAAAGGGTGCTAATACCTTCCCTTTTCATAATCTATCCCCCGAACTCAAGAAAACATCTCTAAAGGTCTTTCCTGTTCTTTTCAGCCTTTCCTTATTGGATAAAAGAAAAGTCGGTGGCGACTCTTGCTAACCGCAGCATTTATGATCAAACGCGAAACACCAAGTCAGTTCTCCCACCGTATTACAGAACTGGCGTCTCTGCTGGGGATCTTAAAAGTGGGGTTACCTTAGGGTTAGATCACCTTTACTTGCTTTTCTTTGTTTGACTTGTTCGCTTTACATTTAAGGGTTTTCTGCTTGGGTATTATTAAAGACCCTACACCCGGATCCGAGGGAACTTATTAGGTAAACAACAAAACATAGTGGAGACTGTACGTCATAGACCGATATGCTTTAAGCAATGGATGTGTTGGTGTGACACTTTGGTTGGTACCGGTATCCATCGTGTGGAAACAAAGAGAATACGGGGTCGTCGAGTGGTGTCTTGAAGCACTAACGGACCTTAGAACCTTAGTTGAACAAACTTGGCCATTAGAAAGTAGTGAGATAGCCTGCCTCGGTATAAAGTTGAGGATTGGTTGATACTCGATGCCACACTCGTTGAGATCAGACTTTCGGGATATTTCGGCCGCAAGAAAAGATTGTCTGAGCTGAAACAATGCCCGATAGAGGATGATTAGTGATTTTGAGAATCCTTAGAACCCGATTACTATTAACTAGGACAGGTTTAGCCAACTTAACTTCAAGAGGGTACTTACCTACAAACTCCATGAAAGCCTAAACCTAAGGACTTGTCTGCTTTGTGTGTATATGACTATTTGTATATAAATTTTCTTACTTCGCATACTTGTACATAACATCATGACATCATACCATAGCATTTTCGATAACATCGAACCATAGAATTTCAAGGATCTCAAGGGTCTTTGATGCAGGGTCACGTTGAACCTGACGTCTATCAATGGGAAAAAGTATTTATTTTCCTCTAACCAAGCACCATCAAAGATCAAGTACAACAAATTGAGTCAAGGGCTACAACCTACCTGACATGGTGAGCATAATTCTCGTGGATGGACATCCACCGATACAAAGTTACCAAATCAAAACTGTAAGTATCTACTAACATTTACCTCGCGAGATCCTTAAAAACATGCATCCATATATCATGCATCATATTATGATAGGTTTCTCCCACACATGTTTCCTTATCTTCCTACTGTTTATTTTAGTAGAGATGGCCCTAGAACAGACCATCAAGAGCATTCAGATTCAAAACGCTCAACTTCAAGAGATGTTCTTGAACCTATCCAAGGGGAAAGAAGAGGTGAAAGCTCTCCTCACAACGAGCATGGTCATGGGGAATCCAGAGGGCACCAAGGATGATCAGTTGGAAAGGCTACAAACTGAAATGGCAACAATGAAAGTCTAGATGATGGCACAACTGGTGGGCCAGATGACTCTTATCCAAAACCTGGCTCAAGGACATGAAGAGCTAAGAGCCCTTGTCAACAGGCTTCATCAAGACATATGCAACCAAATGGGGCAAACATCCATAATTGGAAATCAAGTCACTTCTCAGCCTCCCATGAGACAAGAAGTCGGGAGACCTTCCTAATTTTCTTCCACGTCACGAGCCCAATAACGACTTCGTCAACATCAACCAGAAAATCAGCAAAAGCAAAGCGAGCCCAAAAGGCAATTTACCAACATCAACATACCACTGTCTCAAGCACTATAACACATGCTAAGGATGAATCTGATTACGCCAATAAGACCACATGCAAATCCCAAAACTTTTGCTCCCAGCTACAATCCTGATGCCAGGTGTGCCAATCATTCCAGTGGTCCTGGGCATGATACAAACGGTTATTGGGAGCTCAAGTACAAGATTCAAAACCTGATCGACGAAGGAATGTTGGAGTTCACACAAGATGGCCAGACTGAATTCTTCTACCGTCCCTCAAAGGCTCACCACCTAAAGTGACAAGTTCATACAAAGAGGCTTCTGTTCATTTGAATTTTTAGTTGTAATTCCTTTTGTTATTCAAACATTTATCTATTAATGTCAAACTTTATTTCAATGCATTGCATATGATTGTCTTGAATTCATCCATTCGTTTTCACTATATTCAAACTATGCTTTTTACTCTCTTTATAACATTCAACTCTGGCTAAAAGTTACAAGCCTTTAGAGGGAGGATGACGAAAACAATGCGTTCACCTCATACAGTATGCGTTTGGACAGACCTTACTTACGATGTACAAGAGTTTTTTTCAAATCCAAAACACTGGAGTTACAAGGAAGATAATCCCTAGTCAACCCCTTCGAGCCAAAGAAGTAGAAGTTTCCTTTTTATACCAATTGAAACCCTTAATCAAAATCTGGGGTAGGGAAGTTTCTCATTTAATTCAAATGCGCGTTCAATCGCAAACTCTCATCTCGTAATACAACGAGTGACATCAAAAATATTCCTTTGGAATCAAAAGGTAGTGATGGATCCCTACCAAATAGGCAGTCATTAGCTCTCAAGAGAAAAGACCACTAAGTCAAAACCTACAAAGGAGACTTAAGAAAAACTGGGGCATCCCGCTAAACGTAAGAACAATCAGGAAAAATTAGGGATAACAAATCAAAAGAAAGAGGTCACTACAAATCCTCAACAACATGAAAAAACATTGCAAAAATGGATGCCTTATGAAAAACTTAACTTGTTTGAGCCATCACCAACGCGTCATCCCAGACTCAATTGGAGTTCAAACGCACAATTAACTGAGTTTAGGACTGAAGAACATCATGAAGAGCGGGTGGGTAGAAATTCACTTTGAGCCTTTATCCTTTGTTTCTTAAACCGTGAACCAAGCCACGTTACAACCCTTCAAAAGTCCTAATTGAAGCATGAGTTAGTTCAAAAACATATTGTTACTAAAGGTATCCTGACTCCTGTAAGGCTTTACTCTAAATCCTGAGTTTGAATTTTTCTTACAAAATTTCTTTACTTGCTAAAACCCATTTCCAAAACTTCAAGACAAGCATAAAACTTTGCATTATTTGAATATCGTTGTTTGCATATGGCTATTTATTTAACAGCAGAGAAATTTGCACAACGAATATCCAATGAACGAAAGCTCTCTCAGTGAACAAAATCACTTCAAGTAGGATAACACTTCCAATGACAAATCTCTCATAATCAAGGGGCATGACATGACCTTTGTCCAACACATCTGGGGCAGTCGAGTCGGGATTCAAAGAATATCTCAAAGAATTGTTGAATAACCAGGGGCAAATCTCCGTATGTATCACTCAAGGGGAAAAGTTACGATGATCATGGGTTTGAACAAAATCAACTTTGAAGACCTTAAGTACCATAAAAAATTACTTGTCTGCACCAATGGTATCATATGGTGTCAGTATCATGTCTTCAAATCCGCCCGTGATAGTTCTTCGAAAATTCTGAGACTTGACCAAAGATCTTGGACACCACCATTTTGTTCATCTGTGCCAGTAGTATCAGATGGTGTCAGTATCAGGTCTTCGTTTTCTTCCACAATAGTCTTAGAAAATATCTCTAGGAAGTTCAAGGCTACCAGAAATGTGATCAAAATCTCAAGTGTGGAGGTGCACCAGTTTAACTCTAGGGGAAAACAGGCTCCCACATAAAGGGTCATGTGTGACCAAGCAAACATTTTGTGACATTACTACAACATTTTCCACTAGGGGAAATGACAAATCTCCCCAAGATCCTCTTCATGGGATGACTCCCAGCCAGAGTTTCAATCTCTGAAAACTTCTCACCAGCCGAGTCGATCTCAAGAATCCTCGAGGTTTTTTCCCTAGTGAAGAAGACTCCTCTCCAACCGACCGACAACAGGGTTTATTTCCCCAACAAGCTAGAAATTCCCCAGATTGAGTTTCCCTCTCCGACTACTATAAATCAAAGGACCAAAACTCATCTTCCCCAGTAGACTACTCTACAATTCCTAGCAAGTTATTATGAAGCCTGGACCCGACCAGATATCAGTTTAACTTCGACCCTCTAGTAGAGCAACGAACAACAAAAACTCCATAACTTTTTTCCCCATGCAGAATCAACACTCTCCACAGAGTTTTCAATATTCCCCTGCGGAATTCTCCTCTAATGACAAAACGGAAATCCTCGGTGGAAATATTCTAAGCAAAGTTTAAAGACACACGGTAGTATGGGATTTAATAACTCCCCAGCATTTGTAAGGGATTTATTTTCCCAAAGAAATAATACATTCATTAACATTTCACATTTCATACATCCTGTTTACATACATAACAGGTGCATACAACCCAATGTTGTTTGTTTTGAGAATATCATTGCACCATGTATTTCATGCATCATGACATTGCATACAATTAACATTTTACCTTTGCAGGAAAAGTTCAATCAACAGATGGTTACCATCAATCATTTTCAAGTTCTAGATTAATACCTGTAACAAGTCAGGGAATTTATCTATAGAACCAATTGAAGTAACCCTACTATCCAGGTTCCTTCTCATAGCCCTACTATCCAGGCTTTCATTTCTAAGTAACCCTACTATCCAGGTTCCTTCCCATAAGCCCTCTTATCCAGGATTTCATCTCGAAGTAACCCTACTATCCAGGTTCCTTCCCATAAGCCATACTATCCAGGCTTTCATCTCGAAGTAACCCTACTATCCAGGTTCCTTCCCATAAGCCCTACTATCCAGGCTTTAATTTCGAAGTAACCCTACTATCCAGGTTCCTTCCCATAAGCCCTACTATCCAGGCTTTCATTTCGAAGTAACCCTACTATCCAGGTTCCTTCCTGTAAGCCCTCCTATCCAGGCTTTCATCTCGAAGTAACCCTACTATCCAGGTTCCTTCCCATAAGCCCTATTATCCAGGCTTTCATATCGAAGTAACCCTATTATCCAAGTTCCTTCCCATAAGCCCTACTATCCAGGCTTTCATTTCGAAGTAACCCTACTATCCGAGTTCCTTCCCATAAGCCCCCCTATCAAGGCTTTCATCTCGAAGTAACCCTACTATCCAGGTTCCTTCCCATAAGCCCTACTATCCATGCTTTCATCTCGAAGTAACCCTAGTATCCAGGTTCCTTCCCATAAGCCCTACTATCTAAGCTTTCATTTCGAAGTAACCCTACTATCCAGGTTCCTTCCCATAAGCCCTACTATCCAGACTTTCATTTCGAAGTAACCATACTATCCAGGTTTTGTCCCATAAACCCTACTATCCTGGATTTCATCTCGGAGTAACCCTACTACCTAGGTTCCATCTTATAGCCCTACTATCCAGGCTTTCATTTCGAAGTAACCCTACTATCCAGGTTCCTTCCCATAAGCCCTACTATCTAGGATTTCATCTCGAAGTAACCTTACTACTCAGGTTCCTTCTCATAGCCATGCTATCCAGGCTTTCATTTCGAAGTAACCCTATAACCCAGGTTCCTTCTCATAGCCGTACTATCCAGGCTCTCATCTCGAAGTAACCCTATTATCCAGGTTCCTTCTCATAGCACTATTATTCAGGCTCTCATCTCGAAGTAACCCTATTATCCAGGTTCCATCCTATAGCCCGACTATCCAGGCTTTCATCTCGAAGTAACCCTAATATCCAGGTTCCTTCCCATAGCCCTACTATTCAGGTTCTCATTTCGAGGTAACCCTACTATCCTGGTTCCTTCCCATAAGCCCTACTATCCAGGCTTTCATATCGAAGTAACCCTACTATCTAAGTTCCTTCCCATAAGCCCTCCTATCCAGGCTTTCATCTCAAAGTAACCCTACTATCCAGGTTCCTTCCCATAAGCCCTACTATCAAGGCTTTCATCTCGAAGTAACCCTACTATCCAGGTTCCTTCCCATAAGCCCTACTATCCAGGCTTTCATTTCGAAGTAACCCTACTATCCAGGTTCCTTACTATAAGCCCTACTATCCAGGCTTTCATTTAGAAGTAACCCTACTATCCAGGTTACTTCCCTTAAGCCCTCCTATCCAGGCTTTCATCTCGAAGTTACCATACTATCCAGGTTCCTTCCCATAAGCTCTACTATCCAGGCTTTCATCTCGAAGTAACCCTACTATCTAGGTTCCTTCCCATAAGCCCTACTATCCAGGATTTCATCTTGAAGTAACCCTACTACCCAGGTTCCTTCCTATAAGCCCTCCTATCCAGGCTTTAATCTCGAACTAACCCTACTATCCAGGTTCCTTCCCATAAGCCCTACTATCCAGGCTTTCATCTCGAAGTAACCCTACTACCCAGGTTCCTTCTCATAGCCCTACTATCCAGGCTTTCATTTCAAAGTAACCCTATGACCCAGGTTCGTCCTTATAGCCCTACTATCCAGGCTTTCATTTCGAAGTAACCCTATTACCCAGGTTCCTTCTCATAGCCCTACTATCCAGGATTTCATCTCAAAGTAACCCTACTATCCAGGTTTCTTCTCCCTCATCTCCAGACAACAATTTATAACACTGTAAGGCCCATACCCGACCAGATACGGTTGATTTCACATTTCCCCAGTAAACCGCTGTACAACTTGGACCCTAACCAGATATGCATTCTACTTTCACCTCCTCAATCAAGAGTTAAATCTCCAGTAGAGCAATGGACAACCGAAATTCCTAGACTCTACTTCCCAGGACATAAATCGACATTCCCCGGCGAAGTCCTCCTTAATAATAGGTATAGGGATTCTCGCCAAGGAATCTCTTATACAACCGATCTTTTCTGGATGGCATCTTTAAGCCCACCTCTGACAATTCTCTGTCTCCTTCCAAATGGCATCTGTAAGCCCATTCTGGATATCACCTATCAGTATTACTTCATGCGAGTGCAAATTTTTGGGAACTCTAGTGTTCAATCATCTTCCACCTTCAGATCACAAAAGGCAGACCAGCCAATCTACATCCTTAGGCTTAAGAAGATTGAACAGGGGTAGTTGTTGTACCCCAAAATTTGCCCTCTCATTTCTCAAAGGATCATCCTGGACCCTCAGGTTTGCTTCTATCGAGTTTCAAGTCTTGAATTATAACTTTTCAAGAAAATCATTCACAAGGGAAAAATGGTCAAAAGCACAATGAAAAGTCAAACTTTGACTTTTAAATCAAAAGTCAAGTTTCAATAATTATATTTCGTCAAGACATGAAATTGGTTCATCAAAAATCAGAAGTCAGAAATTACTTTGAAAAAAAATCAAATTTCTAAACATTTAGAAAATTTTCTAAGTGTTAAGAGAATATGATACTTCAGAACTTCTGAGCCAGCCTCCATGCAAGTGAAGTCAGAATTTGCAAACATGGTTCAGAACATGATTCTTCAATCAGAGCCTGGCTCTTCAGCATATGCTTCAATTAGAGCATCACCCTTCGAGTTTCACTTTGGTCTTCTTCAACCAGAACATCACAAAGCCCCAAAACCTTGTTTGATCAGCCTGCTGCACTGCTATAGCACATTCCTGCAACCAGCTGCCACAACACTCCAAATTGCTGTTGATCCAGTCCACGCCTGCATTTTTCTCAAACCCTATATTTTCACCAAATTATCATACAAAAACTGTGATTAAAAAGCAATGGAACAGTATAACGAAAAGGTTTGAATCCCATTCCCCCCCCCCCAAAACCACAGCAAACCCATCTATAAATAATTTGCTCCATCACACGTTCAAGGGGTTGGTTTTTTGGAGAGAGAATCGTCAAAGGAGAGAAAAGAAAACTGTGAAACCTTCGTCAAAAATCCAGAATTCCCAAACAGAAAACCAAACCTTTATTCTTCCCTTTGAATCAACGAACTTGGAATTTTCTCTTCCGTTGCTCTTGCTGATCGGTGATTTTGAGATCCCTTAGAACCCGATTACTATTTATAGGACAGGTTGGACTAATACAGCTTCAAGAGGTTATGACCTTAAAACTCGTGCAGGCCTTAAACCCAAGTACTTGGTGTGACTTGTTTTTTGCTTGCTATACATATGATTTCTTAGCATAATCATGACATCATAAACATGGCATATCATACTAACCATTTCACGGATTTTCTAGGGCTCATCTTTGCTTTGTTTTGTAGGACATGGCACCCGCCCGTAGGAACACTATCCAGATTAACCTTGTGAAAGTGCCTCTCCAACTAAAGGAATTGTCATTAAGGATTCCTGAAAGCTCTCCCTTCACCGAGAAACATGGTCGGTTGCTCAACTTGGTCACTTCAAAACATGATGAAGAATTGTTAAAAGTGCTATTTCAGTTCTTCGATCCTTTGCACCACTGCTTCACCTTCCCGGATTACCAACTAGTGCCTACTATGGAGGAATTTTCTAGGTTGTTGGGGTTACTTATTCTTGATCAGTTACCTTTCAACGGTATGGAAGAACATCCAAAGCCTGAAGAGATTTCTTGAGCTCTGTCCTTACAACGGTCCGATGTAGTGACAAATTGGGAAACGAGGGGAAGTGTCCAAGGAATCCCGATTAAATTTCTATTCGAGAAGGCTTACTATTTTGGGGATACCCTGGATTTACAAGCTTTTGAAGAGGTATTGGCACTCCTCATCTACGGGATGATACTATTCCCTAATGCGGACCAACTCGTAGATGTGAACATGAATAAGGTTTTTCTGTCTCATAATCCGGTGCCTACATTACTAGAGGATATTCTATACTCTCTGCATGCTCGCACTCTGAAGAGAAGGGGGTCCCTCCTGTGTTGCACTCCTCTATTGGCTAGGTGGTTTATTTCGCACCTACCCAGGTCTATTTTGAAGAATGAGCAGGGTATGAAATGGTCTCATAGGCTGATGTCCCTTACACATTCAGACATTCATTGGTGTTCACGGTCCTCGGAAGATGTTATCATCATTGATCGTTATGGTGAATTCCCTAATGTCCCTCTCTTAAGCATTAGGGGAGGAATCACTTATAACCCTTGTTTGGCACTGCGGAAGTTTGGTTATGCGAGAAGGGGTGGTCCTCACGATACACTTATCCAAGGAATCACCTTCAACTATGAGAATGATGCTCAGGGTTACCGCAAAAGGTTCATGAGAGCTTGGGGCATGGTACATGAAATTGATAGCAAGACACTGGGGCACAAGAATTCCATCCCTCTTGAGCTTTGTCTCTGATGGGTACGAGCACGCGCCCAAAGTCTTATGATTCCTTACCCTGCTGTCCTACCAATGATTGTGGAACTAGTTTCAAAAGGAGACATTCCTTACCTTGTTCATCATCTTGACATGCCAACTGATCGTGAGGAGTTACAAAAATCATGGGTTCAACTTAAAGAGGACCGGGATACGTTCGAAGCTCAATTCTATGCCAGCAAGAAGAAGGTCCTGGAGCTCACTAGGCTACTTCATGAAGAAAGGAACATAAACGCCTACATTGCACCGAAGAGGATGTGCTCTTGGGAGACCTAGTTTTCATTTTATTTTAATTTTGGTTTGTTTGATTGTAAGCCTAAAGGGCATTCTTTGTAACCGTCCGAACTTATTAATATAATTAACATGTGTTTCTTTTTGGTTAAACAAATTTGAGCCTTTACAAGTCCTTGAAATCATTACATATGCATACCATCCATGACATTGCATAAACAGGTACCATTACAGGTTTCTCATCTAATTCGCTGTTTATTTCAGCAAAAATATCTTCTGAACAAAGCATCAAAGATCTTCAGGCACAAAACGCCCAATTTCAACAGATGTTCATAACTTTGGCAAAAGGGCAGGAAGATCTGAAGGCCCTTATCCTGAAGGAAAATAAGAAGAAGAAGAAGAAGTTCTCTGGTGTTCTGAATCTGGGCAGAAGGTTCAGGGGGCCGTTAAAGAAACCAGTTGATCTGACCTCCTCGTCCAAAGAAGGGGAGAATCAAGAGAGGGAGACAAGGGAGAAGGACCCTAGCCCTGAAGTTTTTGACAATGATACGGACTACAATGATGAGCAGTATCCTCCCACTGAGGATAGATACAAGTAGTTAGAGGTTTAAAGCTCCCGTTTTCGTGATGTATGATGGGGTGTCTTATCCCAAGCTTCATCTTCGTTCCTATGTGAGGAAGAGTCAGCCTCACACTGCTGATAGGAACTTGTGGGTTCACTTCTTTCAAGACAGTCTGTCAGGGACTCAACTTGAATGGTTCTATCAACTGGAGGGAACCAATGTCTGAAATTGGGAGGATTTGGATGCTTCTTTTTGTAAGCAGTATCAATAGAATGCTGACCTTTCCCCTACTCGTACTCGACTCCAGAGTATGTCCATGGGTGCAAGTGAAGGCTTTAAGGACTATGAAAAGAAGTGGAGAGATTTGGATGGGAGAGTCCAACCCCCTTTGTTTGATAGGGAGATGGTTGACATGTTTATTGGGACGCTGTCTGGTCCATTCTTCAATCATTTGATTTGTAGCTCATCAGCTGGTTTCACCAAACTGATACTAACAGGAGAGAGGGTAGAAGCTGGGATCTGGAGTGGAAAAATACAAAAAGACACCTCTTCGAGCTCAGTAAAGAAGCCTTTCATAGGTAAGAAGGAAGCCAGTGCTATCTATAGCCCAAGAGGTCAGAGCAGAGCTGAACACCATCCAACGGTAAGTGTTATGATGATACCTAGGCCTGCGGCTACCCCACAACGCAACAATCAACAAAGGGTAGAAAGATCGCAAAGGCAGTTTACCCGGATTAACATGACATTGACTAAGGTTATACCCCATCTTCCAAGATTCAACTTCGAAACCTTGAAAGAGGCTCCCAAGAATCCTAACACCACATCTCCTCGGTACAATCCAAACGCTCACTGTGCCTACCATTTTGAGACTCCTGGCCACGATACAAATGACTGTTGGGCTCTGAGAAATAAAGTACAAGATCTGATTAAAGCCAAGGAGATTTATTTCGATGCTCCGGAGAAGCCCAATGTCATAACTGCTCCCATGCCCAAGCATAACTGTGGAGTTAATGCCATTGATATTGACCTGTTTGTTACTTCTGTTGATGAAGTTTCTACTCCTCTTATGACTGATAAGGAGAATTTGTTGTTGGCCGGTTTATTTCTGGGTTGTGGTGAAGGTTGTCACATGTGTTCATCTCTGCCCACTGGTTGCTATTTACTGAAAGGAGGTGTTCAACGCCTGATGGTCAGCAGAGAAATTTTGTTCGAAAATACTTTGATTCCAACTGTTCCATTTGAAGATGTTACCATTATAACCATTTCCGCCAATCCTTCCAAGGTCTCCTCTAAAAGATCTGTTAGGATTACACCTGCTCCAAGAATCGCCTCGGACAAAGCTGTCTCGTGGAATTATGGTGCCGATGTTTTACATATCATGGCGTTAACTAAGATTTGAAAGCTGAAGAGGCTGATCCCGATGTCAGTAACATTGTCGGGACCAGCAAGATCACTAGAAGTGGAAGGGTTTTCTCTCCCGATATCTCCCCGAAGATTGTTGCTAAGCCTACTATTATTTCACCTGCTGTTCCTACCGGTACTACTCCCGTTCTTACTCCAATTGTTACTCCTGACATTGAGTCATATGGGACTCGGGGAAAAGAAGCTATAAGTGAGCCTGCCCAGACGAAGGCACCTATAAAGATTGTTGTGGAATCCTCTAAGCAAGAGATAAATGAAATATTAAAAATAATCAAGAAGAGCGACTACAATGTGGTTGAGCAGCTGGGGCATACCCCCTCGAAGATATCAATGTTGTCTCTTTTGTTATGTTTTGAGTCCCATGCAAAGGCTTTGATTGCATTCCTCAAGACTGCGCATGTGCCGCAAGAAACCTCATCCGATCAATTCAAAGACTGTGGCCAGCTTGACTGCTGACAATGGGCTAGGTTTTTCAGATGCCGACTTGACACCGAAAGGGAGGAAGCATAATGATGCTCTGCATGTATCGATCGAATGCAAGGGCACTACTATGGCTCATGTGCTAGTAGAAACTGGATCTTCACTAAATGTTTTGCCTAAGAAGGCTCTCGATCGGCTAGATTATGAAGGCTTGACCTTGAAGCCTAGTAACATTGTGGTAAGGGCTTTTGACGGGTCGAAGAGAATGGTGCATGGGGAGGTAGACATCCCTGTCAAAGTGGGCTCTCAGACCTTTGAGTCCACCTTCTACATGATGGACATCAGGCCATCATACTCTTGTTTGTTGGGTCTGTTAGAACAAAGTTTGAATCTACTACCCTAAGTTTAAGTTTTGATGATAACAAAATGAAAAGATATATTAATTATGTGATTCATGTAAGAACTATTTGCTACCTAAAAATTACTTTCTGTTTCACAGAAGCTCTGATGGGTATCTTCATGAGAACATCATAATCAGCATCAGAAAATTGGATATCAACATCAGCATCAGAAGATGCTAAATCAGATACCAGAATCATAAGAACAACTCACGCTTATGCTGAAGCTTGATGAACAGAACTGCGCTCAACACTCTGAACTCTGATAAATAAAACAACAGTTCATCAGCACTTAAGCAGCGTCAGAATGAGCCAAAGCCAGAACACGCCTTATTTGCAACAGTACTGTGCATTCAAGATGAGTTATTACCAACGTCATCATTCCAGACAAGATCTGCTTAATAAGGAAAGATTGTTATTGGCATTGAATCAGAATTATGGCTCCAACATTCACTAATTCCAATGCTATATAAACAAGTCAATGAAGATTGAATTGGCTAATGCTCTACATCAGTTTACACGCCTAAAAGCTAATCATCATCTTCCTTACTCTCAGTTTGCTAAAAGCTCCAAAATTCCTTACTCAATTATTTTAGCAATCTAGTTTCCATAAGCTTAAGTTGTGTAGTATCACAGTTGTGATAAACAGTTTTGTAGAAAACATTCACACACCTAGATTTCAATTCTTTGTAAGAAAGTAATTCCTTGACAAACCAGTTTGTGGTTTGCATCAAGAAGGCTTTAGCAGTTGTTAAAGCAGATTGTAATATTCAGTTGAATATAGTGGATTAAGACCTCGTTGGAGAGAGGCGAAATCACCTTGACGGGTGGACTGGAGTAGTTTGAGATCAAACGAACCAGGATAAAAATATCGTGTTCATTGCATTGACTTTTAGTTTTACAATTCAACCCCCCTTCTTGTGTTTTTCACTTCTTCAATTGGTATCCGAGCGCCTGGTTTTGAGCTAAAACACTTAACCGTGTCAGTACAAGATCCAGCGTCAGAAAAACACAATGGCAGGAACCTATTCACACACCAGCAATGACAACAACAAAGACAGAGACAGATTCAGCGGCAAACCTCCAGTCTTTGATGGAGAAAATTTTGATTACTGGAAAGACAGAATTGAAAGCTTCTTTCTGGCACATGATGCTGATCTGTGGGACATGGTGACAGATGGATACACGCACCCTGTGAATGCAAGCGGTCAGAAGATTGATAGGAAAGCAATGTCTGACCAACAAAAGCGTGACTTCAAAAATCACCACAAGGCCAAAACCACCCTTCTCAGTGCCATCTCTTATGCTGAATATGAAAAGATCTCTAACAGAGACACAGCAAAGAACATGTTTGACTCACTCAGAATGACGCATGAGGGCAACGTTCAGGTCAAAGAAACTAAAGCTCTTGCGCTCATTCAGAATATGAGGCATTCAAAATGGAAGAAAGTGAATCCATTGAAACAATGTTCTCAAGATTCCAGATTCTGGTAGCTGGTCTCAAGGTTCTGGACAAAGGTTACTCTACTGCTGATCACGTCAAGAAAATCATCAGAAGCTTACCAAAGCAGTGGAGGCCAATGGTTACAGCTCTAAAGCTAGCAAAAGATCTCAACAAAATTTCTCTGGAGGAACTTATCAGCTCCCTTAGAAGTCATGAGATAGAGCTAGAAGCTGATGAACCTCAGAAGCAAGGTAAGCCTTTAGCATTAAAATCTAACAAAAAATCTGAGTCTAAAGTTTTGCAGGCAGTTGAAGAAACATCTGATGGATCCTCATCAGAAGAAGACGAACTTTCTCTCCTCTCTAGAAGAGTGAATCAACTGTGGAAGCAGAGGCAAAGGAAGTTCAGGAATCCCAGAAGATCTGATCAGAACGAGTCTTCTTCCAGATACAGAAGGACAGATTCTTCCTCTGGATACAGAAGATCTGAAGGCTCCTCAGGAAGCAGAAAGCGAAACACCAAGGACATCATCTACTATGAGTGCAATGAGCAAGGACACTACAAGAGTGACTGCCCAAAGCTTCAGAGGGAAAAGCCCAAAAAGAAGTTTGGAAGAGAAAAGAAGAAAAGTCTCATGGCTACATGGGATGACTCTGACTCGTCTGAAGCTGACTCAGAATCAGATGATGAGAGAGCAAACATAGCTCTCATGGCCAACATTTCAGAAGATAGTGAAGCTTCTGAATCAGACTCAGAATCAGATACTAAAGAAGTATTTCCTGACTTTGCAGTTAATTTTACCAAGGATGAACTTGCTGAAAGCCTTAATGAAATTCTGGAAAGGTACCAGCAGATTAGAGTTAAATTCAGAAACCTGAAAAGGAATCTTGAATCTGACTTTGATAAGAGTGAGAGACTCAAATTGGAAAATTCTGAGCTGAGAAATAAAATTTCAAAATTAGAAAATACTTTACAAAACTCTCAGAAGGAACCAATTTCTGAAACTCCCAGCAGCGCTGATGAGATCATCAAGGAGTATGATCACAGTTTCCAAAAGTTCCTTGCTAAAAGCATAGATAGAAGCAAAATGGCTTCAATGATCTATGGAGTTAGCAGAAACGGCAGGAAGGGAATAGGATACCAAGGTAAGGTTCCTACACCTAAGAATGTCATGGATTTAACCATTAAACACACTCCTCTGAACTCACATTTTGTGTATGGTCACACACATGATATTAAATACACTAGCAGTAAGTATTCTGTGAAACCAAAATTCAACCAGAGTTTTGGTAAATCTAACAAATGAGGACCCAAGAAAATCTGGGTACCTAAGGATAAAATAATACATGTTGCAGATATCTTTAGCAGCAAATCAGAAACACCAGTCATGGTACCTAGACTCTGGCTGCTCGCGACACATGACGGGAAGAAGGCATATGTTCCAAAGCCTGGAACTTAAGCCTGGAGGCCACGTTGGATTTGGAGGCAATCAGAGGGGAAAGATCATTGGCTCTGGAACTGTAGGTAATGGAAATCTTCCCTCTATAAATAATGTTCTGCTAGTAGATGGATTAATGCATAATCTGTTATCCATAAGTCAATTAAGTGATAACGGTTATGATATAATCTTTAATCAAAAATCATGTAAAGCTGTTAGTCAGAAAGATGGGACTATCCTGTTTAATGGAAAGAGAAAAAACATTTACAAAATCAAACTTTCTGAACTGAAAAGTCAGAATGTAAAGTGTCTTCTGTCTGTTAACAACGAGCAGTGGATCTGGCACAGAAGATTGGGGCATGTTAGTATGAGAAGAATATCTCAGATTAACAAACTCAATCTGGTCAGAGGACTTCCTAATTTGAAGTTCAATTCAGATGCTCTGTGTGAAGCATGTCAGAAAGGCACGTTTGCAAAACCTTCTTTCAAATCTAAAAATGTTGTTTCTACCTCTAAGCCATTAGAACTTCTGCACATTGACTTATTTGGACCAGTTAAAACTGCTTTAGTCAGTGGCAAGAAGTATGGGTTAATAATCATAGATGACTATAGCAGATGGACATGGGTAAAGTTCTTAAGACACAAGGACGAGTCACACTCTGTGTTTGTTACCTTCTGTAACCAAGTTCAGAATGAAAAGGGTCTTAGAATCGTTAAAGTCAGAAGTGATCATGGTGGAGAGTTTGAAAACAAAGATTTTGAGTCATTCTTTAATGACAGAGGCATTCTGCATGATTTCTCTTGTCCTAGAACTCCCCAACAAAATGGAGTTGTAGAACGAAAGAACAGAACATTGCAAGAAATGGCCAGAACCATGATCAATGAGACAAACGTTGCTAAGATCTTCTGGGCAGAGGCAATAAACACAGCATGCTACATTCAGAATAGAATCTCAATAAGACCTATTCTGGAAAAGACTCCATATGAATTGTGGAAGAACAGAAAGCTCAACATTTCATATTTTCATCCATTTGGATGTACTTGTTTTATGTTAAATACAAATAATTATTTGAACAAGTTTGACTCTAAAGCACAGAAGTGTATTATGTTAGGATACTCTGAACGCTCAAGAGGGTACATAGTATACAATACAGAAACACAAATTGTGGAAGAATCAATCAGTGTTCGTTTTGATGACAAGCTTGACTCTAAAAAGTCAAAGCAGAATGAAGTTTTTGCAGGTATGGAAATTGAATTTACAGGTTCTGAAGACAAGTCATCAGAAGCTCTCAACACAAACACTCCTTCAACATCTGAAAGGAGCACTGATAGCAATCCTACAACAGCTGCTGATCAACCTCAGAAGAGACTACCCAGAAGCAGCTTAGATCACCCAGAAGAAACTATCTTAGGAAGAAAGGAAGATCTAATCAGAACAAGAGCAAGCTTCAGAAACTCTGAAGAAACCCTCATGGGACTTGTGTCTCTGATTGAACCTTCTTCTATTGATGAAGCACTTCTGGACAACGACTGGATTCTAGCAATGCAAGAAGAGCTGAATTAATTCACCAGAAATGACGTATGGGATCTGGTTCCCAGACCAAAAGGATTCAACGTCATTGGAACAAGATGGGTGTTCAGAAACAAGCTTAATGAACAAGGTGAAGTCATCAGAAACAAAGCACGACTGGTAGCACAAGGTTATAGTCAGCAAGAGGGAATAGACTATACAGAAACCTTTGCTCCAGTCGCCAGGTTAGAATCTATCAGACTTTTAATTTCATTTGCTGTTAATAGAGGCATCACTCTGTATCAGATGAATGTCAAGAGTGCATTCTTAAACGGTTATATAGAAGAAGAGGTTTATGTGCACCAACCCCCTGGTTTTGAAAATACAAAACATCCAGAACATGTTTTCAAACTAAAGAAGTCACTATATGGTCTGAAACAAGCTCCCAGAGCTTGGTATGAAAGACTAAGTAACTTTCTGTTAGAAAATGAATTCACCGGAGGGAAGGTGGACACTACCTTATTCTGTAAGTCAGTTAAGAATGACATCTTAGTCTGTCAAATTTATGTTGATGATATTATTTTTGGATCTACTAATCCTTCTCTTGGAAGAAAATTTGCTAAGTGTATGCAGGCAGAATTTGAGATGAGCCTCATGGGGGAACTGAAATTCTTTCTAGGAATTCAGATCAAACAAACTCCAGAGGGAACTTACATTCATCAGAGCAAATATATCAGAGATCTTCTGAAGAAATTTGACCTCTCAGAATGTAAGCCATCAAAGATTCCAATGCATCCCACGTGCATTCTGGAAAGAGAAGAGGTAAGCAAAAAGGTAGAACAGAAGGTCTACAGAGGTATGATTGGTTCTCTCCTTTATCTGACAGCTTCAAGGCCTGATATCTTATTCAGCGTATGTATTTGTGCTAGATTCCAATCAGATCCTAGAGAATCTCACTTAACAGCTGTTAAGCGAATTTTCAAGTATCTGAAAGGTACTACTAATCTGGGTTTATTTTATAGAAAATATAGTGATTACAGCTTAGTAGGCTACTGCGATGCTGACTTTGCTGGAGACAGAGTAGAGCGTAAAAGTACTTCTGGAAGCTGCCAGTTTCTGGGAGAAAATCTGATCTCTTGGTCCAGCAAAAGGCAATCCACAATTGCGCTATCAACAGCAGAAGCTGAGTACATAGCAGCAGCAGGATGTAGCACACAAATGCTCTGGATGAAAAGTCAGCTTGAAGACTTCCAGATTTTTGAGAGTAACATCCCTATACTCTGTGACAATACTTCTGCTATTTGCTTAAGTAAGAATCCCATTTTACATTCTAGAGCTAAGCATATAGAAATAAAACATCACTTCATTAGGGACTACATTCAGAAAGGAATTTTGAACTTAAAATTTATTGATACAGACCGTCAATGGGCTGATATCTTCACTAAACCCCTTTCTGAAGATAGGTTCAATTTCATTCTGAAACATCTCAACATGAAAATCTGCCCAGAGTGAAAATGCTTTGATTCTATATATTTATCTTCAAAATGTATTTGTTTTACTGTGAACTTCTGATCAATCTCTTTTCAGAAAGATAGAACATGCAGATTGTATCAGATGCTATTCTTAAAGATCTGAGCGTTTTAGCTTAAGGATAGACGTGCTTCTCACTAAATCAAACAAGTGTCATCCAATCATCAACAAATCTCTGAAGCAGAACGCGTGCACGCTTCTGAGAAGGCAAAACGCTGATTGGGTGCATTGAGACACATGTCTGGTAACCGTTTCAAGTATCTTTCTCAAATCCCCCAAAATCAGCAAGCATTAAATGAAAGTAATCATGTTTTAAAACGTAATCATGATTTTATTTCTCTTTCTTGAAACCGTTTAATCTTTCAAAAAGTATTTTGTAATCTATTTAAGCACTTTAACTTCTCACATTAATCCTTTACCGTTTCTTACAATCTCTCAAATATTTTTCTGCATTTTCTCTGTGCGTTCATCTTCTTCAAAGAAACCCATTTTTCAGTTTTCTCAGAAAAATCCTAAGTGTGAACATGGCAACCTCCAGCAATGCTTCTGCAGGTTCTCAGAAGAAAGCTTCCTCTAAACAGTACCAAGTTCCATTCAGAACACTTCTTACACCAGTGAAGAATTTAGAAGTGCTGTCTGAACTGATTATTGACTTCTTCAGTCTGAAAGAAAATGGTTTTGACTTGACAGAAGAAGTTAGGGCACAAAAATGGGAGAGATATTTTGACAGGTTGGTTGGACCAACGTTCCCAGTCTTGGTCAAGGAGTTCTGGATTCATGCGTCCTCATCAACGCATCAAGTCACCTCCTACATAATGGGAAAGAAGATTGTGATCACTGAGGATCACATAGCAAAATTGATTGGTTACAGTGGCGGTGGCGTCCGCTGTATTGATATGGCTGAAAGATGCTCTGACGTTGGTGTCATAGCAGAACATATTTTCACCCTTGGGGTGCCCAGCAGCAAAATCAGAGACTTGAAGGATCACCACAGAGTATGGGCGAAGATCATTCTGGAGTGCTTTAATCACAGGAAGCGAACAAGTTCCCCTGATTATATAAATATAGATCAGCAGTTTCTGATCTATTTTATTAATCAGAAGGTAAAAATCAACTTGGCTCATCTTCTGTTTAATCACCTCAGGACCAGCGTCAAGGAGACCAGGGAAGAAGAAAGGACAAAGAGGGATTGGATACCCTTTGGGAGGTTAATATCAGATATTCTAAATGAGAATAGGCTGATAGAGCACCTTATAGAAGCTCAGGAGTTAAGTACTATTGAACCAACTGTTGGCAAGCCTCTGAACGCCAAGAATCTGAAGAAAATGAAACTGATAGAGAATATCAGAAAGGAGCCCAGCGTTACTCCTCTTGATGACATCACCAGCAGAAGAGTCCCTCTGGACGACTTTCCATTATTTTCTGAGATAGAATCAAAACCAGTGGTGGTTCTCAGATACTTGGACGCGTGCAAGGCTGATGGTACAGATCCCAAGCTGAATATCAAAGATCTGCACCAACCTCAACCAGAAGTTTCTCTGAAGAAGACAAAGAAAAGGAAGGCCACTTCAGAAGGATCATCCCAGCAGACTCCCAAGAAAAGAGATAATTTATCTGCTGCTTCTGTTTTAAATTCTTCTGCTATTCCAACATCAATCCCAACTCCAGCTTCACATGAAATTCCAATCCCCATACCAACTATTGATGAAACCGAACCAGAAGATGACCCTTCTGAGTCACTGACTCTCAGGAGACCCCGCACCAAACATCCAAAACCCACAACTTCAACAGCATCAGAACTTGACAAAGTTCTATCTGACATTGATCAACGTGTTTCTGATCACCTCTCAAATAATCCAAACACTGAACCAGAAATTGCCCACTCTCCTCAACCAGAACAACCTCTCTCACCCATACCAGAAGAACCTCAAATTCCTGAACAACCAGAAATTCCACCTCCTTCTCCACAACCAGCAATTCCTCCTCCCTCTCCTCAACCAGAAATTCATCCACCATCACCTCAACCATCACCTCCTCCATCACCTCCTCAACCTGAGTTTCATCATTCTGAAACTCCATCTCCTGAACCTCATTCTCCTCAATCCTCTGAGCCACAACCTCTGACAATTCAGCTGCCATGTGGAACAACTGTAACCATGGCCCAGCTGCCATCCTCGCCAGAAACTACCCCTCCAAACACTCCAAAAACTCCACACAGTCCAATTATTATTTCTGACTCTCCCACTCCATCTCCAAAACAAACATCTCCCAAACAAACTACAGAAGTCCCCAGCAGGACCTTCATCGATTTAACAATCCTTTACCGTCTTGCTGATCTCAAACATAAAATAGCCATTCCAAAACCAAAACAACCAGATGTTGGCTCTGGCATTGTGAATTTTGAAACAGGTTTGCAGCAGTGGATTGCTTCTCTGAAGCAAGTTTGTCCTGGAATGATTGATCCTGCTGCCTCAGACCAGCTCTGGACACGCTTCAGAATATGGGTACATGCTGAAGCCCTCAAATTGCAAGACATCAATTATGAGCAGGCACAACAGAACTTCAGCAAGCTGCTGAAGGAAGTTGAAAGTCAGCTGCCTCAGGAAGACGTGCTCCTTCTGGATAGTGAGCAATGGTCTGAGAAGCGTCCAACTTCAAAAGTGCAGCCATAAGAAGATCAGACCACTCAAGCTGAAGTTAGAAAAGTTGAAGATGTTGCAGAAAGCTCTCAGAAGCTCCCTGCTTCTGATGTTTCTCAAGCTTCCTTGGACAGGCAGACTCTGGAAGAGCTAAAGCTGAATGACATTCGTCTGCAGCAAAGAATGGATGAAAATGATCAGAAGATGAAGGAAAGGATGGACGTGCAAGACAGCAAGATAGATACAGTAGTCAGCATGGTGCACAAGCAGACTGAAACTGCTGATCAGATTAAGGCAATGCTGGAGACTCTGTTCACACGCTTTCCTCCCCAACCTTATATTTTCAATGTTTTTCTTTGCATATCTTCTGTACTGTTTTGTCTGGCTCTGACTATTTTAATATAACAAGTTTTTATGCTCTGATCGTTTTTAGCACATCACTTACACTTTTTGATTGCTGACAAAAAGGGGGAGAACAAGAATGATATTTTTCAATAAAGGATTACTGAGACAAAAAGTCTCAAACATTCTAACTCTGATATACTTGAATATGTTTTCTGTTTTTGCATAAGTCTACAGGTACAAGAATGCTCTCTGATACACTGAAGCCCAAAGCTCTGATACTCTGATCCAAAGCAAAGCTCTGATATTCTGATCTAAAGTTCTGACAGTCAAAGCTCTGATATTCTGATCTGAAGCTCTAACATTCTGATGTTCATGAATTCAATAAAGATCTGATCATGAAGACTCTCGGAATTAAAAAGGGAAGTAATAAATTCAGGGGGAGTATCTCCGATCCCAACTCTGATATCTCTTTATCCCTTATCTTTGATAACTCCTTATTTAATTCTGATGCAACTTATCATTTAGTTATCTCTGATACTTTTCACGCTATTTTCAAATTAAAAAATATCTAGTTTTTGTCATCATCAAAAAGGGGGAGATTGTTAGAACAAAGTTTGAATCTACTACCCTAAGTTTAAGTTTTGATGATAACAAAATGAAAAGATATATTAATTATGTGATTCATGTAAGAACTATTTGCTACCTAAAAATTACTTTCTATTTCACAGAAACTCTGATGGGTATCAGCATGAGAACATCATAATCAGCATCAGAAAATTGGATATCAACATCAACATCAGAAGATGCTAAATCAGATACCAGAATCAGAAGAACAACTCACGCTTATGCTGAAGCTTGATGAACAGAACTGTGCTCAATACTCTGAACTCTAATAAAGACAACAACAGTTCATCAGCACTTAAGCAGCGTCAGAATGAGCCAAAGCCAGAACACGCCTTAGTTGCAACGGTACTGTGCATTCAAGATGAGTTATTACCAACAGCATCATTCCAGACAAGATCTGCTTAATAAGGAAAGATTGTTATTGGCATTGAATCAGAATTATGGCTCCAACGTTCACTAATTCCAATGCTATATAAACAAGTCAATGAAGATTGAATTGGCTAATGCTCTACATCAATTTACACGCCTAAAAGCTAATCATCATCTTCCTTACTCTCAGTTTGCTAAAAGCTCCAAAATTCCTTACTCAATTATTTTAGCAATCTAGTTTCCATAAGCTTAAGTTGTGTAGTATCATAGTTGTGATAAACAGTTTTGTAGAAAACATTCACACACCTAGATTTCAATTCTTTGTAAGAAAGTAATTCCTTGACAAACCGGTTTGTGGTTTGCATCAAGAAGGCTTTAGCAGTTGTTAAAGCAGATTGTAATATTCAGTTGAATATAGTGGATTAAGACCTCATTGGAGAGAGGCGAAATCACCTTGACGGGTGGACTGGAGTAGTTTGAGATCAAACGAACCAGGATAAAAATATCGTGTTCATTGCATTGACTTTTAGTTTTACAATTCAACCCCCCTTCTTGTGTTTTTCACTTCTTCAGGGTCATCCTTGGATCCATGAAGCTGGGGCCGTTACTTCCACATTGCACCAAATGCTGAAATATCCGTTGAAAGGGAAAATTGTCACTATGCATGGTAAAGAGGAGTATATGGTGAGCAACCTGAACTCCTTAAGATATATGGAGATGGACGGGGAATTAATAGAGACCCCTTGTCAAAACTTTGAAGAGGTTCCCCAGATTTTGGCGTCAACCGAAACTACCACCAGCACCAAACCTCCTCTGAAGATGGCTTCTATCAAGGACGCCATAGCAGCAGTTGAAGAAGGTGGGTGTACCAATTGGGGACAGCTCCCTTATTTTACTCATAAAACTGACAAATTTGGTTTGGGTTTTACTTCAGGAGCTCAAAGGGCTGTTCGACGCGCTCGGGCTGGAGGACCTCCCTTACACATCAGCAATCGTGGGATCAACGCTATTGAAGACATCGAGGAAGACTCTGATATTGACAGCTGGATCTATCTGACTACTAATGGTGGACCTAGTAACTGGACGACCAGAGATTTTATACCAATTTCTTTTATTCCGCAATAATTATCTTATTTGTTTTCCAAGTTTGTAATAAATAATTTAAACTTTATGGCCTTGTGTCTTACCCGAGGCACAATGCTTCTATCTGTGAGGGTTATTATATGTCATTTCATATATCATCAATAAAACATTAGACGTTCCTTGCATACAAATTTTTCTCTCTTTGTTTTTCTTTTCCGCTTTATCAATACAGCTATGCTCTTACACATACTCACGTATCAAATTGCAGATCCATATCCACTTTTGACCCCATTGATAACAGTTCTGCTATTGCCAGTTATGACTTCGAAATTCCGATCAACCAAGCCGAGGACGAAGGTCAGAAAGATTGTGATGTGCCTGGAGAACATGATAGATTGTTACAACAGGAAGAGAGGGCTATACAGCCCCATGAAGATTCAGTTGAGACGATAAATTTGGGCACATAGATGGACAGAAAAGAAGTCAAGAGCGGCGCAAATCTCGAGATTAATGTTAAACATCGGTTGATACAGATGTTGCACGACTAAGTTGAGATCTTCTCCTGGTCATATGAAGAGATGCCTGGTTTAGACACTGATATCGTGGTTCACCGTCTGCCAACTAAAGAAGATTGTCCTCCGGTTAAACAGAAGGGCCCTCGTATGCACCCTGAAATGTCAGAGAAGATCAAGGCACAGGTTATGAAGCAGTTCAACACTGGGTTCCTAGTTGTCACCTCCTACCCGCAGTGGGTTGCTAACATTGTTCTGGTACTTAAAAAGGACGACAAGGTACGGATGTGTGTAGACTACAGAGACCTGAAGAGGGCGACCCGCAAGGATGACTTCTCGCTTCCTCACATTGATGTTCTGGTTGACAACACCGCACAACACAAAATCTTCTCCTTTATGATGGTTTCTCTGGATACAACCAGATCAAGATGGCTCCTGAAGATATGGAGAAGACAACCTTCATCACACAGTGGGGCACCTTCAGCTACAAGGTGATGCCTTTTGGGTTGAAGAATGCTGGGGCAACTTATCAGCGAGCCATGGTCTCCCTGTTCCATGATATGATTCATGATGAGATAGAGGTATATGTTAATGACATGATATCCAAGTCCCAGACCAAAGAGGAACACCTTGATCATATTCAAAAGTTGTTTGACAGATTGAAGACATACAAGCTGAGGTTGAATCCGAACAAGCGCACCTTTGGGGTGAGGTCTGGTAAGCTTCTGGGATTCATCGTTAGTGACAAAGGTATCCAGGTATACCCTGTGAAGGTAAAAGCCATACAGGAGATGCCAGATCCTCGTATAGAGAAGGAGGTTATAGGTTTCTTGGGACGCTTAAATTATATCTCCAGATTCATTTCACATTTGACTGCTACTTGTGAGCCAATCTTCAAACTCCTAAAGAAAGATCAAGTGGTAAAATGGAATTATGAATGCCAGTCTGCTTTCGAAAGAATCAAGGAATACCTTCAAGAACCACAAATTATGATGCCTCCGGTTGAAGGAAGACCTTTGATATTATACTTAACAATGCTAGACAATTCAATGGGGTCTCTGCTGGGCCAGCATGACGAGTCTGGTCGAAAAGAGCACGTAATATACTACCTTAGCAAATAGTTTACTGACTGTGATACAAGATACTCATTGCTCAAGAAAACTTTTTGCGCTTTGGCATGGGCTGCTCGCCGACTAAGACAGTATATGCTGACCCACACTACTCTGTTGATATCTAAGATGGATCCTATCAAATACATCTTCGAGAAGCCCGCACTCTCCGGAAGAATAGTGAGATGGCAGATGATCTTAACTGAATACGATATAAAATATACAACCCAGAAAGAAATCAAGGGAAGTGTATTGGCTGATCATTTGGCTCATCAAGCCGTGGATGACTACCAGTCCATGAATTTTGAGTTCCCGAATGAGAATATTATGCTAGTGACTGACTACGAAGAACCTGGACCAGATGAAGGACCCGAGGAGGGATCCCGAGGGACTATGGTTTTTGACGGAGCTTCGAACGCACTTGGTAATGGTATTGGTGCTGTAATCATATCTCCTGAGGGCTGCCATACTCCTTTCACTGCCCGACTATGTTTCAACTGCACTAACAATATGGCGGAGTATGAAGCCTGCATCATGGGTCTCAAAGCTGCTATCGACCTCAGGATCATGTTTTTAAATTTCTTCGTGGATTCAGCCCTGGGGATAAGTCAGATCAAAGTTGAATAGGATACGAAGCATCCGAATCTCATCCCATACAAAGAGAACATGCTGACATTACTCCCGAACTATGAGGAAGTAACCTTTGAACATTTCCCATGAGAGGAGAATCAGTTAGCGGACGTGCTAGCCACCATATCTTCTATGTTCAAAGTCGGGTGGGACAACGAAGCTCCCTGAATCACCATTGAAATGTTGGATGAACCAGCACACTGCTGCGAGATTGATACTGAAGAGGTAGCAGATAAACCTTGGTTTCACCAAGTAAAAAGGTATCTCGAGACTCAAGAGTACCCCGAGGGGGAATCTGTCAATGATAAGAAGTTTCTGAGAAGGTTTGCCACGAAATTCTTCCTCAGTAACGGAATCCTCTACAAGCGCAACAATGACTCTACCTTACAGCGGTGTGTAGACAAGAGCGAAGCAGAGAGGATTATGACAGATCTACATGAAGGTACCTTTGAAACCCATTCAAGTGGATATACCATGTCTAAGAAAATCCTACGGGCAAGATACTACTGGTACAAAATGGAAGCAGATTGTTATCAGTATTCCCGAACTTGTCATAAGTGCCAAATCTATGCTGATAAGGTGCATGTGCCTCCAGTTCCTTTGAATGTCTTGACAGCTCCGTGGCCCTTTGCAATGTGGGGCATTGACATGATCAGAGAAATCAGACCTACCGCTTCCAATGGGCATCGCTTCATCCTGGTGGCCATCGATTACTTCATAAAGTGGGTTGAAGTTGCTTCCTTTGCTACTGTTGCCAAAAATGTTGTGGCGCATTTCATCAGGCATAACCTAATTTGTCGGCATAAACTGACAATGGTAAGAATCTCAATAACACGATGATCACCGAGATTTGTAAGAAATTCAAGATACAACATCATAACTCTTCTCCCTACCGATCGAAGATGAATGGCGTTGTTGAAGCGGCTAACAAGAACATCAAGAAGATTATACAAAAGATGACGGTGACATACAAAGACTGGCATGAGATGTTACCATTTTATCTTCATGGGTACTGTACCTCATCAAAGACGTCGATAGGGGAAACACCCTACTCGCTGGTATATTGCATGGAGGCAGTCCTACCCATTGAGGTCCAGATTCCTTCTTTAAGAATTATGAAAGATGCAGGTTTGAACGAAGACGATTGGATCCTGACTCGACTTGACCAACTGAATTTGATTGATGAGAAGAGACTCACTGCTGTCTGTCATGGTCAAGTGTATCAAAAACAGATGATCAAGGCTTTCATCAAAAAAGTCAGACGCAAAGAGTATCAAGTCGGGGATCTAGTGATCAAACGCATCATACTGCCGCAAGGTGATCCCAGGGGAAAATGGACTCCCACCTACGAAGGTCTATTTGTGATTAAAAACATTTTCTCGGGTGGAGCCATGATTTTAACCACCATGGACAATAACAACCTTCCTTACCATGTCAATGCAGACATAGTGAAAAGATACTACACATGATAAAATACCTGTTAGGCTGACTGGCCTAGGAAAAAATAAGGGCTTCTCGGCGAACCAAAAGGGTTTGGGCAAAAATAAAGGATGAAAATGAAAAAATCCGTACACCCGGCAAGTCGAAAACCTGAAAAGGCGGCTTGGGAAAAAAGGGGTATCCCGGTGGATTGAAAACCCGAAAGGGAAATCCATGAAAAATTAGGGATGTAAAGCGTATCAATATGTCCCATTGGATCACCTTGCGATCAGACTTCAGTATCAACTATCAAGCTCGTACGATACCAATCAATCTAATCAGCTTCGGACAAGCAGCAAAGTGATGAGACGCTCGAAGACATAGCGGCAATAGCAGACTTGGAACCCAGTTGGGTTGTTGTACATAGTTGTTTTCTTTTTACACAATATTGTATAGCTTCCATTTTTACGGCGGCGCTCTCTTTCTAGAGCGTCAGCTTCCTTGTACAAAAACGCCTGTTATAGGCCAACTTTGAAAATTAATACAAATCATGTTTACAAAACTATTTGTTTTTCTTTTTCTGTTTTGTTTTGCAAGAACATCCAATGATTTATTCTTGACATATGGATTTGAATATGATTCTTGTTCATAAATATTTACATAAGAAACAGAAAGACAATTGCTCGTAACTTAAGAAACAAGGGCAAAAACAAAAAATGTCCAAACCCGACAGTTACTCTGTCCAGCAGGTATCAGGGCAGAGAAAACTTTGAAACACAATCATCAGTGCATACGACCTTGTGACATCTATAATCACCACAGAGTAAAGAGGTGATCAAAGAATTGCTCTCAGCTTCCCCAGAGCAGGAGGTACTTTCCCCAGCCGGTTCCCTTCAGAGAACTAACAATTATCTTCCCCCAACCGAATTTCATAATCGCAAGCGGGTCATAAAATTTGTCTCCCAAGCAGAGTTTACTTCCCTGAATGCGGAAACTCAATCCCCGACAGAGTTTATCCCTCCAGCTACGGAAGTTCACTTTCCAACAGAATTATTCCCCCGCAGAGCTATTCTCCAACAGATTCTCTCCCTTGAAGAATATTCACAAACAACAAGGAGTAAATCTCCAACATAGTCATCTCCGTTCACCATCACCAGCGGAAGTAAAAGAACCACAGTTCTCTATAATAGTCAGGAATGCCATACTCTCCAGCAGCAGTCAGGGATTTATTTTCCAAGACTTGGATATGTCCCAATAGCATCTCATGTTCACACATCATGACATAATCTCATTTATTTTGAGAATATCATCTCACCATGCATTTCATGCATCGCATACAATTAAACCTGTTATCTTTTCAGGAAAAACAATTATCACCAACAATTCCAGTAGTTATAAAGGTCACATCTACAGACAACTAATTGAAAATCAGTTCCCGAAATCAAATGGGTCAACTAATCTACATGGTCAAATAAAGCAGCCTTCCTACCCAGGTTCCTTCTCATAGCCCAACTATCCAAGCTTTCATCTCGAAGTAACCCTACAACCCAGGTTCCTTCTCATAGCCCTACTATCCAGGCTTTCATCTTGAAGTAACCCTACGACCCAGGTTCCTTCTCATAGTCGTACTATCCAGGATTTCATCTCGAAGTAACCCTACGACCCAGGTTCCTTCTCATATCCATATTATCCAGGCTTTCATCTCGAAGTAACCCTACGACCCAGGTTCCTTCTCATAGCTTTACTATCCAGGATTTCATTTCGAAGTAACCCTACTATCCAGGTTCCTTCTCATAGCCCTACTATCCAGGCTTTCATTTCGAAGTAACCCTACTATCCAGGTTCCTTCTTATAGCCCTACCATCCCGAATTTCATTTCTAAGTAACCCTATTATCCAGGTTCCTTCTTATAGCCCTACTATCCAGGCTTTCATTTCGAAGTAACCCTACTATCCAGGTTCCTTCTCATAGCCCTACCATCCTGGCTTTCATTTCGAAGTAACCCTACTATCCAGGTTCCTTCCCATATGCCCTACTATCCAGACTTTCATCTCGAAGTAACCCTACGACCCAGGTTCCTTCTCATAGCCCTACTATCCAGGTTGCTTCCCTTTCATCTCTAGACAATAGTTCACAACAATGTAAAACCTGGATCCGACCAGATACGATCGATTTCATATTCCCCAGTAAGTCGTTGTGAAGCCTAGAGCACGACCAAATAACAGTTAGCCTCACCAAGCCACTGTAAATCCTGGACCCTGACCAGATATGCAGTTTACCTTCACCTCCTCGACCATGAGTTAATTCCTTAGTAGAGTAATGGACAACTGAAGCTCCTATACTCTATTTTCCAGGACATAAATCAACATTCCCCGGCGAAGTCCTCCTCCACGGCAGGTAAAGGAATTCTCGCAAAGGAATCTCTTATGTAATTGATATCTTCTCTGGATGGCATCTTTAAGCCCATCTCCGACAATTCTCTGTCAACTTCCAAATGGAATCTGTAAGCCCATTCCTGATATCACCAATCAGTATTACTTCATGCGAGTGCAAATTTAAGGGCACTCTAGTGTTCAATCATCTTCTACCTTCAGATCACGAAAGGCAGAACAACCAATCTACATCCTCAGGTTTAAGAAGATTGAACAGGGGCAGCTATTGTACCCCAAAGTTTGCCCTCTCATTTTACTCAACACATGCTCATTGAAGTCCTCAACTTGCTCAAGGATGCCCAAGAATTAACCAGACAAATTCTCTCCTAAGGAAACAAATATTCAACTAGGGTTTCCACTTTCATCAAGATATGTGAAATCCAAAGGTCTCAAATCTTTTCCATGGTCCTAATATGTCCTCAAGATCATCCATGTCAAGTTACATTCCTTGCACAACAAGGTTGCTCAATCAATTGCTCAAATGCTCAAATGCTCAAAAGTCACATACAATCAAACTTCAAGAATTTTGGTCAACATCAACATTTTGAAGTAATATCCATCATTTTATCAAGGTTTGATCATGATTCCTCAAGGAATGCCCCAAATTCATCAAAACTCAAAAGTTGTTAAATTAGGGTTTCTATAGGAAAAGTCAACCAAACTTTGACCAGGCATAAAGTTCTCATACTTTATCAGAAATTCCCCATCCAAAGCTCATTTTGAAGAGGGTGCAATTCCCTACAACTCATCTTCAGCCCTCAAGTTCAAAAAATGCACTCATGAAAAGATATGAATTCAGACATTACAGGTCATTTCAAAAAGTCAACAAAAACACCTTTTGGGTCAAAGCTTATTACATGAGCATGGAAGATCCAATTGAAATGAAACTAATAGGGTTGTTTAGGGGACATCTCAAGCTTTTTAAAAAGTCAAAGAACCCCCTCTTAGATTCAAAATTGAGGGACATCCCAAAATGCATTTTTCTTCAAATGGACCCAACTTTTTATGCTTGCATCTCATTCCTAACATGGTCCACGACCCATAAAACCCTCCATGCTTTATTTTCTTATTTATTTGATTTATTTTGATTTTAATCATTAAAAAATCAAATCAAATTAAATAAATGATACAAATTTATTTTGAGATTATTTTTCATTTAATGAATGGCCATATATGCTGTCACATAACAAAGAAATCGTGCCATGCCATGGAAAAGGAAGAGAATCTTCAAAATAGGAAACATTGGAATTGTTTTGAAACTCATTCAATTCATTTGATTTAGTCCATATATGTTAACATAATGTTGATTCACTACTTAAGCAATACATTCCAACCCTAAGAAAGGGGACACAAGCGCAGCCTGTCGTTGGAGAGAAAGAAAGGTCCCAAAAAAATATTCAAGAGAGGAGCAATCTTGTAGCATGCAATACAACCAGTTTCAATCGTTGCCAAGCATCCTAACACCCTCCAGGAGATCTCAGCATCTCATTCCATCCACTGTTGAAGGCCAAGACACCCAGGACCACTCTTTCCAATACCCCACGAGTTGGTAAATTTTTAAGCTTCAAACTTTTGAATCATGAAATATGCATTGATTTCTTGCATTGCTATGTGTTCATAATGTTGTTCTGAAGTGTTTTGAATTGTTAGTGGAAAGCATGCACGAAGAAATAACCATATTCCATGTTTAGGGCACGAACTGAAAACTTGTTTGAAACTCTTGATACAACCATGATCCATCAAAACCAAGCTCAGATTTGAACTCAGGAGGTGATTTTACATAGAACAGGTCCCTTTGTGAGCTTTAAATCTCAGAAAATTTGCAGGTTGGCCGTTGACTGGGCCTGAGAAGACGACCGGAGCGCAGCTCCGGCGTCGTTGACTTGTCTTCCTCAGGTGAAGGCCTAGCGTGGAAATTCCTTTTAACATGATTGGCTCTTGAAATGCTGACGCGTTTATTTTTTTGCTGAATGGGATTTAATGGTTTGTCTAATATATACTATTTTTGAGTGATTATGTTCATGAGTTAACATCCAGCACATATGGCAAGGGAAGTGAACATGTGAAATGGATGACCTGGGGTCGATCCCAGGTCTAGACCTTTTATATTTTCTGAGTTTCTTATTTCAGAACCAGCGCGCCTTACTATCCAGTGTCCATCAAACGCCTAAGATGCATAACCATCAGATCTATCTCCAGCTGGATCTAACGCTCCAAGATTGCATCCACATGATGGACCCTCAGAAGAAAGCTTCATTGAATCACGCGCTAGGCAACTCGGCCACCAGTTCTGGGCCTAACACCAATTTCAGCACACCCGCAAATTACCCATCACATCAGGCCCACTTTTTATTCTTTTTTTAATTATTTGTTTTAATAGTTTTTTTTACTAAAATATCATTATTTTTTAATTAAATCATAAGATCAAGAAAAAAACACAAATACATTAGAATTAGTTTTTTCATAAAATATTTAATTGCATTAATTAATTAGGTTAATTAGGTTAATTAGGTTAATTTCAATTCCTTTTCAAAATTAAAATTAATTAGAAATTAGGTTAATTTGCAAAATTAATTATTTTCCCAAAAAATACTTTTTCTTTATTCACTAATTAGATTTTGTTGAATTTAATTGTTCATTCCCCATATTTAATTTTGTCGCGCGCATCTTTTTTCCATTATTTCATTAATTATTGTATCTGTTCCAAGGTTGTAATAGATTTTAATTAGGTTTATTTTACTGTCGTTCATTTACTTTTATCCCCCATTTTTGGTTATGTAACCCCCTCCCCGAAGCCTTGTAATAGCTAGGTTTTTTATTCTTGCGCTTTACTTTCTGCTATTATTAACTGCTTAGACTAATAGGCTTGTATGGAAAGAATGATGATTAAAACAGTAAAACACCCTAAATGCGCAAGATAAATGAAACTGAAATCAAACACTTACACATGCTCACTCCTAGGGTGTATCCCCACTTCGGTTGCCTTCGATAAACGGTCATGAAGTATACAGAGTTTTAGTGGTTACCCTCTAGTCACAAAAGATAAAAAAAGACCCATTCAAATGTTACCTCAGAAAGATATTTAGGATTTTAGGGTAATTACTAAATTTTCCTAATCATTGCTTATGTGATCGTACTCGTCCCTTAGAATATCCCTTAAAATCCAATGATAGGGCTACCAACTCTTTAATAGTAGGATAACGCTATCTAAATGAAACGAGAATGAACAATCTTTTTTCGAGTAGGTAGAACATCTTAAGTACTTGCTCAAATAAACTATTTTACACAAACACTTTTCAAAACACTTTTCAAAAACCACTTTGTCACACTCTTGAGGACAAATACAAGGGTTATCACGAAGTTAAACAAATCTTTTTTGCAAAACACACACAAGCAATTTCAAAAATGAGCAAGTACCTAAGAGTCTGTGGAAAACCACAGATAGAAAGGGTGATAACACCTTCCCTTTCTATAATCTACCCTCGTACTCATAAACTCTCGAAAAAAGGTTTTTTTTGTTCTTTTTCCTTTCCTTAAGTTGGATGAAATAAAAGCCGGTGGCGACTCTTGCTTACCGCGACATTTGCGAATACAAAATGCAAAAGCAGTATTAAATTGTCGGTTCTGCCACCGTATCACAGTCATACCCCAAATTTGTCCTTCCTTTTCACTTTTATCTGGCTTAGGCTTTGCATTTCACTTGCATTATTTTCATTAGGTCAATCACACATCATTCTTTCATTCAATAAGGCAGTGGTTCAAAGCATCAGTGGTTGTGTCGACTAGGGTTTAATTTTGGATTGAGGCTTTTAGATTCTACAATTGATTTCCCTAGTTCCTCCTTGGGAAGTGGATAGTGGAATCAGGTTTTGAAGTATGGTTATCATGAGTTTTGTATCCATCCATGTACAAGGCCATTTCTCATTCAAATTCATCAAGATCTTGGATTAGGGTTTATTTCCCTATGTGTGATTAAAAATCAGGGTTTTTTAGCATCATGCCTCAGCTAGGGTTTGAATCCCTCAAGTGTTCGGTATGGATAATCATTTATTCTCAAAGGCTATACTTCATTAAAGCATTGCCTTTAACCAAAAGCACAATCAAGATTTCATCATCACTGATCCATATGTGCATCAATATGTTTAGGAATGCGAGGAAAGATCAAGTTTGCAAGTCAATTCAAAGCACTTTGACCAAAAGTCAAATTTAGCAAGATCAAGTTCAAACTATCATAACTTCTTCGTTATTCAATACTTTTGAGTGTTTCTTTGTGCGTATGACTCTCCTTGACGTCATGTCCAACTTCTCTTTACAAGTCAACAACTAATTATGTGCGGAAGATCGTCAGAATTTTGAATACTTTAGAGGTCATTTTTTGAATTTGACCTAAACTCAAAATAGTTGTGCCCGACTTCCACGAATCATAATTTCCTCGATTTTTAATATTTTGAGGCGATTATCTTTGCATATTGTCATGAATGATTTCATCTACAAGTTTTCTTCAAGGATTGAGGGAAAACTGTGTTTAGAAGACCTTGAAAGTTATTGAATTGTCATAGGTAATTTTTTTGGTTTAGGATGTTTCTTAACTTCTAATTGTAGTTCGTGTCGTAATTATTTTCTCAAGACATTGATCTTTATATGGAAATCATTCATGATACAAAGATGATATGGTGATCAAAGCATGGTTATCGTTCATTTTAATTTTTATCATCATCATCATCAGCATAAAGATAAAAAGGATAAACAAGATTCAAGATCCATCCATGGTTTTCAAACAATATCCCATTCACTTTTTCGAGTTTATCATGAATTCAAGAGCAAGTTTCATTCAAGTTATTCAAGCATCATTCAAGATTTAAGCCTTATTCATGTTTAAATTCTTTAAATTCATGAAATAGTGGTTCAATTTTCATTATAGTCCAAGCAACCCCTTTCAACTTTAAAGGTCATCATCCAAACCATTCAAGTGGTGGATTTCAAGTTTCATCAAGACAAGATATAAGGATTCAAATGTCTAGTGATTCGATTTCCTTTCATTCATCCAAAATTCGTACAATTACAAAGAAATTGAAATAGAATTACATTCAAGTCTAGTTTTCATAGTACTATAAGATTATATGGATGCTTTTTAAGCCTAAACTTCAATTTTTAAATGTTCACTCTTCAAAACGTGAGCCATTTTCATGCTTTGTCTTCCATGACAAGTTGTTGTCCAAAACTTGCATACCTCCAAAACAGTCTGCAACATGAAACAAAAAACCTGCTACTGCTGTCCCAAACCAGTCCAAATGATGTTGTCCAAGACCTGCTGCCAACTCCCTTGTCTCAATCCTGCATAAAACAAAAAAAAACCCTCTTGCTGTCTACTGCATATACCGATACAAAAAAGTCAAAACCATTCAAAAAGATACATAAAAATAGCCAAAACCAATATGCAGCAAAAAGTATTAAAACAATGTGTCACAAAGTGTTCAAATACCATTCATTTCCCCCCTAAATGTCATATTTCTCACTTATAAATTCAGCCTCAAGACACACAAGAAAGAGGGAGAAACATAGGGAAAAATCAGAGAGAATGATCCATTCAGAAACCCTACATTACACCACTAAAATACTCTCCACATTCATTCTTTCTAACCCTCAAGCCTCACCTTTGCATACTGCATCCACTACCTTCAACAAAAACCTGTCATACTAACTTCCATAACCGAAGCTGCAAACCCCCTTTGTTCAACCCTCTCCAAAACCACTTTCTTGTAACTCACTCAAAACCCTTTACCAACAATCTCACCATCTCCCTAAATCTCCATACAAACTACTCTCACCTTCATACTACATCCTTAAACCTCCAACCATCTATACCCTCTTCAACGAACCTACTTAGCAGCCATTCATCACCATCAAACTCATACAGAATAACCTTCATTCTCCCTTAATAGTCGCACCCAAAACCACACAAACACGCTCAGTAGACTCACAAACAACAACACCAACGACACACAACAAAAAACCAAAGAAAAAAAAAATACATAAAACCCAAAAAAATAACACAAAATACACTCTCTTCAATATCCTTCAAAATTACCAAGAAACTCAACAAACTTCGGTTGAATCCATTCATCACAATAACCTTTTACTCCTTAAACTTTACTTACAAAATTCACCTACAGAAACGCAACAAAACCAACATTCAACATTCATATTCAATTTCTGCAAAAAACTTCAAACTCAAATGCCCTGCTACCGTGACTATACATAGTATAACTATTGTACCCCAAAATTTTCCCTCTCATGTTTTCCAAGGTATTCCCTTTCATGGTTGGTCACAAACCTTTGCCTAAAGAAAAGGAAACTTTGTGAGTGATGTTTCTAAGTTTCCTTTGATTGGCATCTCCAAAATTCCTTTCGATTGGCATCTCCAAAATGCCTTTCGATTGGAATCTACATAGCGCCCTTCGAATGGTATGGACAAAGGTCCTTCGATTGGCCTGTTAACAAGGCCTTTCGATTGGCATTATAACAAGTACCTTTCGACTGACATTATAACAATGTCCTTCGATTGGCAGTTTAACAAGTACCTTTTAATTGGCATTCTAACAATGTCCTTCGATTGGAATTTTAACAAGTACCCTTCGATTGGTATCTGGACAAAGGTCCTTCAATTGGTATGGACAAAGGTCCTTCGATTGGCACTTCAGAGTGTCCTTCGATTGGGACTTCAGAGTTTCTCTCGACCAGAACACCAGAATAAAATGACCTTCGAATGGCATTTCAGTGCAGAGTTTGTCTTAATCTAAGAGGCTCTGATGAAGGAAGTTCTGAACACTTCGAATCAGAACTTAAACTCATCACAAGGCCAAGGGCTGGTCGAAGTTGTCTAATAGGGAATGTTCTGAATAGATTTGAATTGGACTTTGAAGCTGGAAAAGAAGGCATGTTCGAAGGAATGAAATAGGCTGGCATGACTAAGCAAAAACACATATCCTAACCTGTCCAGGTTCACCCAAAGTTCAAAATGGCATGTTGTCCTTGCAAATATGGCAAGAATTCAATGCTGACTGTGGACTCAATTCTTGAGTTAAAGGCCAGATTCTTGCCTTGTTTTCTCCCAACCCCACAAGAGCTGATTCGACCAGGGTGATTCTTTTCGAATCAAGTAATCAAAGCAGAGGGAGGCTCAATCGAAGGGGCTATGCAATCGAAGCTGGAGTAATGCGAATTGGAGCTTAGAGATATCGAATAGAGAAAATTCAAAGGGAAGTGGATCTGCAGGGGCAGGTCAGCATTTGAATTTCATCATATTAGAGGCCCAAACAACTCATAATAGGCTAGAAGTAACGCATGAAAATAGATTGGCACGTGATTGAATCAAATATAGCAAGTCTTTATGAAGAAATCAAATCAAATCTCTTCATCATAATGGACCAAGATTTGATACGCAAATGTTGACCTAAATTCCCTTGTCTATATAAACTTCATGATCTCAGAGAAAAACACACGGAAACCCACGGAGACTGCCACACAGAGACACATATATTGCCTCGCAAAAACACCAGCCTGCCCCACAAAAGTCCAGAATCTGTTGTAGGCACCTTCCGTCCAGGTTAATACCCTGATCGTGTTCTTGGGGTTTACACGGGAGTACACTCGTTCGTTCCCCAGTCAAGTTACACCCAGGACTGCAGATCCATGCGCCTCTAGTGGTAAGAATGTTCGATCCCACTTAATATTGAATTAGACTCATGATTGCATGTTCGTAGTTTTTGTTATTATTTGTGAACGATTTAACAAAGTGTATTCAAGTTGCAGTGTTCATACATTCGAACACCATGGATAGATTTTTTCGAAGCTGGCTACTTTTGAAATCCATGATGCTGGCTGTGACAAATCGAAACCAACCCAGAACCGGGGTCAAGGATTGATTTCGAATGGGATGTTTTCTGTTTTGTCTAGTTTTAAATTATCTAATTTACAGGACCAAAAGCAGGTGTCATGCACTTCAAATGAGCAAGCAACTCAGATGGTGAAAGGGAATTCATGCAATCGAAGGGACCAGGGTTTGAATCCCAGGCCTTGCATTTTCAATTTCTAACGAATTTTCTTGCAGATATAACACCCCCAAGACCCTCGAACGAGGTCTTCGATCAACCCTCTAGATCGAAAGGTAACCCAAGCCTCTTCGGTCCAGGCCTTGCTTCCCATAACGCTTTCTTTTCGTTTCCTGTCTGTTGGTCTTTCAATTTTGTTTCCTTTCTTTTGGCTGTTTGTCTTTACTTCTTCTAAACTTTAATTAACATTAAGAAGAAAAACCCCAAAAAACATTAGGCTTAACTTTTTACATTAAATTAATTTTGTCAATTAATTAATTAATTATTTTAATATTTTCTTAAAAAACTAAAATTTAATAGACTTAGGATTTTTAATTCAATTTCTTTTCATAACAAAAACAAACAAAAATTCCTTTCACTTAGGATTTTAGACGTATTTTCAGTTCATGCGCGCGTTTATTTACTTTTGCATTTTTTGTTAATTATGTAATTGTGTCCGGTTTGTAATAGCTTAATTAGGGTTTTACTTTCCACATTTTAGTTTTTTCAGTAATTATTTATGTATATACACCAAAGCCTTGTAATAGCGTAGGACCTTTATCTCTCGCTTTTATATTTTATATGCTTGTATATAATTGCTAGCAACCTAGGCGTGTATGATTAATCAATTAGTCGTAGATCACTAAACTGAAAGATAAATATAACTTAAAAAATCCCACTATTGCACACTTGCACCCTTAGGGTATACTTCACTTGGTTGCCTCGGAAACAGTGGCCATGTCCCTCAAACGTAGGGATACTCTTAGCAAAGACCCTCAGTTTAAAGTCATCATAAAGATCATAGTCCCTAAATGTCCCTTGAGTTGCCTACGAGAAATGATCTTATGATGATAGTCCCTTCAAAATGCTAAGGTATCCTTACATGTTTCCTTCAATGACCATTACGTCCCTTTCAATAGTCCCTCAACATCCAACGACTACGGTTACCTACTCACTAATAGTAGGATAACACAGTCTAAAGGATAGGAGGAAAAAGAACAATCTTTTTTCGAGTAGGTAGATAACTGTTAGGTACTTGCTCAAACAAATTTTCACACCAAACACTTTTCAAACAAAGTTTTCAAAACGCTTTATCACACTCTTGAAGACTGATACAAGAGTTACCATAAAGATAATCGCCACACTAAGGCATTTTCAAATCTTTTCAAAATACACAAACACAAGAAATTTTAAAAAATGAGCAAGTTCCTAAGAGCCCATGGAAAACCATGGGTGGAAAGGGTTCTAACACCTTCCCTTTCCATAATCTACCCCCTTACTCAGAAATCTCGAAAAAAGGTATTTTCTGTTCTTTTCACCCTTTCCTTTGTTGGATAAAAGAAAAGTCGGTGGCGACTCTTGCTTACCGCGACATTTGCAAATAAAAAATGAAAACCAGTATTAATAGTCAGTTCTGCCACCGTATCACAGAATTGGCGACTATGCTAGGGAATAGATAAAAAGTGGGGCTTACCTTAGGGTCTAGATCATTTTAAATTTGCTTCTTTGACTGTTTGATTGCTTTACTTTAAGGGTATCTGTTTGGGTATTATAGATCCTACACCTGGATCTGGCAATACAATCTTTTAGGTAAGTAGCAATAGATCGTGGAAACTGTGTGGGGTATACCGACACGGTTGAAGCAATGGCTATATTGATGTGACACTTTGGTTGGTACCGGCAGCCCTTGAGTTAATCAAGGAGAATACAGGGCCACTACGTGGTGTCATAAAGCGTTAACTGACCTTAGAACCTTTAATTGAACAACTTGGCCATTAGGACGTAGTGAGATGACCGTCTTTGGTGTATTCCCAAGGTCAGAAGATACTCGATGCTACACTCATTGAGACTTGACTCTTGAGTTTTGTTTGGTTGCAAGTCAGTCACCTATCAAACGAAGCTTGTGGGAAAGGTCAGTGATATTGAGATCCCTTAGAACCCGATTACTATTTATAGGACAAGTTGAACCAATCCAACATTAAGAGGGTATGAACTTAAAACCCATGCAAGCCTTAAACCTAAGGTCTTTGTGTGATTTGCTTGTGTTTGCTATATATGTGATTTCTTAGCATAATCATAACATCATAACATGGCATATCATAACTAACCATTTCAATGATTTTCTAGGGCTTATCTTTGTTTTATTTTGTAGGACATGGAATCCGCTTGCAGGAACACTATCCAAATCAACCTTGTGAATGTACCTCCTCGACTCAAGGAGTTAGCATCAAGGATTCCTAAAAGCTCTCCCTTCACTGAAAAACATGGTAGACTTCTCAACTTGGTCACTTCAACCCCCGATGAAGAAATGTTAAAGGTGCTCCATAACACCCCAATTCTACCCCAAGCAAATTATACAAAATAAATCAGAGTTATAAAATTTCAATCATACAAATGAATCGGGACGTCACAAATTCTTCTAACAAATTCATTGCATTCATCGTGGATATATAACACTTTTTCAAACATCGAATGAACCATCAACATAACATCTTTAATCAAATAAATCAACATCTACGCAGCGGAATTCTTAAATACATCTCTAACAAAAACAACAACTCCGAAACATCTCATATTTAATGATAATCAAATTAAAATTCAACAACTAAAAATCATCAATCAAAACAGCAAGCGTTCATCCCCCCGAGTGTTACACATCAGAGAAATGACACCGACTCGAACTATTGAAGGTATACAGCCTTCACTCTCGATTACCTGCACGTTACTAACATAAGGGCAACATTTGAATATAAGGGGTGAGATATCTAACAATATAATAAAGCGCATGATAGGTAATATATTAAATTAGATCAACAACATCACCACTTCTCATCTCATAATCAACAACAATCTCAGCAATAATATACATTCATCCACATCAAAATACACTTCTTTATGAAATCATATTATGTGACTCAATACTATGCAAATGCATGTGGTACCATTGGAGAAGAACTCTCATCTCAAAAATTTGCCAATTAATAGAAGCATCAACAAGGCATAGCCTTCATCTTAAAATTTGCCAATCCAGGCCATCTCAACGAGCATAAGCTCCATCTCAAAAAACTAAGCAATATATGCGACACAACCATGAATGTAATAACAACACCCAAGTTAACAACATCTAAAATAATCATCTCAAAAATATCTCAAATAATCATCTCAAAAACATCTCAAATATTCATCTCAAAAACATCTCAAATAGTCATCTCAAAAACGTCTCAAATAATCATCTCAAAAACATCTCAAATAATCAGAATAATTCATCAAACTTCATTTATTTATAAATCATCAAACATCATTTATTTATTAATAACTTCTCCTTTATAACTCAACAGTATTTTAATTCCACAGTAAATCTATACTGCTACTCTGTAACGCTAACGTCAAGACTGAAACCATCCTACTGTTATAGTTCAAACAATAGCTTCTAAGCATCTAACTTCCACATTCTGCACAAAACAGCGCAAGGGCCATCCAACTTCTGACCATGCAACCTCTAACCAACGCTATTTCTAAATACATAACTTCTAATGACACAACCTCTGGGCGACACGATCTTATGACTACTATAACTTCTGACTAATGCAACCTATAATCAGATGCAACTTCTGATCATCACATCTTCTGAATAACCCCATCTTTTGACCAGGTACAACTTCTGATCATTACATCTTCTGACTAATGCCATCTTCTGACCAGATACAACTTCTAATCATTACATCTTCTGACTAATGCCATCTTTTGACCAGATACAACTTCTGATCATTACGTCTTTTAGCTAGTACAACTTCTGACAAGCCACATCTTATGGATAGTACCACTTCTACTACTAGAACCTCTATTCTTTAATAGTGCAACGCAATTTCTAACTAACATACGTATAACATCAGAACTTTTATCTTGCACTAATCTGACGCAACTTCTATCAGCATCCTTCTAACGTCAGAACTGCTACCTTTTCTTAACGTTATTATTTTAATTCCTTTTCCTGTTATTACCCTAATCAGGAACAATACGGCTAATGTTATTCCCTAATTAATTCATCGTTTTAACACAGTAGCACCTGGTATCATTCTAGCATAATTATGCATTTTCATTACTGTTGTATTCAACGTTTCTTCCCTGCATCTCACCATGGGATTCACGCTTAAAGCCCTAAAACTTAATACATTCATGACAATTCATCACCCATAATTACCCTAAAATCTTACAGCATTTTAACAGCATCAAGGCATCAATATTCATCAAAATTCATCAATTCTCATCATACATCAATCATATATTCTCATATCAAAACAGGACAACAATCACCTCTAACCCACATACCAATCTGTGATGCGGTGGGAGAACTGACTTGAGGTTTTGTGTTTTGTCGCAAATGTTGCGGTTAGCAAGAGTCGCCACCGACTTTTCTTTTATCCAAAAGGAAAGGTGAAAAAGCACAGGAAAGGCCTTTGAGATGTTTTCTTTAGTTCGGGGGGTAGATTATGAAAAGGGAAGGTTCTAGCACCCTTTTCATCCATGGTTTTCCATGGGCTCTTAGTTACTTGCTTAGATCATTTGCTTTGATTTGTTTGAAATGGTGTTTGATGTGGTTTTGAAAGTATTTTGTAAAAGAGGCCATTCGTTTGGCAATCTTTGTAATGATTCTCGTTCGTAAGAATGTATACAAAGATGTTTGTCTTATGAAAATGTTTTCAATATTTGTAAGATGTTTTTCAAATGTGTATGTGTTTGTTTTGAAAAATAGAAAGTATTTTTGATTGAAATGGAGCAAGTAACTAGAAGCTATCTACCTACTCAAATGTTTTTCTTATGCATTTTCTATTCCTTTGATATTGTTGACTTACCATTGATTTGGTAAGCACCCCTATCTTTGGATGTAAACGGGACGAGTGTGGGTCATCGTATAACCATGATAACAATGTTGCAAAGTATCTTAGCATTTTTGAGGGACCAAGATCATTTTGTTTAGGCAAATTTTGAATAGCGTCATCGAGGGGCTATGATCTTATATTTGTTTTGTTTTGCCAAGATACTTCGCATGCGTAACATGGCCATTTTATTTTAGGAAACCAAGTGGGAGAAACCCTAAGGGTGCTTGTGTGCAAAGTGTATCATTTTTTCATGCTTTTAATTTTGGATTTAGGGTTTTCTATTTGTTTTGTTTCGTTCTTGTCATACAAACCCTAATTACTAATCATGGCATATGAAAGCAACAATTGCGTAATGTAAATATATTAAGCTATTACAATAATTTTATGGGAGGGGGGAATACAAGTTTGAATGGGGATTTGCATAAATATAGAGCTAATATATTATTACAACCAAATCAAGTTACGCGAATTAAAATAAATATAATATAATATTTAAAATGTAATGCAATGTAATGTATATGTAAAGAGATTTTTGATGTCTTATTTTTATGTAAAAGAAAGTTTAATTTAAACCTAAAAAATATAAGGAAAAATATTTAATTCTTTTGAAAGGGGTTAAACCCTAATTTTTATTTAAAAGAAAATAATGTTTCTATATTATTATTTTGTACATTTTTGTATAAAAAAATAAATAATATTGTATATAAATATTAAAAATTAAATATATGCAAAAAAATAGGTATTTATAAGTATGAAATGTAAAATAAAAATATTAAGTATATTTAATTATATTTATGAGTTTATTAAGAAAATAAATTATATTCTATCAAAAAAAATTAATTTTTTATGTGAGAAATAATAAAAAAATAAAATAAAGGTGTAAAAATAATTAAATTATTTTTTAGGATTTTTTATCATTAAAGAAAATAATTAAAAGTATTAAATATAAAAATGAAAAAACAAAATATGAAAGAGTTAGTTAGTAGGGGGTGTAATAGCAGAACAATGGTAGTGCTAGCAAAAACAAAAAGCCCAGGAAGCCAAAAAGCCCAAACAGACTTCATCCCTGTCTTGTCTTCCTCTTCCTCACACCATGGCCAGTTGAACCTGTAACTTCCTCATGCTTGCATAAAAATGAAAACTTATAACATGAAAAATGTAGCATTTGAACTCACGATTCCAACCATATAAATTATGTAATCTAACTATCAAAGATCAAAGAGAATTTTGAAATCCCTAAATCGTGACCTAAAATTTTCAGAGATTTCAAACTCCAAATTCTCTTAGCATAAGTAATATAAAATGCAAGATAATGATATGTATAACTTCGTTAAGATGAGAACTACATTTTTTATTCACAGATCGTGGCTTGAGGTTGCCTGTACAAGGAGATAGAGTTTGAAAAATTACCTCCTTCAGCTGGAATCGTGTATGGAAATGCAGGGACTTTGATGGTGGCCTGATGATTGCTTGAGCTTCCTTGAGCTTCCCTGAATCTATTCCAACTCTTACCTTGCTCTGAAAGTGGCTAGACCTTCCTGACCAAGTCCAATTGCAAGCTTGAAAGTTAACAATGGAAAATGGTGAAACAGAGGTTACAAAACAGGGATGATGGTTTGGATTGACTAGGTATCAAGTATGTAAGATGTTTGGATGTTCTAAACACAAAACACACGAGCCAAATGGATGCTAGATATGTTTGTTCAGAAACTATATGTTTGGGAAGTTTTTTGGTGCTTTGCTTGCTATAATGGTTTTAGGACTTTTCTTGGTGTTCTATGTGTTGTATATCCTTTTCATATTAGTATTGAAATGATCTAAAGTTAGCTCTCTATCAGCTGTACATGCCCTATCCTTTTTGCAACTTTTCTTGTACTTGAAGCAAAGTGACAAGACCAAACCCACATGCTTGTACCAACTTGCTTTAGGGTTGGTATGAGTTTTTACAAGTTGCTTGAGACCTGTGTGGTTTGCTTGTATCAAGGGGACATGTCCAATGCTCAAGATCACAAAGTTTGCAAAAGTTGTCCTTTATGAAAAGTTTGCAAAGTTTGAAAATGGCAATGGAATTATCAATTGGATAAAGGTTCAAAAGCATGGATAAAGGCTTTGTAAACTGAGTATGCATTTAATTAAGGAGTGTGTAGAAATTTTAGGACCTGTAAAGCATGCAATAGCCAGAATAGGTTTGGTTCACAACTTGGTTCTTCATGAAAATGGCTTGAACAAAAAGTGAGAAAATGCCAACTTCCTCTCTTCGATTCTCCCTACTCAAAAATGATCTTGGAGAGTTCTTGGATATTTTGGAAAGCTTGCAATGTGCTCTATAATAGATCTTTGAAATTCATTTTGAGACACCTCTTGGAACTAGATGAAAACCTGCCATGAAGTTGGGTCTAAAACCTGCCTAAATTAGGGCAAAATTTCACTAAGTTAAGAAGTTCATGACCATGTGTTCACAAATTCATAACTTGAGATCCAAGCATCTTTAGGGAAAATATTGTGAATAAAATTTGTATATTTCATGGAGGTCTACAACTTTCATGTTTGGGACTTTCCTTGAATCAAAATGCATCATGGTGAAAAAGTGGTGTAAAGTTGAGAAAAAATAAGAAAATTCTTATACTTAGAAAAATTCTAAGTTATGAAAATTTTCAAATTCAAAACCCTAATTTTAAAATTTGGTTTTCTTGGTGAACAAGTTTCAAATTTTGACATATCTTGATCAATTATGACTCTTGGTACTTGATTTTGACCAAAAAGTCAAAGTTTGACTTTTCAGTATACAGTTGACTTTTGATCAGTTGACTACAAATTTCATCTGTCAATCTAATGAACTTGAGATGTTTTGAACCATGTAATTGAGTCAAGATGATGCCATTGAATCCTTAAAATCATTCTTGAACTCAATTGGTCATTGGCTAGGTTAAAAATCAGAAATTTCCCATTCTCAGTCAAAACCCTAATTTTGACCATTTTGCCCTTTTGATGATTTTATCAAATTTCTTGAGGAATTGTGATCCAAACATAATCAAATGGTACGTATGAGCCTAAAATGTTGATGTGGATAAAAAATTATGAAGTTTGACTGTAAATTGGCCACGGTTGACTTTTCCCCCAATACAACTGATTTTTAGGTCAATTGTCCAATTGACTGATCAAAAATGTGCTTCAAGGCTTGAAACTTATCATGAGAAATCTTAGGGGTCCAAAATGATGTATGAAAGTCACATGAGATGTCTTGAGCTGGCCAAACCCTAATCTTGTCTTGAGTCAAAGAATTCTTGTGAGAAAAGTCTTGATAAATGAGAGGGAAAATTTTGGGGGTACAACAGCTTCCCCTGTTCAATCTTCTTGAACCTGAAGAGTTAGATTGGCGAGCTTTATTGTTCGTGACTCGAAGGTAAAAGATGATTGGACACTAGAGTGCCCATAAATTTGCACTCGACAAAATGTAGTTGAGGGAATGGGTTTAAAGATGCCATTTGGAGAAGTGATAGAATCTTGTTGGAGATGGGCTTGTAGATGCCATCCAAGAATGTTTGTTGAATTTTAAGTTGTAAGTCAGAAGAATGAGTATCAGAATGGTGTCCGTGTTTGGAACATATCTGAGCTATATATGTACTTGAAATCTGAATAATGTATCAGGATGACATTCGTGTCTGGAGCGTATCTGAATTTTGGAAATCTGAATGAGTAACAGAATGGCAACTGTGTCTAGAGCGTATCTGTATTGTATTTGAAAGCTGAATATGAATGAGTAATAGAATAGCAACCGTGTCTGGAGCGTATCTGAACTGTATCTGAAAGTTGAATCTGAATGAGTAACAGAATAACAACAGTGTCTGGAGTGTATCTGAACTGTATCTGTACTTGAAGTATGAATAAGTATCAGAATGGCATCCGTTTCTGGAGCGTATATAAACTTTGGAAATATGAATGAGTATCAGGATGGCATCCGTATCTGAAACATGTTTATACTGTATCTGAAAGATGAATCTGAATGAGCAACAAAATGGCAACCAGGTCTGGAGCGTATCTGGACTGTATCATGAACTTGAAAATTGAATAAGTATCGAAATGGCATCCGTGTCTGGAGCGTATCTGAATGTTGAAGTCTGAATAAGTAACAGAATGGCATCCGTGTTTGGAGCGTATCTGAATTGTATCAAGATTGCATATTGTTAGCGGTAGCTGTTAATCTTAACCTGAAAAGGGTAAAATGTTAGCTGGAACATGAAATTATGTTGCATGAAATGTATGATGTAATATATGTGTTTTATCAATGTTTATGATATGTGGATGTAATGTATGCGCATGTAAGCTGATTCGCTGTATTGTTGAGGAAAATAAATCCTTGACTGTTGTTGAGGATATATGGATTCTTCATGTCTTGAAGTTGGAGTAATTGACAAAAATTCTATTGTGAGCAATGCCATATACTGCTTGAGTAATCTGCTTGGGGGATCCAGAGAATTTTGATGACTTCTATTGGGGATTTAACAATGGGAGTCTTCGTTCTGTCGGGGAACAATGAAAACTCTGTGGGAAAAAGCTTATTCCTGTTTGGAAAAAGTTCAGGAGTTACGGTCGTCTGTCACCCTACCGGGGAGTTATCCTAGGTTGGGGAGAAACAGAAATTAGCTGTTGTCCGGTTGGTTTTCAGGCTTCAAGACAACTTGCTGGGGAATTTGGAGAAACTGGATGGTTTCCACTGGGGATTAATAGCTTGAAGTTTCAGCTCCGCTAGGGGATCTTGATGACGTACTGTAGGGATTGCTCATGGAATAGCCTAAATAACTTTTTCCTATTCTTTCAACCTGTCAGTAATTGTTCTTTTCCATTTTGTTTATTTGTAAACGGTAAATATGTTCAAATACATATGTTCATTAATGAATCATTGGACGTTTTCGCAAATAAAACACAAGTGTAAAAGAAAAGGACAAATAGTTTTCTGTACTTTAAAGAGATATCTTTGTATTCACTTTGAATAAGTATTTTGTTCAAAGGAGACAAACATCCTAGTAAGAGGATGGTGTCATAAAAGTAAGAAAAAAATTTATACAAAGAAAGATAGCTATGTGTGATGATCCCATGGGGTTCCCATTCTGCTATAGCCTCCGTATCTCTGAATATCTTGTATATTCGTTGGTTCGCCCGAAGATGATTGAATTGATCAGAACTCCGAGTTTGTCAGGGAAGAGATTGAAGTTGTCCTCAAAGTGATCTGACGAGACATAGTCATACGCTTTAATTCCCTAAATTTTGCTCGGACCGCCCTTTCGGGTTTTCAGTCCATCGGGAAACCCTTTTTTGCCCAAGTCGCCCTTTCGGGTTTTCAACTTGCCGGGTGTACTAATTTTTTTGTTTTATCCCTAATTTTTTCCCGAACCTTTTGGTTCGCCGGGATGCCCTTGTTTTTCCTAGGTGTGTCAACCTAGCGGGTCTTTATGCGTAGTATCTTTTGACTATGTCTGCGTTCGTAGGATGTGGCAGGTCGTCGTCGTCCATGGTGGTTAAGATTATTTCCCCACCGGAAAAGATATTCTTGATTATAAATGGTCCTTCATAGGTAGGAGTCCATTTCCCCCTAGGATCACTTTGTGGCAAGATAATGCTCTTGATCACTAGATCTCCAACTTGATATACTTGGCGTCTGACTTTCTTGTTGAAGGCCTTGATCATCCATTTTTGATACATCTGACCATGGCAAACAACAATAAGCCTCTTTTCATCAATTAAGTTCAGTTGATCAAGCCGAGTCTGGATCCAATCGTCTTCACTCAAACCTGCATCTTTCGTAATTCTCAAAGAGGGGATTTGAACCTCAATAGGCAAGACAACCTCCATGCCATAAACCAAATAATAGGGTGTTGCCCCAGTTGATGTGCGAGCCGTGGTGCGGTACCCATGGAGAGCAAACGGTAGCATCTCATGCCAGTCTTTGTAGGTGACTGTCATTTTCTGTATGATCTTTTTAATGTTTTTTATTAGCAGCTTCGATTGCACCATTCATCTTTGGCCGATAGGGGGATGAATTGTGATGTTGGATCTTGAACTGCTCGCACAAGGCGGTGATCATAGTATTGTTAAGGTTCGTACCGTTATCAGTGATGATCCTTTCTGGGATACCGTACCGGAAAATAAGATTCTGCTTGATGAAGCGGGCAACAACATTCTTAGTAACGGATGCGAAGGAAGCTGCTTCGACCCACTTTGTGAAATAGTCAATGGAAACTAGAATGAAGCGGTGTCCATTGGAGGCTGTAGGATTGATCTCCCCAATCATATTGATTCTCCACATAGCGAAGGGCCAAGGAGCTGTTAAGACATTTAGAGGAACTGGAGGAACGTTCACTTTATCTACATAGATTTGACACTTATGACAGGTCCGGGAGTGTTGATAGCAGTCTACTTCCATGGTAGACCAATAATAGCCTTCCCGTAGGATTTTCTTCGCCATTGTATACCCATCAGAGTGAGTGCCAAAGGTACCTTCATGTAATTCAACCATAATGTTTTTAGCTTCAATCATATCCACACAACAGAGCATAATGGAGTCATGATTGTGTTTGTAAATGATGCCATTACTCAGGAAGAACTTAGCGGAGAATATTCTTAGGAACTTTTTATCATTGATTGAAGCTCCTTCTGGATATTCTTGAGCCTCGAGATACCTTTTAATTTCATGAAACCAAGGCTGGTCCACTACTTCTTCAGTATTAATCTCATGATAGTGTGTTGGTTCGTCCATTCGTTCAATGGTGATCTGGGGAGCCTCGTTATCCCAATTAAGTTTAAACATGGATGACATTGTGGCTAGAGCATCTGCTAGCTGATTTTCTTCTAGCGGGAAATGCTCAAAGGTAATCTGCTCGAAATGTCGTAACAATGTCAAAACATGTTCTTTGTAAGGGATAAGGTTTAGATGCTTAGTGTCTCATTCTCCTTTGATCTGACTGATGACCAAAGCTGAATCTCCAAATACAACTAAAGATTTGATTCCCATGTCTATGGCAGCCTTGAGACCAAAGATGCATGCTTCGTATTTTGCCATGTTGTTCGTACAATTGAAGAAAAGTCTGGCAGTAAAGGGAGTATGGAACCCTTCCAGAGATATGAGTACAACACCTATACCATTACCAAGTGCATTGGATGCCCCATCAAAGAAAAGGGTCCATCGGGATCCTTGTCCAGGCCCGTTATATGGTCTGATTTCTTCACAGTTGTCTAATGTCATGATGTCTTCGTCTGGGAATTCAAACTTCATAGACTGATAATCTTCTACAGCTTGATGGGCAAGATGATCAGCTAGCACACTTCCCTTTATAGCTTTTTGGGTCGTGTACTGTATGTCATATTCTGTTAGGATCATCTGCCATCTAGCTATCCTCACAGACAGAGCAGGATTCTCAAAGATATACTTTATCAGATCCATCTTAGATATCAGCAAAGTGGTATGAGTCAATATATACTGTCTTAGCCGGCGAGCAGCCCATCTTAGAGCGCAACAATTTTTCTCGAGCAGTGAATATTTGGTTTCACAGTCGGTAAACTTTTTGCTCAAGTAGTAAATAGTGTGTTCTTTTCGGCCAGACTCGTCATGCTGCCCCAATACACACCCCATTGAGTTCTCTAAAACGGTCAGATACATGATCAATGGTCTTCCCTCGACTGGTGGCATCAAGACAGGAGGCTCTTGTAAATACTCTTTGATTTTATCGAAAGCAATCTGATATTCATCATTCCATATGACTACTTGATCTTTCTTCAACAGTTTGAAGATTGGTTCACAAGTAGATGTTAGGTGAGAAATGAATCTGGCAATATAGTTCAGGCATCCCAAGAATCCTCTGACTTCCATCTCAGTACGAGGAGCAAGCATTTCTTGTATCGCTTTAACCTTGGCAGGATCAACCTCGATGCCTTTGTTGCTGACAATGAAACCTAAGAGTTTACCGGGCCGGACTCCGAATGTGCACTTGTTTGGATTCAGCCTTAGTTTGTACTCCTTCAATCTGACAAACAGCTTTTGCAAGTGATCAAGGTGCCCTTCTTCAGTTTGTGATCAGGCTATCATGTCATCTACGTAGACCTCTATCTCATGATATATCATATCATGAAACAAAGCTACCATGGCGCATTGATAGGTTGCCCCGATATTCTTCAGTCCAAATGGCATCACTTTGTAGCAGAACATGCCCCACTGCGTGACAAACGTAGTTTTCTCCATGTCCTCAGGTGCCATTTTGATCTGGTTATAGCCTGAGAATCGGTCCATGAAGGAAAATACTTTATGCTGGGCCATATTATCAACCAGGATGTCGATGTGGGGAAGTGGAAAATCATCTTTAGGGTTGGCCTTGTTTAAATCTCTATAATCCACACACATTCTTACTTTTCCGTCCTTTTTAGGCACGGGAACAATGTTGGCAACCCATTGAGGATAGGAAATAACAACCAGAAATCCAACATTGAACTGTTTCATAACTTCTACTTTGATCTTCTCTGACATGTCAGGTCTCATGCGGCAGACTTTTTGTTTCACTGGTGGACAATCTTCTCTTATGGGTAAAAGATGTACCACGATGTTTGTATCAAGTCCCGACATGTCTTCGTATGACCAGACAAAGATCTCAACATAATCATGCAACAGCTGAATTAGACGCTCCTTGACACTCGGCTCTAGATTGGCACCCACTTTGATTTCCTTTTTATCTTCCTCGGTACCCAAATTGATTGTATCCAACAGCTCCTCATGAGGCTGAATAGCTCTTTCCTCTTGTTTTAATATTCTGGCCAATTCCCCTGGTACCTCATAATCTTCCTCACCATTGTATTCAACTTGGTAGATCAGATCTTCAGAGTCACTGAAGGCTATAGCAGTATCGTTACCCATGGGATCTGGAATGGAGGGGTACCTGCATTTGTGAGTGTGGGTGTGTGTAAGGGTATATCCATCTTAAAACAATAAAATGTAAAAGAAAGATAACGAGCACAAAAGGTTTATATGTGAAAAAGCATCCATGATTCATTGAATGTCATATGAAGATGAAATAAAAACCCTTACAAATGGACCATTGTGCCTCGGGTAAGACACAAGGTTTCTAAAGTGAGAATTGTTCGTGAATATTACAAGTCCAACAGAAATGTAAAAGATAAATTAATGAGAGATGAAAGTTATTGGGAAAAAGTCTCTGGCTTCCCAGTTGCGAAGTCCTCCGTTGACTGTAGGAAATATCCAATCTTCCAAGCTGCCATCCTCTTCATTATCTTCTATTGAATTGACCCATTGGTTGCTAATCTTCACAGGTGGCCCCCCAGTACGGACACGGCGCACAACCTTCTGAGCAGTTGAAGTAAACCCTAAGCCAAACTTGTCTGATTTGTACAGAATGTCTGGAAGCTGCCCCCAGATGGTGCATCCACCCTCCTCTATTACTGCCTTTGCGTCCTTTAGAGATGACATCCAAAGTGGAGGTCTTGTGATCTTGGGAATCGAGGATACTGCCTTGGTTGCCGCTACTTCTTGAGAGACTTCCTCGAAATGTTAAAAAAGAGTTTCAATGAACTCACCATCCAACTCCACATATCAGAAAGAATTCAGATGACTAATCATGTACTCCTCCTCCCCGTGGAAAATTATGATCTTTCCTTGGACCGGGTACTTCAGCATTTGATGCAATGTGGAGGTGACAACACCGGCATTGTAGATCCAAGGCCGTCCTAACAGACAAGAGTAAGAGGGACAAATTTCCATCACATAGAAGGTTGAATTGAAAGTATGAGTTCCCACCTTTATCAGGATGTCCACCTCCCCATGGACCATCCTCTTCGAGCCATCAAATGCCCTCACAATTATGTTACTGGGTTTCAACGTCAGCCCTTCGCAATCCAATCTGTCAAGAGCTTTCTTTGGTAAGACGTTCAAAGATGAACCAATGTCTACCAAGACATGGGCTAGGGTTTTTCATCTACACTCTACAGAGAAATGTAATTCCTCGTTGTGTTTTCTCCCTCTGGGTGTCAAGTCAGCATCAGAGAAGCCTAGGCCATTGTCAGCTGTCAAACTGGCCACCCAGTCTTGGAATTGGTCAGCAGACATTTCTTAAGGCACATGAGCTGTCTTCAGAAATTTTACCAGAGCTTTCGCATGTGCCTCAGAGCACATAAGCAATGCTAGCATGGAGATCTTGGAAGGGGTTTTCCCCAACTGTTCAACCACATCATAATCACTCTTCTTTATTATCCTCATTATTTCTTCCATTTCCTTCTTGGATGTTTCGGGGATAGCTAGTGATTGAGCCTTCGTCCGAACAGGCTCTTCTAGAATGCTTTTACCTTTATTCTCGGCAGTGGAAGTATTGGTAGGGATAAGGATTATGTTATCTTTGTCGGTAAGTACGCTTGCAGGTATAATCACTGGTGCAGAGGTAATCTTCGGAACGGCCACGGGTCCAAAAACTGCCTTTGGAGGGGAAATCTCTGGAGAGAAGATTCTACCACAGCGGGTGATCTTGCTAGTTCCGGAAATATTACTGATGTCGGAATTTTCTTCTTCGGAGCTTTCTTCTTCGGCAGTCAGTTCATCTTGTTCGATACCATGGTAGTAGATTTCTCCACCATAATTCCATGGTACTGTTTTATCTGACTTGTATGGGACCGGCCCGGGCATTGTGATCTTAAGCGGTGTAGTTTTTGGAGCAGGTGTAATCCTAACGGGTCTTTTAGGGGCCCTGGAAGGATTGGAGGAGATGGTTATGATTGAAATTTCTTTAACTGGAACGGGTAAAACGGGAGCATTCTCAAAAAGAATTTCTTGGTTATCAATCAGGCGTTGGATACCTTTTTTTAATAGAGGGCAATCAAATGATGAGGATAGGAAAACATGGCAGTCTTTGTCACAACCTGGGAATATACCAGCTTTCAACAAATTCAATTTAATGGTCGGGAGCGGAGTCAACAGTTCATCCACAGTGGCAACAAATAAATCTTCCTCAACAGCGTTGGCATTGTGACCATGCCTAGGCATTGGAGCGGAAATGACATTCAGTTTCTCAGGCACATCAAACTCAACTTCCTTCGCATCTATTAGGTCTTGAATTTTGTTCTTCAGAGCCCAACAGTTGTTAGTGTCGTGCCCTAGACTTTCAGAATGGTATGCGCATATGGCATTTGGATGATAATGAGGGGATGCAATATTGGGATTCTTTGGAGCCTCTTTTAAAGTTGCCATATTCAATTTCAGAAGATGTGGTAGAACCTGGGCTAGAGTCATGTTAATCCTGGTGAATTGCTGGACTGGCCTTTCCACCCTTGGCTGGTTATTTCTCGGTTGATCAAATGCAGGATTTGGGATCATAACGGCCCCCACCACTGGTCGGTGTTCAGTTCATCCTTGATTCCTGTGTGAATAAACAGCAGATACTTCCTTCCTCCCAATGAAAGGTTTTTTCACAGTTGTAGAGGCAAACGAATCTTTCTGAATCTTCCCACTTCTTATACCAGCTTCCACCCTCTCGCCGGTTAATATCAATTCAGTAAACCCTGCAGAGGAGCTCCCAATTAGATGATTGAAGAAAGGGCCCGGTAGAGTTCCCAAGAACATGTCCACCAACTCCCTTTCAGACAGAGGGGGTTGCACTCTTCCGGCTAGATCTCTCCACTTTTGTGCGTAATCTTTGAAGCCCTCATTTGAAACCATAGCCATACTCTGAAGTTGAGTACGGGTAGGCGCCAAATCGGCGTTGTATTGGTATTGTTTATAGAAAGTTGCGGCCAGGTCTTCCCAATTGTGGACGTCGGCCCTTTCTAATTGGTAAAACCAATCAAGTTACGTTCCTGATAAACTGTCTTGGAAAAAGTGGACCCACAAGTATTTGTCAGCAGAGTGCGGCTGAATCTTTCTGACATATGATCGGAGGTGCATTTTAGGACACGACACTCCATCATATTTTGCAAGTAATGGCACTTTAAACTTTGGTGGGATCACAATTCCTGACACCAGCCCCAACTCTTCAAAATCTAGACCCAGTACTTTCTGGATTTCCATAGCGGTTAAATGCTCTTCCAGGTGTCTGTACTTATCATCAGCCGGAGGGTATTGTTGTTCCGAGTAGTCCTCCTCTTCCTCCTCTTCTTCAGAGTCTGATGGAACTGCCGTTTCTTTTCCTTTTCTTTCCCCTTCATCAGATGTTGCTGGAAAATCTAAGGTCCTTCTGGCTTGTCCCTGAAACCTTCTGCCCATGATTACCACAACAGCTGGTTTCTTCTCTTTCTTCTTTTTCTCTTTTGCTAGCAGAGTCTTCAGCTCCTCTTTCCCCTTGGCTAAGGTCATGAGTAATTGTTGAAATTGTATATTTTGAGCTTGAAGGTCTTTGACCGTCTGTTCGAGATCCATCTTACTGAAATAAACAGTGGAGAGATGAAGAAACTTGTTGCAAAGACCTGTTTATGTTTATGTTGAATGATATGTATTCATGCAATGCTTTCAAGGATTTAAAAATTCAAATTTGTTTCAAAGAAAAAGAAACACACGTTATATTGATAAGATAGTATTTGAATACATCAATGCCCCTTGGGAAAAATAATACAAAATTTTAAAATAAAAAGATATTGTGCATCCTCTTTGGTGCAATGTAGGTATTTAGAGTCTGCTCCTCATGAAGTAACCGAGTGAATTCCAAAACCTTCTTCTCGCTTGCGTAGAATTGGGCTTCGAAAGTATCTCGCTCTCCTTTGAGCTGTATCCAATTCCTTTGTAGTTCTTCGAGTGATGTAGGCGTGTCAGGATGTAGGATAGTGTATCAAACTTCTCCCTCCTTAACAGGCTCAATAATCACTGGGAGAATGGAAGGATAAGGCATCATAAGACTTTGAGCGCGGGTTCATACCCACTTGAGGTAAGGCTCAAGAGGGATGCAATTCTTGTGTCCCAAAGTCTTGCTATCCACCTTGTTCAGCATCCTCCAAGCTCGGATGAATCTCTGGCGAAGTCCTTGATCGTTGTTGTCGTAGTCGAAAACCAAGCCTTGAATCAGCATATAATGTGGGCCATCCCTTCGGGCATAACCAAATTGTCTTAAAGCTAAGCATGGGTTGTAGGTGATGCCTCCCCTAATGCCAAGTAGAGGGACATTAGGGAATTCCCCACAACGGTCCACAATGATTATATTCTCTTTGGATCGAGAGCACCAATGAATATCTGAATGTTTAAGCGTCATTAACCTTTGTGACCACCTCAAACCTTGCTCATTATTTAAGAATGATTGGGGAAGATGAGAAATAAACCATTTTGCCAAGAGAGGAGTGCAACACATAAGAACACCTCTTTTCCTCATTGTGCGAGTGTGAAAAGAGTGTAAGATATCCCCAAGCAATGTAGGCACCGGGTTGTGAGACATGAAGATTTTGACAGCGCTCACATCTATGAGTTGGTCAGGATTGGGGAACAAGACCATCCCTTAGATGAGAAGAGCCACAATCTCCTCAAAAGCTTGCAAGTCTAGAGAATTCCAACAGCTTTGGGCTTTCTCAAACAGAAACTTTGCCAAGAAGCCTTTGACACCACTTCTAGTTTCCCAATGAGTTGTGACATCAGATGAGTGCAAGTGCAGGGCTTGAGAAATCTCTTTTGGCTTTGGATCTCTTTCTGTACCGTTGAAAGGTAGTTGATTGAGAATATGAATCCTCAAAAGTTGAGAGAATTCTTCCAAAGTAGGCACAAGCTGGTAGTCGGGAAATGTGAAGCAATGATGTAAAGGGTCAAAGAAATGGAAGATAACTTTCATCATATCCTCCTCTATGTTAGAGGTGACCAAGTTGAGTAAACGACCATGTCTCTCGGTGAATGGAGAATTCTCAGGGATCCTTGAAGGTAGCTCCTTGAGTTGTGGAGGAATTCTTACAAGGTTGATTTGGATAGTTTTCCTGCAAAGTGAATCCATATCCTACAAAACAAGAACAAAGATGAAATTCCAAAATCCTTAAAATGGTTAGTGGATGCATATAATGTTCATGATGTCCATGATGTTATGCACAAGTATATACGTACAAATAAAATAAACAAGTTCTTAGTTTAGGCTTGCATGGGGTTTCATAGGTAAGTACCCTCTTGAAGTTTAGTTGGCTCAACCTGTCCTAAAAATAGTAACCGGGTTCTAAGGAGCTCAATATCACTGGATTGTTTCCTTGGTCATTGTTTCAGCTCAATCCTCTTTAATGGCGACCGAAATATCCCAAGAAACCAACCCTCAATGAGTGTAGTATCGAGTATCTACCAACTTCGGACTGCACCAAAGCCGGTCATCTCACTACATCCTAAAAGGCCAAGTTGGTTAAGTAAAGGGTTCTAGAAGTTAATTAGTGCTTCATGACATCACTCAGCGGCCCCATATTCTCTTTGATTAACTCAAAGGCTACCAGTACCCACAAATATGTCACACTGACATAGCTATTGCTTAGACCATGTCGGTATACCCCGCACAGTTTCCACAACGTATTGCTATTTACCTATAATGTTTCCCAAATCTGGGTGGAGGATTTAAACCCAAACAAAGAACCATAATTGTAAAGCAAACAAGTCAAACAAGGTAAGCAAATAAATGTGATCTAAACCCTAAGGTAACCCCACTTTTATAATATTCCCCAGCAGAGTCGCCAGTTTTGTGATGCGGTGGGAGAACTGACTTGAGGTTTTGCGTTTTGTCGTAAATGTTGCGGTTAGTAAGAGTCGCCACCGACTTTTCTTTTATCCAAAAGGAAAGGTGAAAAAGCACAGGAAAGACCTTTGAGATGTTTTCTTGAGTTCGGGGGGTAGATTATGAAAAGGGAAGGTGCTAGCACCCTTTTCATCCATGGTTTTCCATGGGCTCTTAGTTACTTGCTTTGATTTGTTTGAAATGGTGTTTGATGTGGTTTTGAAAGTATTTTGTAAAAGAGGCCATTTGTTTAGGCAATCTTTGTAATGATTCTCGTTCGTATGAATGTACACAAAGATGTTTGTCTTTTGAAAATGTTTTCAATATTTGTAAGATGTTTTTGAAATGTGTATGTGTTTGTTTTGAAAAATAGCAAGTATTTTTGCTTGAAATGGAGCAAGTAACTATAAGCTATCTACCTACTCAAATGTCTTTCTTATGCATTTTCTATTCCTTTAATATTGTTGACTTACCATTGATTTGGTAAGAAACCCTATCTTTGGATGTAAATGGGACGAGCGTGGGTCATCATATAACCATGATAGCAATGTTGCAAAGTATCTTAGCATTTTTGAGGGATCAAGATCATTTTGTTTAGGCAACTTTTGAATAGCGTCATCGAGGGGCTATGATCTTATATTTGTTTTGTTTTGCCAAGATACTTCGCATGCGTAACATGGCCATTTTATTTTAGGCAACCAAGTCGGAGAAACCCTAAGGGTGCTTGTGTGCAAAGTGTATCATTTTTTCATGCTTTTGATTTTGCATTTAGGGTTTTCTATTTGTTTTGTTTCGTTCTTGTCATACAAACCCTAATTACTAATCATGGCATATGAAAGCAGTAAATTGCGTAATGTAAATAAACTAAGCTATTACAACAATTTTATGGGAGGGGGGAATACAAGTTTGAATGAGGATTTACACAAATATAAAGCTAAATATATTATTACAACCGAATCGAATTTGCGCGAATTAAAATAAATATAATACAATATTTAAAATGTAATGCAATGTAATGTATATGTAAAGAGATTTTTGATGTCTTATTTTTATGTAAAAGAAAGTTTAATTTAAACCTAAAAAATATAAGGAAAAATATTTAATTCTTTTGAAAGGGGTAAACCCTAATTTTTGTTTAAAAGAAAATAATGTTTCTATATTATTATTTTGTGCATTTTTGTATAAAAAAATAAATAATATTGTATATAAATATTAAAAATTAAATATATGCAAAAAAATAGGTATTTATAAGTATGAAATGTAAAATAAAAATATTAAGTATATTTAATTATATTTATGAGTTTATTAAGAAAATAAATTATATTCTATCAAAATAAATTAATTTTTTATGTGAGAAATAATAAAAAAAATAAAATAAAGGTGTAAAAATAATTAAATTATTTTTTAGGATTTTTTATCATTAAAGAAAATAATTAAAATTATTAAATATAAAAATGAAAAAATAGAATATGATAAAGTTAGTAGGGGGTGTAATAGCAGAACAATGGTAGTGATAGCAAAAACAAAAAGCCCAGGAAGCCAAAAAGCCCAAACTGACTTCATCCCTGTCCGGTATTCCTCTTCCTCACGCCATGGTCAGTTCAACCTGTAACTTCCTCATGCTTGCATAAAAATGAAAACTTATAACATGAAAAATGTAGCATTTGAACTCACGATTCCAACCATATAAATTATGTAATCTAACTATCAAAGATCAAAGAGAATTTTGAAATCCCTAAATTGTGACCTAAAATTTTCAGAGATTTCAAACTCAAAATTCTCTTAGCACAAGTAATATAAATGCAAGATAATGATATGTATAGCTTCGTTAAGATGAGAACTACATTTTTTATTCACAGATCGTGGCTTGAGGTTGCCTGTACAAGGAGATAGAGTTTGAAAAATTACCTCCTTCAGCTGGAATCGTGTATGGAAATTCAGGGACTTTGATGGTGGCCTGATGATTGCTTGAGCTTCCTTGAGCTTCCCTGAATCTATTCCAACTCTTACCTTGCTATGAAAGTGGCTATAACTTCCTGACCAAGTCCAACTGCAAGCTTGAAAGTTAACAATGGAAAATGGTGAAACAGAGGTTAAAGAACAGGGATGATGGTTTGGATTGACTAGGTATCAAGTATGTAATATGTTTGGATGTTCTAAACACAAAACGCACGAGCCAAATGGATGCTAGATATGTTTGTGCAGAAAATGTATGTTTGGGCAGTTTTTTGGTGCTTTGCTTGCTCTAAGTGTTTCAAGCCTTTTCTTGGTGTTCTATGTGTTGTATATCCTTTGCATATTAGTATTGAAATGATCTAAAGTCAGCTCTCTATCAGCTGTACATGCCCTAGCCTTTTTGCAACTTTTCTTGTATTTGAAGCAAAGTGACAAGACCAAACCCACATGCTTGTACAAGCTTGCTTTAGGGTTGGTATGAGTTTTTACAAGTTTCTTGAGACCTGTGTGGTTTTCTTGTATCAAGGGGACAGGTCCAATGGTCAAGATCACAAAGTTTGCAAAAGTTGCCCTTTATGAAAATGGCAATGGAACCTTTTTGCCATAAGTGGAATTATCAATTGGATAAAGGTTCAAAAGCATGGATAGAGTCTTTGTCAACTGAGTATGCATTTAATTAAGGAGTGTGTAGCAAGTTTAGGACCTGTAAAGCATGAAATAGCCAGAATAGGTTTGGTTTGCAACTTGGTTCTTCATGAAAATGGCTTGAACAAAAAGTGAGAAAATGCCCACTTCCTCTCTTCGATTCTCCCTACTCAAAAATGATCTTGGATAGTTCTTAGACATTTTAGAAATCTTGAAATGTGCTCTATAATACATCTTTGAAATGAATTTTGAGTTACCTCTTGGAACTAGATGAAAAATTTCCATGAAGTTGGGTCCAAAACCTGCCTAAATTAGGGCAAAATTTCACTAAGTTAAGAAGTTCATGACCATGTGTTCACAAATTCATAACTTGAGATCCAAGAATCTTTAGGGAAAAGTTTGTGAAGAAAAGTTTTATATTTCATGGAGGTCCACAACATTCATGTTGGGGACTTTCCTTGAATCAAAATGCATCATGGTGAAAAAGTGGTGTAAAGTTGAGAAAAAATAAGAAAATTCTTATACTTAGAAAAATTCTAACTTATGAAAATTTTCAAATTCAAAACCCTAATTTTCAAATTTGCTTTTCTTGGTGAAAAAGTTTCACATTTTGACATATCTTGATGAATTATGACTCTTGGTACTTGATTTTGACCAAAAAGTCAATGTTTGACTTTTCAGTATACAGTTGACTTTTTATCAGTTGACTGCAAATTTCATTTGTCAATCCAATGAACTTGAGATGTTTTGAACCATATAATTGAATCAATATGAGTCCATTGAATCCTTAAAATCATGCTTGAACTTAATTGGTCATTGTCTAAATTAAAAATCATAAATTGCCCTTTCTTAGTCAAAACCCTAATTTTGATCATTTTGCCCTTTTGATGATTTGATCAAATTTCTTGAGGAGTTGCGATCCAAACTTGATCAAATGGTACATATGAGTCTAAAATGTTGATGTGGATCAAAAATTATGAAGTTTGACTGTAAATTGGCCATGGTTGACTTTTTCCCCAATACAGGTGATTTTTAGCTCAACGGTCCAATTGACTGATAAAAAATGTGGTTCAAGGCTTGAAACTTATCATGAGCAATCTTAGGGGGCCAAAATGATGTATGAAAGTCACATGAAGCATTGGTGGTCCAAAAATCCTTGTGCAAACTCAAACCCTAATTTTGGGTTATATGTGCAAGATGAGATGTCTTGAGCTGACCAAACCCTAATCTTGTCTTAAGTCAAAGAAGTCTTGTGAGAAAAGTCTTGATAAATGAGAGGGCAAATTTTAGGGTATAACACAATCATTATAAATCCAATTATAGAGTTAGAACCCCACCCTTACCTTGGATTGAAGGTCACTCTACAATTTCCGGTTGGATTCACGTTCTTGCTGCTTTCCACTTTCTCTAGCTGCTTACACGTTCTCTTCCAAATCCTTATTCTTCTACTACTTCTTTCTTTCTATTCCTTCTAACAAATAATAAAATAACCCTATTATTCTATTATTCCTTATTGGGCTTAAAACCAACACACCCCCTTATTACTTCTATTCTCTCAAAATAAGCCCACATTAAATAATATTACACTTTTAATATTATTTCACCACATAATATTATATCTCTAATATTATTTCTCCACTTAATAAGAGAAATCCAATTTAATTATAACACATCTTCATAAATATTCCAAAAATAATTTAATTAAATAATTAATTAAATTATGGGCGTTACAACTCTCCCCCACTTAGAATGTTTTCGTCCTCGAAAATTTACCTCAATAAAACAATTCAGGATAGGAGTCTCGCATTTGCTCTCCAACTCCCAAGTCATGCTTTCACCAGCATCTCCTAGCCAAACCACTTTAACCAAGGCAATCTCTTTGCCCCTAGGAGTCTTTATTTCACGATCCGCGATCCGTACAGGCATCGTCTCCACCGTAAGATTATCCCGTACTTGCACATCGTCCATATGAATCATATGAGATGGATCTGAAATATACCTCCGAAGTTGCGACACATGAAACACATCATGCAAATTCGAAATATTAGGCGGTAAATCCACTCTATAATCAAAATTCCCCACTCTCTCTGAAATATGATATGGTCCAATAAAACGAGAAGTGATCTTCTTAGACTTCAACGCTCGCCTAACTCCAGTCATAGGTGTAACTCTCAAAAACACATGATCACCAGCTTGAAATTCTAAATCCTTCCTTCGCTTGTCATGATAACTCTTCTGTCTACTTTGAGAAGCTTTCATCTTTTCTCGAATCAACTTTACCTTCTCAGTAGTCTCACGAACAAGTTCAAGTCCAAGTACTACAATCTCACCAGATTCATGCCAACATAACAGAGTTCTACATCTTCGACCATACAACGCTTCAAAAGGTGCCATCCCGATACTAGAATGGTAACTGTTATTATACGTGAACTCTTTCAACGGAAGATAAGTATCCCACAAACCTCCCTGCTCAAGAACACATGCCCTCAACAAGTCTTCCAACGATTGAATCGTCCGTTCAGTCTGACCATCTGTCTGAGGATGATACGCTGAACTCAACCTCAACTTAGAACCCAATGCTTCTTGCAAACTCTTCCAAAAATCAGAAGTAAATCTTGGATCCCTATCTGACACAATGCACAAAGGAACACCATGCAACTTCACAATCACACTAACATAAATCACAGCCAACTTCGGCACTAGAAAACTGATGTTAATAGGAATAAAATGAGCTGACTTCGTAAGCCTATCAACAATCACCCAAATCGAATCATGTCCTCTTAAAGTATTAGGCAATCTTGTCATAAAGTTCACTAAAATGCTATCCCATTTCTATTCTGGAACTTCCAATGGTTGCATCAATCCTGCAGGCTTTTGATGTTCAACTTTCGACTTCTGACAAGTCAAACATGCATACACAAACCGAGCCATGTCACTCTTCATCCCAGGCCACCAAAATAAACCTTTCAAATCTTGATACATCTTTGTAGCTCCTGGATGAATACTCAACTTACTTCTATGACTCTCTTCAAGTATAACTTTCTTCATCTCAACATCATCAGGAATACAAATCCGGCTACGAAATCTCAACACACCCTGCGCATCTAGCTTAAAATCATTATTCTCAGGTTGATTAATCCCACCCATCAAATCTACCAGTTTCACATCCAACTTCTGAGCTTCTCTGATACTGTCTAAAAATTCATTATTAATGTTCAACATACCCAACATAACACTCTGCGGAGTAACCTCGCAAACTAAGCTCATATCTCTGAACTGCTCAATCAATTCCAACTCTTTAATCATCATTGCTGACATATGTAAAGTCTTTCGACTCAATGCATCAGCTACCACATTCGCTTTTCCTAGATGATAATTTAAACCGAAATCATAATCCTTTAGCAATCCTAACCATCTTTGCTGCCTCATATTCATCTCTTTATGATCAAACAAATACTTCAAACTCTTATGGTCACTAAACACTTCAAATCTAGAACCATAAAGATAATGCCTCCAGATATTCAACACAAAAACAATTGCAGCAAGTTCTAAATCATGCGTAGGATAGTTCTTCTCATGAGTCCTCAACTTCCTGGACGCATAAGCAACTACCTTACCATTCTGCATAAGCACACCTCCTAAATCCATCTTAGAAGCATCACAATACACCATAAAAGGCTCTTCTAGATTAGGCAATGTCAAAATCGGAGCCAACGTCAACCTCTTCTTCAATTTTGTAAAACTTTCTTCGCACTGAACATCCCACACAAACGCTTTAACTTTACAAGTTAACTTAGTCAATGAAAGTGACAACTTAGAAAACCCTTCGATAAACCTTCTATAATAACCAGCTAATCCCAAGAAGCTTCTAATCTCAGTAGCTGACTTTGGAGTTTCCCATTGCAACACAGCATCAACCTTTGATGGATCTACAGCAATACCACTTCCTGAAATCACATGACCAAGAAAACTAACCTCTTTCAGCCAGAATTCACACTTTGACAGCTTTTCATACAACTTCTTCTCTTTCAAAACTTGCAATACTACTCTCAAGTGTTCAACATGCTCTTCTTCTGACTTAGAGTAAATCAAAATATCATCAATGAACACCACTACAAACCAATCCAAATAAGTATGAAAGATACGATTCATATATTCCATGAATACTCCCGGCGCATTAGTAACACCGAAAGGCATCACCGAATACTCGTAATGTCCATAACGCATTTTGAAAGCCGTCTTCTGAATATCTTCATCCTTCACTTTAACATGATGGTAACCCGACCTCAAATCAATCTTACTAAACACACGAGCATCCGCCAATTGATCCATCAAGTCATCTATTATCGGAAGCGGATACTTGTTCTTAATCATCACCTTATTCAGTTGTCTATAATCAACACAAAGCCTCATACTTCCATCTTTCTTCTTCACTAACAACACTGAAGCTCCCCACGGTGATACACTTGGTCTTAAAAACCTCTTCTCAAGTAACTCTTCCAATTGCTTCTTTAACTCTGACAATTCAGACTCAGACATCCTGTATGGTGCCATAGACACAGGTCTGGTACCAGGTACAAGATCAATTGAAAATTCAACTTCCCTATCTGGCGGTATATCAGGAATTTCATCAGGGAAAACTTCAGGAAATTCACATACCACCTGCAATTCCTCAATTATAGCTTGAGTCGCTACAGATAGAGACTCCATCAACGAAAACATTTGTACTTCCTCTTGCATCAACTTCCTCAACTGTCTAGCAGACAACAAACCATCTTCCCCTTCTTCAGGAGTAGAAACCTTCGCCGACTTGTCATAACAGTTAATATGAACACAGTTATGCTCTAACCAGTTCATACCCATAATCACATCCAAACCTCTTAACGGTAAACAAACCAAATCAACAACAAAGTCTCTGTCGAAGATCGACAAGGCACACTTAGCACACACAAAAGAAGTAGTCACTGACCCCTTGGCTGGAGTATCGACGACCATTTCTCCATCCAAAGAAGACAACACAAGACCCAATCTTTCAACAGAATAAACAACAATAAAACAATGCGTAGCACCAGTATCAATAATAGTGATTAAAGGAGTACTATTAATGATACATGTACCTCTAATAAGTCTGTCCTCAACAGCTGTATGATCCTTAACCAAAGCAAATACTTTACCACTTGAATGAGCCTTCTTCGGTTTCAGACATTGTCTACCAATGTGCCCTTCTTCTTTACAGTTGAAACAAACCACACTCTTGTGCTCACAATCAGATATAACATATCCATTCTTGCCACAACGGAAACACCTCTTCACTTCAGTAGTGCACACATTACTCTGGTGTCCAGGTTTCCCACACTTAAAACAAACCACACCAGCATGAGCATCTCCCCCACTAGTCCTCTGACCATGAGAAACTCTCTGTTTACCCTTACCAGTTGGGGCATCATAAGGCTTACCACGATTCTGTGGGTGCTTAACCCTCTTCTCACTGATAATCTTGTAATGAGCATTATTGTCTTTCTCATAAATCCTACAACTATCAACCAAATCAACAAAGACACAGATTTTATAATATCCAACTGCTTTCTTAATCTCTGGGCGCAACCCGTTCTCAAATTTAATACACTTTGAAAACTCAGCATTTTCCTCAACGTAATGCGGATAGAACTTGGCCAACTCAGCAAACTTGGCAGCATACTCAACAACTGACAGGTTTCCTTGCTTCAGCTCAAGGAACTAAATTTCCTTCTTACCACGAACATCTTCAGGAAAATACTTTCTCAAAAACTCTCTACGGAACACAGCCCACATGACATTCTCACCTGCCACACGGAAGATCCTCTCAATCTCTTTCAACCATTCTAATGCTCCGCCAGGATCATACTTTCCCTTGAACATATGTGGATTCTCTCTCTGGAAGTTCGCCAAGCTACGAGATCCATCATTCCCGTCAGCATTCGGCTGATTTTCCATCGCATGAGCCATTGCTTCTAAAGCAGCAGCAAGAGTAGCATCATTCCTTCCAGCCATCTCAACTTCTCACTATAACATAAAAACGATTAGAACTTAAATAACAATACTCAATTGTTAAAGAACTACGACTCAACGACAAAGTCGGACCAACCTTTTGCTCTGATACCAACTTTGTAACACCCCAATTCTACCGCAAGCAAATAATGCAAAATAAATCAGAGTTATAAAATTTCAATCATACAAATGAATCGGGACGTCACAAATTCTTCTAACAAATTCATTGCATTCATCATGGACATATAACACTTTTTCAAACATTGGATGAACCAACAACATAACATCATTAATCAAATAAATCAACATCTACGCAGCAAAATTCTTAAATACATCTCTAACAAAAACAACAACTCCGAAACATCTCATATTTAATGATAATCAAATTAAAATTCAACAACTAAAAATCATCAATCAAAACAGCAAGCGTTCATCCCCCCGAGTGTTACACATCAGAGCAATGACATCGACTCGAACTATTGAAGGTATACAGCCTTCACTCTCGATTACCTGCACGTTACTAACATAAGGACAACATTCAAACAGAAGGGGTGAGATATCTAACAATATAATAAAGTGAATGATAAGTAATATATTAAAGTAGATCAACAACATCACCACTTCTCATCTCATAATCAACAACAATCTCAGCAATAATATACATTCATCCACATCAAAATACACTTCTTTATGAAATCATATTATGCGACTCAATACTATGCAAATGCATGTGGTACCATTGGAGCAGAACTCCCATCTCAAAAATTTGCCAATTAATAGAGGCATCAACAAGGCATAACCTTCATCTCAAAATTTGTCAATCCAGGCCATCTCAACGAGCATAAGCTCCATCTCAAAAAAATTCAATATATGCGACACAACCATGAATGTAATAACAACACCCAAGTTAACAACATCTCAAATAATCATCTCAAAAACATCTCAAATAATCATCTCAAAAACATCTCAAATAGTCATCTCAAAAACATCTCAAATAGTCATGTCAAAAACGTCTCAAATAATCAACTCAAAAACAGCTCAAATAATCAGAATAATTCATCAAATGTCATTTATTTATAAATCATCAAACATCATTTATTTATTAATAACTTCTCCTTTATAACTTAGTAGTATTTTAATTCCACAGTAAATATATACTGCTACTCTGTAACGCTAACGTCAAGCCTGACACCATCCTACTGTTATAGTTCAAACAACAACTTTTAAGCATCTAACTTCCACATTCTGCACAAAACAGCGCAAGGGCCATCCAACTTCTGACCATGCAACCTCTAACCAACGCTATTTCTAAATACATAACTTCTAATGACGCAACCTCTGGGCGACACGATCTTATGACTACTATAACTTCAGACTAATGTAACCTCTGATCAGATGCAACTTCTGATCATCACATCTTCTGACTAACCCCATCTTCTAGCCAGGTACAATTTCTGATCATTACATCTTCTAACTAATGCCATCTTCTGACCAGATACAACTTCTGATCATTAAATCTTCTGACTAATGCCATCTTCTGACCATATACAACTTCTGATCATTACGTCTTCTGGCTAGTACAACTTCTGACCAGCCACATCTTCTGGCTAGTACAACTTCTGACCAGCCACATCTTCTGGCTAGTACCACTTCTACTACTAGAACCTCTATTCTTTAATAGTGCAACACAACTTCTAACTAACATACATATAACATCAGAACTTCTATCTTGCACTAATCTGACGCAACTTCTATCAGCATCCTTCTAACGTCAGAACTGCTACCTTTCCTTAACGTTATTATTTTTATTCATTTTCCTGTTATCACCCTAATCAGGAATAATATGGCTAATACTATTCCCTAATTAATTCATCGTTCTAACACAGCAGCACCTGGTATCATTCTAGCATAATTATGCATTTTCATTGCTACTATATTCAACGTTTCTTCCCTGCATCTCACCATGCGATTCATGCTTAAAGCCCTAAAACTTAATACATTCATGACAATTCATCACCCATAATTACCCTAAAATCTTACAACATTTTAACAGCATCAAGGCATCAATATTCATCAAAATTCATCAATTCTCATCATACATCAATCATATATTCTCATATCAAAACAGGACAACAATCACCTCTAACTCACATACCAATCATTATAAACCCAATTATAGAGTTAGAACCCCACCATTACCTTGGATTGAAGGTCGCTCTACAATTTCCGGTTGGATTCACGTTCTTGCCGCTTTCCACTTTCTCTAGCAGCTTGCACGTTCTCTGCCAAATCCTTATTCTTCTACTGCTTCTTTCTTTCTATTCCTTCTAACAAATAATAAAATAACCCTATTATTCTATTATTCCTTATTGGGCTTAAAACCAACACACCCCCTTATTACTTCTATTCTCTCAAAATAAGCCCACATTAAATAATATTACACTTTTAATATTATTTCACCACATAATATTATATCTCTAATATTATTTCTCCACTTAATAAGAGAAATCCAATTTAATTATAACACATATTCATAAATATTCCAAAAATAATTTAATTAAATAATTAATTAAATTATGGGAGTTACATGCTCTTTCAGTTCTTTGACACGTTGCACCACTTCTTCACCTTCCCTGATTACCAGTTAGTGCCTACTATGGATGAGTTTTCTCAGTTATTGAGGGTAATTATCCTTAATCAGCTACCATTCAACGGTACGGAAAGAGACCCAAAGCCTGAAGAGATTTCTCAAGCCCTGTCTTTACAACGGTCTGATGTAGTGGTAAATTGGGAAACCAGAGGAGGTGTCCAAGGATTTCTAGCCAAGTTCCTACTTGACAAAGCCCACTATTTTTGGGATAATCTGGATTTACAAGCTTTTGAGGAGGTGTTGGCCATTCTCATCTATGGGATGGTATTATTCCCTAACACGGACCAACTCGTAGATCAGAATGCGGTTAAGATTTTTCTATCACATAATCCAGTGCCCACCTTACTTGGGGATATTCTACACTCTCTACATACTCGCACTCTAAAGAGGAGAGGGACCCTTTTGTGTTGCACTCCTCTACTGGCTAGGTGATTTATTTTGAACCTGCCCCGGTTTGTCTTGAAGAATGAGCAGGGTATGATATGGTCTCGTAGGTTGATGTCTCTTACACATTCGGATATTCATTGGTGTTCGCGATCCTCGGAGAATGTTACCATCATTGATCATTGTGGGGAATTTCCTAATGTCCCTTTCTTAGGCATCATGGGAGGAATCACTTATAATCCATGCTTGGCACTACGATAGTTTGGTTATGTTAGAAGGGATGGTCCTCACGATGCACTCGTCCAAGGAATCACATTTGACTATGAGAATGATGTTCACGGCAATCGCAAGAGGTTCATTCGAGCTTAGGGCATGATAAACCGAGTTGATAGCAAGACACTAGGGCACAATAATTCCATACCTCTTGATCCTTACCTCAAATGGGTGTGAGCTCGTGCTCAATGTCTTATGATGCCTTACCCCGCCATCTTACCTATGATTACAGAGCCAGTTGCGGAGGGAGACACTCCTTACATCGTTTTTCATCCTGACATGCCAACCAATCTTGAAGAGTTACAAAGGTCCTGGATCCAACTCAAAGAAGAATAAGACACTTTTAAAACCCAATTCTATGCCAGTGAGAAGAGGGTTCTATAGTTCACTCGGTTACTTCACGAGGAGAGGAGTATAAATGCATACATTGCACCGATGAGGATGCGTCTGTGGGAAGCTTGAGTTTTCTTTAGCTTGGATGGATTTTTTTTTGCTTTGTTCCCTTGTGAGCCCAAAAGGTATTATTATGTTCAATAAAAACATTTTAATACAATTAAAGTTTGTTCTCTTTCTGTTTAAGAAAATTTGAGTCTTAGAAATCCTCGAAAACATTGAATACATATATCATACATATCATTGCATAAATAGGTTTTAAAGCAGATTTCTCATCCTCTTCGTTGTTTATTTCAACAATGGCTCTAGAACAAACTATGAAGGACTTACAGACTCGAAACGCACAATTCCAACAGATGATCATGGCTCTGGCCAAAGGGAAAGAGGAACTGAAAGCCCTGATTGTTAAATACAAGACTAAGAAGCCAAGGAGAACAGCTGGTGTGGTAGGTTCGATGGACCTCCAAGGCAAGTGGTTGAGATGACATATTCATCCAAAGAAGGAGATAACCTAGAGGGTGAGAAAAGAGAGGAAGACCCCAGTCTGGGAGAATCTGATAATGAGACTGATTACAATGAAGAGCAGTATCCTCCGGCCGATGAAAAATACAAGCAGCTGGAAGAGCGTCGAGTGCAATGGAGATTCAGAAAGTGCCTGGGCTGGACTTTGAAGAGTTGGGTCTGGTGTCTAGGATTGTCATTCCGCCAAAGTTCAAGGTTCCAGTGTTTTCCAAGTACGATGGGGTTTCATGTCCCAAGATGCACCTCCGATCTTATGTGAGAAAGATATAGCCTCACACTGCTGACAAAGACTTATGGGTCCACTTCTTTCAGGATAGTCTATCCGGAACTCAGTTAGATTGGTTCTATCAGCTGGAGAGGACCAACATCCATAATTGGGAAGACCTGGCCGCTGCTTTCTATAAGCAGTATCAGTATAATGCATACCTTGCTCGCACCCGTACTCAACTCTAAAGTATGGCTATGGGTTTGAGCGAGGGCTTCAAAGACTACACTCAGAAGTGGAGTGACTTAGCAGTAAGATTCTAGCCTCCCCTGTCTGATAGGGAGCTAGTGTATACGTTTCTGGATACCCTGTCTAGTCCATTCTTTAATCACCTAATTGGAAGTTCCTCGGCCTTCTTTACCGAATAAATATTGACAGGGGAAAGAGTGGAAGCTGGAATTAAGAGTGGTAAGATCCAAAAGAGTGCATCCTTCAGTGCAGTAAGGAAGCCATTTGCTAGGAAGAAAGTGGTTAGTGATGTGTACAATCAAAGGAGTCAGGACATAACTGAACGCCATCCAATGGTAGGGGATGTCATGATCCCTAAGCTTGCACCGACAAAATAGAGGAATAATTAGCAGAGAACAGAAAGGCTGGTAAGACAGTTCACTCGGATAAATATGACTTTATCCCAAGTTTTGCCTCATTTGTTGAAATCTAATCTGGTAACCTTGCGGGAAGCGCCAAAGAACCCAACACTACCTCTCCCTACTACATTCCAAATGCTCGCTGTGCTTATCATTCGGAAAGTCCAGGTCATGATACAAACGATTGTTGGGCTTTGAAAAATAAGGTAAAAGTCCTTCTCGAGGCGAAGGAAATTGTGTTTGACGCCCCTGAAATTCCAAATGTTATAACTGCTCCTATGCCCAAGCACGGTCGTGGTGTTAAAACTATTGAAGATGATATGTTTGTTACTACTGTTGAAGAGCTTGTTACTCCTCTTATGATTGTTAAGTGGAACTTATTGAAGGCCGGTCTATTTCCGGGCTGTGGCGAAGGTTTCCACTTCTGTTTATCTCTACCGACTGGTTGTCATTTGTTGAAGGCATGTGTTCAGCACCTAATGGATGATAGAGAGATTTTGATTGAGAAGAATCCCGTCCCGACCATTTCTTGCAAAGATGTTTTGATAATAACCATTTTCGCCAATCTTCCCAGGGTCTCCACCAAAAGACCCGCCAGGATTACATCTGTTCTGAAGGTTACTCCGCTGATAATTACTATGCCAGGGCCAATCCCATACTCCTCAGATAAAACTGTTCCTTGGAACTATGGGGGTGGCGTCTACTACCACGATGTCAAGCAAGATTGGCTGGCTGATGAAGACCAGGTTTCTGAGAAGGTTGACCCCGACATTGGCAACATTATGGTAACCAGCAAAATAACCAGAAGTGGAAGAGTGTTCTCCCCTGAGATTTCTCCTCCGAAAGCTGTTATTGGTCCTATGATCATTCCCACTTTTGTTCTTGCTGATACTACTACTACAATTCCTGTGATTAACCCTGTTGTCACCCCTATCACCGAGTCGACCGAGACTCAGGGAAAAAACATATTGGTTGAGCCTGTCCAGACGAAGGCGCAGTAAGTATCTATCCTAGAGGATTCCAAGAAGGAGAAGGAATAAATTTTGAAAATTATCAAGAAAAGCGACTACAACGTGGTCGAACAGCTGGGGCAGACCCCTTAAAAGATTTTTATGCTAGCCTTACTATTGTGCTCCGAAGCTCATGTGAAGGCTTTGGTGAATTTCGTGAAGACTGCCCATGTGCCACAGGAAACTCCTTTTGACCAATTCGAAGATTGCGTGGCTAGTTTGACGGCTAATAATGGTTTGGGCTTCTCTGATGCTGATCTGACACCCAGAGGGAGAAAACACAATGATGCCCTGCATGTTTCCGTCAAGTGTAGGGTCACTACTTTGGCCCATGTCCTGGTAGATACTGGTTCATCATTGAACGTGCTGCCTAAGAAGGCTCTGGATAGATTATACTGTGAAGGTTTGACCTTGAGGCCCAGCAACATAGTGGTAAGGGCTTTCGATGGCTCGAAGAGAATGGTGCACAGGAAGGTGGACATCCCCATCAATTTCAATTCTCAGACTTTTGACTATACCTTCTACGTGATGGATATCAGACCATCCTATTATTGTTTATTGGGTCGCCCTTGGATCCATGGGGAGGGAGCTACCACATCTACTCTGCATCAGATGATGAAGTACCCAGTAAAAGGAAAGATTGTCACGATACAAGGTGAGGAAGAATACATGGTCAGTCACCTGAACTCCTTCAGGTATGTAGAAATGGATGGCAAGTTCATCGAGACTCCGTGTCAGAATTTCAAAGAGGTACCTCAGAGTATGGCTGAAACTGAAACTGTCACCAATCCGCACAAGATCACCAGACCTCCCTTGAAGATGGCTTCTCTCAAGGATGCAAAAGTAGTTATTGAAGAAGGTGGGTCTACCATCTGGGACAACTCCCTGACATTCCATACAAGTCTGATATGTTTGGTTTGGGTTTCTCTTCAGGGGCTCAAAGGGTTGTTCGACGCGCTCGTGCTGGAAGACCTCCCCTAAGCATCATCAATCATGGGGTCAAGCCTTAGAAGACAATGATGGTTACAATGACATGGATATCTGGATCTTCCCTACTACCAACGATGGATTATGTAACTGGACGGAAAGAGACTTTGTACCGATTACTTTTGTTCAGAAGTAATTGTCTTTTTTGTTTTTTGGATATGTAATAAACAATGTAACTTTTATGACCATGTGTCTTACCCATGGCACATTGGTTTATTGTTGAGGGTTATCATATTTCAATTACTTATGGCATCAATAAAGCATTGGACGTTTATTGCATACAAATTTTACACTCTTTGTTTTTCTTTTCTTCTTTTATTTTGTCTATACAGCTATGCTCTTACACACACTCACGTATCAAACTTCAGATCCATATCCACTATGGATCCCATTGATAACAGTTCTGCTATTGCCAATTATGAATTTGAAAATCCGAACAACCAATCCGAGGACGAATGTGAGGAAGATTATGAGGTACCTGTAGAACTGGCTAGGCTGTTACAGCAGGAAGAGAGGGCTATACAGCCTCATGAAGAGCCAGTTGATACAATAAACTTGGGCACAAAGGTAGACAGAAAAGTAGTCAAGATCAGCGCAAATCTGGGGCTTAATGTCAAACAGCGGTTGATACAAATGTTGCATGACTATGTCAAGATCTTCGCCTGGTCATATAAAGACATGCCAGAACTGGATACAGATATTGTGGTTCACCATCTACCAACTAAAGAAGATTGCCCTTGGGTAAAGCAGAAGGTCTGTCGTATGCCCCCTGAAATGTCAGAGAAGATCAAAGCAGAGGTTATGAAACAATTTAACGCTTGTTTCTTATTCGTCACCTCTTATCCCCAATTGGTGGCCAACATAGTTCTGGTGCCTAAAAAAGACAGCAAGGTACGAATGTGTGTGGACTACAGAGATTTGAATAGGGCGAGCCCCAAAGATGACTTTCCTCTCCCCCACATCGATATTCTGGTTGATAACACCGCACAACACAATATCTTTTCCTTCATGGATGGTTTCTCTGGTTACAATCATATCAAGATGGCACCCGAAGATATGGTGAAGACAACCTTCGTCACTCAATGGGGCACTTTATGCTACAAAGTGATGCCGTTTGGATTAAATAATGTCGGGGCAACCTATCAGTGAGCCATGGTCGCCTTGTTTCATGACATGATTCACCATGAGATAGAGGTATATGTGGATGACATGATAGCTAGGTATCAAACTGAGGAAGAGAACCTTGATCATTTACAAAAGTTGTTTGATAGGTTGAAGACGTACAAGCTGAGGTTGAATCCAAATAAGTGCACTTTCGGGGTAAGGTTTGGTAAACTACTAGGTTTCATTGTCAGTGACAAGGGAATTTAGGTAGACCCTGCAAAAGTAAAGGCTATACAAGAGATGCCGGCTCCTTGCACTGAGAAGGAGGTCAGAGGCTTTTTGGGACGAATAAATTACATTTCCAGGTTCATTTCTCATTTAACTGCTACTTGTGAGCCAATCTTCAAGCTCTTGAAGAAAGATCAAGTGGTAAAATGGAATGACGAATGCCAGAATGCCTTCAAAAGAATCAAGGAATACCTTTAAGAACCACCAATAATGATACCTCTGAGTGAAGGAATACCTTTGATAATGTACTTAACAGTGTTAGACAATTCAATGGGGTGTGTGCTAGGGCAGCATGACGATTCTGGTCGAAAAGAGCATGCAATATACTACCTTAGAAAAAATTTTACCGACTGTAAAACAAGATACTCACTTCTCGAGAAAACTTGTTGCGCTTTGGAATGGGCTGCTCGCCGACTGAGACAGTATATGTTGACCCACACTACTTTGCTGATATCTAAGATGGAACCGATCAAGTACATCTTCGAGAAGCCCGCACTCTCCGAAAGAACAGCAAGATGGAAAATGATCTTGACCGAATATGATATCCAATACATGACCCAGAAAGCAATCAAGGGGAGTGTACTAGCTGATTATTTGGCTCATCAGGCTGTGGATGACTACCAGTCCATGAATTTTGACTTCCCGAACAAGAATATTATGCTAGTGACTGACTATGAAGAACCTGGACCAGATGAAGGACCTGAAGAAGGATCCCGATGGATTATGGTTTTTGACGGAGCCTCGAACGCCCTTGGCAATGGCATTGGTGTTGTAATTATATCTCCTGAAGGATGTCATACTCCTTTCACCGCTAGATTATGTTTCAACTATACCAACAATATGGCGGAGTCTGAAGCATGCATCATGGGTCTCAAAGCTGCTACGGACTTGAGGATCAAGTTCTTGAGTGTTTTTGGGGATTCAACCTTGGTAATAAGTCAAATCAAAGGCGAGTGGGACACGAACCACCCGAATCTCATCCCGTACAAAGAGAACATGCTAACATTGCTTCCACACTTTGAGGAGGTAACCTTTGAACATTTTCCACGAGAAGAGAATCAGTTAGCGGACGCGCTAGCTACCTTGTCATCTATGTTCAAGGTCAAATGGGACAATGAGGCTCCCCGAATTACCATCCAGAGGTTGGATGAACCGACATACTTCTATGAGCTTGACACCGAAGAATTAGGAGACAAACCTTGGTTTCATGAAGTGAAATGGCATCTCGAGGTTCTAGAATATCCCGAGGGGGCATTTGTCAATAATAAGAAGTTTCTGAGAAGGTTTGCCGCAAATTTCTTCCTCAGTAATGGAATCCTCTACAAGCGTAACCATGACACTACTCTACTTCGGTGTGTAGACAACGACGAAGCAGAGAGGATTATGGCAGATCTACATGAAGGTGCCTTTGGAACCCATTATAGTGGACATACCATGGCTAAAAAGATCCTACGGGCATGATACTATTGGTCCACTATGGAAGCGGACTACTATCAGCATTCTCGAACTTGTCACAAATGCCATATCTATGCCGATAAGGTGCATGTACCTCTGGTTCCTTTGAACGTCTTAACGGATCCTTGGCCGTATGCAATATGGGGCATTGACATAATCGAAGAGAGACCTAATGCTTCCAACGGGCATCGCTTCATCCTGGTGGCCATTGATTACTTCACGAAGTGGGTTGAAGCTGCCTCTTTTGCTACTGTTGCCAAGAACATTATGGTGCGGTTTATCAAGCATAACCTGATTTGTCGGTACGGTATTCCAGAGAGAATCATCACTGACAATGGTACAAATCTCAACAACACGATGATCACCGAACTCTGTAAACAGTTCAAGATCCAGCATCATAATTATTCCCCTTACCGACCAAAGATGAATGGCGTTGTGGAGGCTGATAACAAGAACATTAAGAAAATCATAAAGAAGATGACAGTGACATACAAAGACTTGCATGAGATGTTACCATTTTCTCTTCATGGGTACCGCACCTTCGCACGAACGTCGACAGGGGCAACACCCTACTCTCTGGTATATAGTATGGAGGTTATCCTGCCTATTGAGGTCCAGATCCCTTCTTTGAGAATCATGAAGGATGCGGGTTTGAATGAAGATGATTGGATCCAGACTCGACTTGATCAACTAAACCTGATTGATGAGAAAAGGCTTACTGCTGTCTATCATGGTTAAATGTATCAAAAACGGATGATCAAGGTTTCAACAAAAAAGTCAGACGCCAAGTATATTAAGTCGGGGATCTAGTGATCAAGCGCATGATACTACCGCAAGGTGATCCCAGGGGAAAATGGACTCCCACATACGAAGGGCCATTTGTGATCAAAAGCATATTTTCAGGAGGATCCATGATTTTGACCACCATGGATGGTGACGACCTTCCTCACCCTGTTAATGCGAATATAGTGAAAAGATACTACGCATGAATAAAGACCCGCTAGGTTGACTAGCCTAGGAAAAAATAAGGGAATCCCGGAGAACCAAAAGGGTTCGGGAAAAAATTAGGGATGAAAACAAAAAATATCTGAACACCCGGCAAGCCAAAAACCTGAAAAGGCGACTTGGGAAAAAAAGGGTATCCTGGTGGACTGAAAACCCGAAAGGGCGGTCCAGGAAAAAGTTAGGGATTTGAAGCATATCAATATGTCCCATTAGATCACCTTGCAACCAGACATCAGTATCAACTATCAAGCTCAAACGACACCGATCAATCCAGTCAGCTTCGGAAAAGTAGAAAAAGTGATGAGACGCTCGAAGACATAAGGGAAATAGAAGAATTGAAACCCAATGGGATTATTATGCATAGCTATTTTCTTCTCTTTGTACACCATTTTGTATAGTTTTAACTCTTACGACGATGTTCTTCTACTAGAACGTCGGCCTCTTTGTACACAATGCTTGTTATAGGCAAACTTCAGAAATCAATACAAATCGTTTCTTTGGAAGTACAAAACTGTTTGTTTTTCTTTTTCTTTTTCCTATTTTGTTATGCAAAAACCTCCAATGACTTATTCTTGACATATGCATTTGAATATGATTTCTATTCATAAATATTTGCATATGAAACAGAAAGGAAGTTTCTCATGACTTAAGGAACATGGCAAAGTCTATAAAACAATTTCAATCCCGACAAGTTACTCCTTCCAGCAGGTATAGGGCAGAGACCGTTTTGATTCGAATTCATCATTACATATGACCCCGTGACGTCTATGTTCCCCATAGAGTAGAGGAAACCAAAAGTTTTGATCTCTACTTCCCCAAACAGGAGTTACTTTCTCCAGCAAAGTTCCTTCAGAAAGCTGAAATCTATATTCCCCAGCCGAGTTTTTATAAACGCAAACGGTTTATAAAGCTTTCTCCCGAGCAGAGGTTATTTCTATGACTGCGAAACCTCCTCCCAAGTAGAGTTTATTTCTTTGAATGCGGAATCTCAATCCCCAACAAAGTTTATTCCTCCAGCTACGGAAGTCCGTCCCCCAATGGAGTTTATCTCTCCGAATTGGCAAAATCTCCCAGCAAAGCATCTCCTCTCTCAAACAGAGTTATTCCCCTTCAGAGTTTGTTCTCAGGCAGAGTCTCTCCCCGGTAAAATATTCACAAATAGAAAGGAGTAATCCCCAGCATAGTCATCTCCATTCACCATTCCAGCAAAAATGAAGAATTCAGCTTCCCAATATTCTCTAGCAGCAGTCCGAGATTTATTTTCCCCGACTAAAAATACCGCAATAACATCCCATATTCATACATCATGGTATGCGCAAACATTTTGCATACAACACAATCTCATTTATTTTGAGAACATCATCATAATGCATTTCATACATCATGACATTGCACACGACTAACTCCTTACCTTTCAAGGAAAAGGTCAAATCAAGAAGCTATGTCTAACAAATGGCTATTCCAAGATTTTCCTCATAAGGATGTCCTCACAAAATCTTCTCTGGATCAGCCAGATCGAGAATAAGATCTCTTGATTACTATGCCAGTCAAAGTTAACCCAAGATTTTCCCTAGGTCAGACAGGTTGACACTAAGATCTCTCTGATTATTATACCAGTTGAAGATGTTCCAAGACTTTCGTCTGGGTCAGTTGAATCAATGCTAAGATTCCCCTGATTACTATGCAATTCAAAGTTAACCCAAGATTTTCCCTGGGTCAGACAGGTCGACACCAAGATCTCTCTGATTACAATTCCAGTGGAAGATGTTCCAAGACTTTTGTCTGGGTCAATTGAATCGATACTAAGGTTCTCCTGATTACTATGCTAGTCAAAGTTAACCCAAGATTTTCCCTGGGTCAGACAGGTAGACACTAAGATCTCTCTGATTACTATGCCAATTGAAGATGTTCCAAGACTTTCGTTTAGGTCAGTTGAATCGATGATAAGATTCTCCTTATTACTATGCTAGTCGAAGTTAACCTAAGATTTTCCCTGAGTCAGACAGGTCGACACTAAGATTTCTCTGATTACCATTCCAGTGGAAGAAGTTCCAAGACTTTCGTCTGGGTTGGTCGAATCGATACTAAGATTCTCCTGATTACTATGCCAGTCAAAGTTAATCCAAGATTTTCCTTGGGTCAGGCAGGTCGACGCTAAGATCTCTCTGATTACCACTCCAGTTGAAGATATTCCAATACTTTCGTCTAGATCAGTTGACTCAATACTAAGATTCTCCTGATTACTATCCCAATCAAAGTTAATTCAAGGCCTTCCCCTGGTTTAGTCAAATTGATACTAAGATTTCTATCCCAATTGAAGACAACTCGAGACCTTTCTCTGGTACAATCAAATTGATACTAAGATTTCTATTCCAGTTAAAGAAGCTATGAAGCCCGGGAACTGACTGGATATTAGTCAATCAATAATTCAAGACGCTGTGAAGCCTATATCCTGACAAGATAACAATTTAATCTCATCTCCCAAGTAAGTCACTTTGAAGCCTGGAGAACGACCAGATAGCAGTTAGCCTTATTATCATCATCAAGCCACTGTAAAGCCTAGATCTTGACCAGATAGCAGTTCACTTCCGTCTCTCCAGTCAAGTGATGACTCCCCAGAAGAGTAGAGGACAATTGAAGCTCCTAAAATTCTATGTTCCAAGACAGAGACCAACATTCCTCAGCGGAGTTCTCTTCAACAGCAAGAGCAGGAATTCCCACAAAGGGATATCTCATGAAATCATCATTGTTATGGATGGCATCTTTAAGCCCGTCTCAGACGACTCTCCGTCACATTCTGATGGCATCTTTAAGCCCATCTCCGACAATCTCCTGTCATCTTTTCCAAATGGCATCTATAAGCCCATTCTCAATACTATCTACACAGTCAAGTATCACCTCAGACGATTGAAAATTTCTGGGCACTCTAGTATTCAATCATCTTCCACCTTCAGATCATGAAAGGCAGACCAGCCAATCTACATCCTCAGGTTTAATAAGATTGAACAGGGGAAACCGTTGTACCCCAAAATTTGCCCTCTCATGTTTTCCAAGGTATTCCCGTACATGGTTGGTCACAAACCTTTGCCTAAAGAAAAGGAAAATTTATGAGTGATGTTTCTAAGTGTTATACCCAAAAATTTGCTCTCTCATTTCACTCAAGACATGCCTCTAGAGGTCCTCAATTGCTCAAGGATGACTAAGGATTGACCAGAAAAATCCTCCTCCTAAGGCAACAAGCTTCAAAATAGGGTTTCCATTTTCATCAGGGTGTGGGAACTCCAAAGGTCACAAATACTTTCTATGGTCCCAATATGTTCTCAAGATCATCCATGTAAAGTTTCATGCCTTGCACAAGAAGTTTGCTTATTAAATTGCCCAGATGCCTGAAAATCAACTATTCTAGGTCAAAAGTCAAATGTGGCCCACATACAGTCAAACTTCAAGATTTTTTGTCAACATCAACATTTTGAAGTGATATCCATCGTTTGATCAAGGGTTGATCATGATTCCCCAAGGAATGCCCCAAATTCATCAAAGCCCAAAAGTTGATAAATTAGGGTTTCACAAGAAAAGTCAACCAAACTTTTACCAGGCATAACTTCTTCATACTTTATCAAACATTTTCCCTCCAAGGCTCATTTTGGAGAGGATGCAATTCCCTACAATTCATCTTCATCCCACAAGTTCAAAATATGCACTCATCAAAAGATATGAATTTCTACATTATAGGTTCTTTTGAAAAGTCAACAAAAACACCTTTTAGGTCAAAGCTTCTTACATGAACATGGAAGACCCAATTGATATGAAACAAAACATGTTGTTTAGGGGACATCCTAAGCTTTCTAAAAAGTCCAAGAACACCTCTCTAGGGTTAAAATTGGAGGAGATATGCCTTGTCAAAATTGACCATTTTTGCAAAATTGCCAAAAGTCAAAAGTGCTCAAAAGTGCATTTTTTGTCAATTGGGCCCATCATTTCATGATTGAATATTGTTGGAAACACGGTCCACACCACAAATCATCCACCACATATTATTTTCTTATTTATTTATTTTATTTTGATTTTTATTTATTAAAAGTTATATTAAATTAAATAAATTGCAAAAAAATATAAAAGATTGATTTTGATCTGATTTTTGTAGGAATCACAATCCAATTAGGCTGGCTAAATCATATCAAATCAGATCAAGGGATAATTGGAGCAAATTGGCATGATTAGGCCTATTTTGGAAACATATCATACAAGAGAAAAATCAAATCAAATCTCCATGATTATCAAAGATACAAAGTGTTTTTGTTGCCCTAATTCGTTCCACTACATATACTGAACATACTCAAGCCAAAAGAACAAGGATGGCAGGTCGTGAAAGCTGGAAACAAAACTGAAAAAATTGACAAAAGGTGGTGAATCATTTTCCAACCTAGAGGGCAATTCAAAGCATTTCAACACTCCCAATCATTTCCTGGACCTTCCTAGAAGCTAAGACGATCAATTACAAGCTTCCACAAGCCCAAAATCGTCACATAACACCCACGCGGTTTGCTTCCTTTTTCAAATTCTATTACAATAATTCTTGCATCATAAACATGTTCTAATGATATATTTGTGTTCATTGACATATTTGCAGCGTGTTTGGATGGTTTAATTGATGTTTTGATGCCTGTATTCATAATTGCCATTGTTAGGGTTTACCTTGTCGTTTTAGGGTTTTTCCATATAGGTTAAATTGGCCCAAGAAAGGGGTACCATGATGCTTGTGGCATCAAGACGAGTTAATCCATGTACTTGGAATTAATTTATCATGCTTGTTGTTGATTTTTGAAACTTGCAGTGCTATAGCCATGGAAGTTTGTCAGTGGGTAAAAGTTTCAAACTTAAAACGACGGACAGGGGAAGAAGAAGCTAACGTGTCAAACCATCATTGGCCTATTTGAATAATGGGCGCGCGTTTTTTTTTCTCCAGTTATCCACTTGGTTTTATATATAATATATTGTTATTATTATATTAACAATTGAACACTTTAGCCCAGTTGGTTAAGCGCGCATGGTATTGAGTGGAAGGACCTGGGTTCGATCCCAGGTCCCAGCATTTTATTATTTTCTTAACACTTACATGCAGATGTTGTGCACAACGCATCAAGGCATCCACCATGCAACCCAAGATCTCAACCATTGGATTCATCATCAATCCAGATCCAACGCCCATCAATGAAAGACTCTAGTGCACCCTCCAGGCTGGCACAACACTGAATCTAGTGCAGGGAGTGGGCTCAGCATTCTTGGGCCTAGATGTTTCAACATCACACCCCCCCCCCCCCAATCAGCAAATACAGGCCCAATTTAATTCTTTTCTCTTTATATTCTTATTTTTATTATTTATTAATTGTTTTCCTTTTTACAAAATAACCCAAAAAATCATTTTTATCATAAAATCAAAAATCACAAAAAACATAAAAATCATTTTTATCATAAAATCAAAAATCACAAAAAACATCAAAAATCATTTTGTTCATAAAAATATTTTGTTTCCATAATTAATTAGTTTAATTATTTAGGGAAATTTAATCCTTTTTTCATAATTTAAACCAATTAGAATTAGGGTTAATTTGTACATAACTTAATCTTTTCAAAAAACTAACCTAACTCTTTTTCAACTAGATTTTTTAGGTTTTCTAATTATTCTCGCATTTAATTCACCGCGCGCATTTTTTTATTTCTTTTTTTCTATTATTATAACTGCTTCGAGTTTGTAATAGTAATTAGGGTTTCAATTCCGCATCTTTATTTTCGGTCAAAATAATTATGTATCTGCGAAAGCCCTGTAATAGCTAAGAGTTTTAATTTCTCGCTTTTAATTTCCGAAAACTATAAACTGCTTAGATGTATGTTAATAGGATTGTATGGAAAGACAAACTGAAAATTAATACAGTATAAAACCCTAAATATGCAAAGATAAATTAACTGAAAACTTACACTCGCACATGCTCACTCCTAGGGTTTACTCCACTCCAGTTTCCTTCGGTAAACTGTCATGAACTATAGGGTTTGTTAGTGGTTGTCCTCTATCCCCGAAAGATCTAAAATGACCCATTCGTATGTTGCATCGGAAAAAGATCTTTAAGGCTTTAGGATGATTACTAACATTTCCTAACATTGCTTTTGTGATCGTATTTTTCCCTTCGAATGTCCCTAAAATAACTCCAACGACGATGCTACCTATTTCTCAATAATGGGATAGCATTGCCTAAAAGGAAAACGAACAAACTTTTTTCGAGTAGCTAAATTAGTTCCTAGCTACTTGCTCAAACAAACAAACTTTTTCACACAAACACTTTTCAAACAAAGTTTTCAAAAACGACTTCGTAACACTCTTGAGGACAAAAGCAATGGTTAAAACGAAGTAAAACAAAACTTTTCAAAGCAATCACACACAAGAAATTTTCAAAATGAGCAAGTACCTAAGAGCCCGTGGAAAACCACGGATAGAAGGGGTGCTAACACCTTCCCTTTCTATAATCTACCCCCTATTCAGAAACATCTCGAAAAAGGTTTTTTTGTTCTTTTTCCTTTTCCTGATTGGATAAAATAAAAGTAGGTGGCGACTCTTGCTTACCGCGACATTTGCGAACAAAAAATGCAAACCAGTATTAACAGTCAGTTCTGCCACCGTATCACACTAAGTTTCCTTCGATTTCCATCTCCAAAATGCCTTTCGATTGGCATCTCCAAAATGCCTTTCGATTGTCATCTACATAATGCCCTTCGAATGGCATGGACAAAGGTCCTTCGATTGACCTGTTAATAAGGCCTTTCGATTGGAATTATAAAAAGTACCTTTCGACTGGCATTATAACAGTGTCCTTCAATTGGCAGTTTAACAAGTACCTTTCTATTGGCCTTGTAACAGTGTCATTCGATTGGCATTTTAACAAGCACCCTTTGATTGGTATTTGGACAAAGGTCCTTCGATTGGTATGGATAAAGGTCCTTCGACTGGCACTTCAAAGTGTCATTCGATTGGAACTTCATAGTTTCTCTCAATCAGAACATCAGAATGAAATGACCTTCGAATGGAATTTCAGTGTAGAGTTTGTCTTAGTCTAAGATGCTCTGATGAAGGGAGTTCTGAAAACTTCGAATCACAACTTAGAATTATTACAAGGCCAAGGGCTGGACGAAGTTGTCTAATAGGGAATGTTCTGAATAGATTCGAATTGGACTTTGGAGCTGGCAAATAAGGAAGATTCGAAGGAATAAAATAGGATGGCATGACTAAGCAAAAACACATATCCAAACCTGTTCAGGTTCACCCAAAGTTCAAAATGGCATGTTGTCCTTGCAAATATGGAAAGAATTCAATGCTCATTGTGGACTCAATTCTGAGTTAAAGGCCATATCCTTGCCTTGTTTGCTCCCAACCCCACAAGACCTGATTCAACCAGGGTGATTCTTTTCGAATCAAGCATTCGAAGCAGAGGGAGGCTCAATCTAAGGGGCTACGTAATCGAAGCTGGAGTAATGAGAATTGTAGCTTAGAGATATCGAAGAGAGCAAATTCGGAGGGAAGTGGGTCTGCAGGGGCAGGTCAGCTTTCAATTTTCATCATTTGGAGGCCCAAACAACTCATAACAGGCTGGAAGTAACGCATGAAAATAAATTGGCATGTGATTGAATAAAATATAGCAAGTCTTTATGAAGAAATCAAATAAAATCTCTTCATCATAATGGACCAAGATTTGATAAAAAATGTTGACCTAAATTCCCTTGTCTATGTAAACTTCATGATCTCAGAGAAAAAACACACGGAAACCCACTGAGACTTCCACACAGAGACACACATATATTACCTCGCAAAAACATCAGCCTGTCCCACGAAAGTCCAGACTCCGTTGCAAGCACCTTCCATCCAGGTTAACACGCCGATCGTGTTCTTGGAGTTCACACAGGCGTACACTCGTTCGTGCCTTAGCCACCTCACACCCAGGACTGCAGATCCTGGTGCCTCCAGTGGTAAGAATGTTCGATCCCACTTAATCTTGAATTAGACTCGTGATTTCATGTTCGTGGTTTTTGTTATTATTTGTGAACGATTTAACAAAGTGTATGCAAGTTGTAGTGTTCATACGTTTGAATACCATGGATAGAGTTTTTCGAAGCTGGCTAATTTTGAAATCCATGATGCTGGCTAGGACAAATCGAAACCAACCCAGATCCGGGGTTAAGGACTGATTTCAAATGGGATGTTTTCTGTTTTGTCTAGTTTCGAATTATCTAATTTACAGGACTAAAAGCAGGTGTCATGCACTTCGAATGAGCAAGTAGCTCAGGTGGTGAAACGGAATTTGTGCAATCGAAGGCACCAAGGTTCGAATCCCAGGCCTTGCATTTTCAATTTCTAACAAATTTTCTTTCTGATATAGCACCCCAAGACCCTCGAACGAGGTCTTCGATCAACCCTCTGGATCGAAAGGAAACCCAAGCCTCTTCGGTCCAGGCCTTGCTTCCTAGAACACTTTCTTTTCATTTCCTTTTTGTTGGTCTTTCGATTTTTTTCCTTTCTTTTGGCTATTTGTCTTTACTTCTTCTAAACTTTAATTAAAATTTAGAAGAAAAACCCCAAAATACATTAGGCTTAACTTTTTACATTAAATTAATTTTGTCAATTAATTAATTAATTAATTTAATATTTTCTTAAAAAACTAAAATTTAATAGACTTAGGATTTTTAATTCAATTTCTTTTCATAACAAAAACAAACAAAAATTCCTTTCACTTAGGATTTTAGACGTATTTTTAATTAATGCGCGCGTTTATTTACTTTAGCATTTTTTGTTAATTATGTAATTGTGCCCGATTTGTAATAGATTAATTAGGGTTTTACTTTCTGCATTTTGTTTTTTCTGTAATTATTTATGTATCTACACCAAAGCCTTGTAATAGCGTATGACATTTATCTCTCGCTTTTATATTTTATAAGCTTGTATAAAATTGCTAGCAACCTAGGCGTGTATGCTTAATCAATTAGTCGTAGATCACTAAACTGCAAGATAAATATAACTGAAAAAAGCACACTATTGCACACTTGCACCCTTAGGGTATACCTCACTTGGTTGCTTCAGAAACAGTGGTCATGTCCCTCGAACGTAGGGATACTCTTAGTAAAGACCCTCAGTTTAAAGTCATCATAAAGATCATAGTCCCTAAATGTCCCTCGAGTTGCCTACTATGATACGGTGGCAGAACCGACTGTTATACTGGTTTGCATTTTTTATTCGCAAATGTCGCGGTAAGCAAGAGTCGCTGCCGAATTTTATTTCATCCAACTAAGGGAAAGCAAAAAGAACAGAAAAAACTTTTTCGATAATTTCTCTGAGTATGAGGGGTAGATTATAGAAAGGGAAGGTGTTAGCACCCTTTCTATCCATGGTTTTCCATGGCTCTTAGGTACTTTGATCATTTTTAAAATTGTTTGTGTGTGCTTGTTTTGAAAATGTTTCACTTCGTGATAACCCTTGTCTCAGTCCTCAAGAGTGTGACGAAGTCGTTTTGAAAAGAGTTTGTGTGAAAAGTTTTGTTTGAGCAAGTACCTAGGAGCTAATCTACCTACTTGAAAAAAGTTTGTTCGTTTTCCTTTAGATAACGCTATCATATTATTAAGGAATAGGTAGCATCAACGTTGGAGTTTTAAGGGACGTTTGAAGGGACAAATACGATCACAAAAGAAATGTTAGGAAATTTTAGTAATCATCCTAAAGCCTTAAAGATCTTTTTCTGAGGCAACATCCGATTGGGTCATTTTAGATCTTTTGGGACTACTTGACAACCACTAACATTCCCTATACTTCATGACCATATACCGAAGGCAACCGGAGTGGAGTAAACACTAGGAGTGAGCATGTGCAAGTGTATTTTTTCAGTTAATTATCTTTGCACAATTAAGGGTTTTCTATCGTTCATTTTTATCTTTCTATACAATCCTATTGATCTAAGCATTGCATAAAATATAGTAGCTGAAGGTAAAGGTGGAAATGTAAACCTAAGCTATTACAGAGCTTTGGGGCAGTTACATAATATTGAAGAGTGCGGAAAAGAAATCCTAAAACTATTACATCCCGGAAGCAATTACATGATAATGATGAAAAAAACGGGAAAAATAAAGCTACACTATTACTGTTGAACGCGCCTTATACACTTTATCTAGGAAAATAAAAATAAGATGAAAATAGAAAAGAAAATGTTTTGGTGATTTTTTTTATGAAAAATGATTTATGATAATTAGTTAAATAAACCTAAAAAACCTAATTAATTTTAATTAATAAAAAAATGTTAATTTTGAAAAAAGTTAATTAAAATACCTAAATCCTAATTAGTTTGAATTAAAAAAAGGTTAGTTTTGAAAAAAAAAAGTTAATTAAAAAAAACCTAAAATCTAATTAATTTTAATAAAAAAAGAAGTTAGTTTTGAGAAAAAAAAGTTAAAAAACCTAAAATTAATTAACCTAAAAATTAAATTAAATTATTTGTAAAAAAAAAAGGTTTGTGAAAAATTTGTGGTTAAGTTAATTTAAGATTGAAAAAATACAAATTGGTTAAAAACCAAAAATAAACAATAAAATTAAAAACCTAAAATTAAATTAAAACCTAAAATTAAATTAAAAAACCTAAAATTAATTATTTGAGTTTATTAGGAAAAATCAAGGGTTTGTGAAAAATATTAGGTTTTATGAAAAAAGTTTTAAATAGAAAGATGGTTGCCTTAACCTCCTCAGGATGTCTGCCTTGCCATACATTGGTGGTTGTTATGATTCGGCCTCAGTGTTTTGAAATAAACCTACATGAGACCATAATGATCAAACCTGTAGTGTTAAATCTCATAGACACATTAAACAAATTAGTATACCATAAAATACAAAGAAAATAAATATATGACATTTTGTAATATTAAAACCGATATGGCATGTATGAGTGCTTCTACACCCTTTTGATCATGAAGATCAAACCAGCCTTATCCTTACTGAAGAAGTAGTGAGATGGGGGTTTGTAACAAGGATTTCAAGATTTTTAGGGTTGTTGAAAGAATTTGATATTTTGACAGGGTTGTGCCGAAGGTTTTTTCGTGTTGTTTGTGTGAAAACAATGAGATTATATAATGGAAATTAGAGAAAAAAGGGGGCTTTAAAGGTAAAATTGAGCCTGCAATAACCACAAGCAATAGTGTAGATTTTTATTCACTTGAGTCCGTCATGTTCCAGGCTAAATCGTAGGGGCTTAAGTGCAACTTTTGAAGTTGAAATGTGAAATCATAATGTATCCGACAACGAGAACTAACTCCTGTTCAAAAATTAGCTTAATGGGATAAATGGTGAATTAGTTACGAATTTTTGAAGTTTTGCCTCAGACATACTTAATTTGGGCTCCAGTGTCAACTCTGACACGTTCTTCAATAAAAAATTGGTATTGATCGGAGCAGAACCCAGTCTCAACTTTGGAAGAAAAGTTGTAGATCTCTGAGTCAGTGAGTTTGTGTAAAAAAATGGGCCCGATCCGATAAAAATTGACCGAGTTATAAATTTTCGAAGTTTTGACCTAGATGAAATAATATTCAGCATTCAGGATTTTTGACGCATCACACGCACTCTGAGCAAAAAAGAAATGTCTTTTGAATACTGTTCGAACTCGATAACTCCTATGAAAACGTAGCCAACTCAATTTGTGAAATTTTGGCGCTGGAACCAGCTCAATACAATGAAAATCGACCAGGTTATGATTTTTTGAAAATGACGCAAATAAACTTCTGTCACAAATTTTCTGTACGAAAATACTTGATAAATTCGCATTTTTGAAGACCTTCTGATCGAAATTGGCTTCAATCCGTGAGAGATGAAAACATAGATGAAGTCAAGAAGGAATTTTGGCCACCGAAACGGGTTCAAAATGAGCCACGATCTTCGAGTTATGAATTTTTTAGTGCGTAAATACTGCACTTTCAGCACACTTTTTCACCATATTTCTTCGAGAAAATCACACATTCGGAGACCTTCTTTAAAGAATTGACTCTTTAACCGAACCTGAATTTGAGAGTAAGTTATCAGATATATATTGGCGAAAGAACACCTGAATATGACGCGCCGGGTTGGACTTGTGAATCTTTGAACCCCGAATCGTTGCAAAACGACGAACCGATCTTCAGCACGAAAAATACTCTAGGAACATCCATTGGCGAAATAAACGTCACTTGTAACCTGATGAAACTTGATAAATATACCTTTATTCCATAATTATAAAACCAATAATATGCATGTATGAAAATATGGGTAAATTTTGGGGTACAACAGCTGCCCCTGTTCAATCTTCTTAAACCTGAAGATTTAGATTGGCTTGTCTGCCTTTTGTGATCTGAAGGTGGAAGATGATTGAACACTAGAGTGCCCCGAAATTTGCACTCGTCTGCAATGATGGTTGACTATGTAGATAATGTCGTGAATGGGCTTATAGATGCCATTTGGAGAAGATGACTAAAAGTCGTTAGAGATGGGCTTAAAGACGCCATCCTTAGAATGTGACGGAGAGTCGTCGAAGATGGGCTTAAAGATGCCATCCAGAATAATGATGATTTCGTGAGATATTCCTTCATGGGAATTCCTGTTCCTATTGGTAGGGAGGACTTCACTGAGGAATGTTGGTCTCTGTCTTGGGGAACAAAGTCTAGAAGCTTCAGTTGTGAGTTATTCTACTGGGGAGTCATCTCTTGATTAAGGAGACGGAAGTGAACTGCTTATCTAGTCAGGATCTAGGCTTCACAGTGACTGGTTGAGCATGATAAGGTTGACTTCTATCTGGTCGTATTCCAGGCTTCACAATGATTTACTAGAGCAATGTGAAATCGACTGTATTTGGTCGGGTCCAGGTTTTACAGTGTTGTAAATTGTTGTACGGAGATAAAAGAGAAGGAACCTGGATAGTAGGGTTACTTCGAGATGAAAGCCTAGATATTAAGGCTGTGAGAAGGAACCTAGATAGTAGGGTTACTTCAAAATGAAAGCCTGAATAGTAGGGCTATAAGAAGGAACCTGGATAGTAGGTTTACTCCGAAATGAAAGCCTGGATAGTAGGGCTATGAGAAGGAACCTGGATAGTAGGGTTACTTCGAAATGAAAGCCTGGATTAAAGGGCTATGAGAAGGAACCTGGATAGTAGGGTTAATTCGAAATGAAAGCTTGGATAGTAGGGCTATGAGAAGGAACCTGGGTCGTAAGGTTACTTCGAAATGAAATCATGGATAGTAGGGCTATGAGAAGGAACCCGGGTCGCAGGGTTACTTCGAAATGAAAGCTTGGATAGTAGGGCTGTGAGAAGGAACCTGGATAGTAGGGTTACTTAGAAATGAAAGCCTGGATATTAGGGCTATGAAAAGGAACCTGGGTCGTAGGGTTACTTCGAAATGAAAGCCTGGATAGTAGGGCTATGAGAAGGAACCTGGGTCGTAGGGTTACTTCGAAATGAAAGCCGGGATAGTAGGGTTGTGAGAAGGAACCTTGATAGTCGGGTTACTTCGAAATGAAAGCCTAGATAGTAGGGCTATGAGAAGGAACCTGGGTCGTTGGGTAACTTCGAAATGAAAGCCTGGATAGTAGGGCTATGAGAAGGAGGTCGTAGGGTTACTTTGAAATAAAAGCCTGGATAGTAGGGCTGTGAGAAGGAACCTGGATAGTAGGGTTACTTCGAAATGAAAGCTTGGATAGTAGGGCTTGCCTCATTTGATCGCGTAGATTAGGCAACCCATTTGGTTTCGGGAACTGATTTTCCATTAGTTGTCTACAGATATGACATGTATAGCTTCATGGATTTGACCTTGAACCGTTGTAATTGTTGATGATAACCATCTTTCCTGAAAAGAAACAAGATTAAATATATGCGATGCATGAAATGCATTGTGTGATGATGTTCTCAAAATAAATGAGATTATGTTATATGCAATATGTATGCGCACGTCATGATGTATGAATATGAAATGCTATTGGAACATATCTGAGTATGGGAAGATAAATCGCTGATTGTTGCTGGTGAGTATTGGAAATTGACTTCCTGACCATCATAGAAAAAGTGCTTCTTCTACTTCCGCCGGGGATGGTAAATAGAGATGACTATGCTGGAGATTTTCTCCTTATTTACAGATATTCTATCGGGGGAGAGACTCTGCTTGAGAATAACTCTATGGGGGAATAACTCTGTTTGAGAGAGGAGATGCCTTGTTGGAAGATTTGGCCGATTCGGAGAAATAAACTCCATTGGGGGGTGAACTTCTGTCGCTGGAGGAATAAGCTTTTTTGGGGATTGAGCTTTTGTTTGGGGAAGCCGATGTCAAAGCTTTAGTTGCCTCTACTCTGTGGGCAGTGTAAATGTCACTGGGACGCATGCTGAGGATACGAAAATGACTTTGCATCAGGACTTTTCTGCCCCTGTACTGGCTGGAGAAAGTACATGCAGAGGCTTTGTGGATAGCTTGAGTGTTATCCCAACTCATGAGGTGCTTGGTAACTGCCGATCAGAATGATAAGCCTTCTATCGATAGGCCAGTGACAAGATGATGGGGCATAGTCATACGCTTTGATCCCTAACTCTTTCCTGGACCGCCCTTTTAGGTTTTCAGTCCACCGGGATACCCTTTTTTTCTCAAGCCGCCTTTTCAGGTTTTTGACTGGCCGGGTGTACAGTTTTTTCATATGTATATCCCTAACTTTTGCCCGAACCTTTTTTTTGGTTCGCCGCGATGCCCTTATATTTTCGTAGGCCAGTCAACCTAGCGGGTCTTTTTCATGCGTGGTCTTTTCCGACTATGTCCACATTCTCAAGATGTAGAGAGTTGTCAATGTCCATAGCATTGTGTTGCAACACCGTCAAAATGTTTTCTTGATGGCACATGATTCGTTGCTGGAATGCGTGTGTAATGTCCCAAGTGATTCAGATGGACATATGCCCCTGGCTACTTGGCATCTTTGAGAGATTCCTTGAATATTGACTTGACTGCCCCAGATCAGCTAGACATCATGCTACGCCCCTTGATTATGAAAGGCCTACCAATTGAATGTCTTTCCGTCCGAGGTGATTCTGTTCATTGAGAATATCTTTGTTCACTGAATATCCGTTGTGAAAATTTCTCTGTTGTTGAAAAAATGGGCATATGCAAACAATGGTATTTTAAGAATGCAAAGCTTATGTCTGTCTTGAAGTTTGAAATTTCATTTTTTAGTAAAGCAAACAAATTTTTTAAAAGTGTGATATCAACTCGGGATTTATAGCGAACCCTACAGGAGTCAGGATACCTTTTGTAACAATATGCTTTCGAACTAACCCATGCTTCAACTAGGACTTTTAAGGGTTATAACGTGGCCTGGTTCACGGTTCAAGAAACAAAGGATAAAGGCTCAAATATTATTTGTACCCAACCCACTCTTCATGATGTTCTTCAGTCCTATACTCAGTTAATTGTGCGTTTAAATCCCGATTGAGTCTGGCATCTTGTCCTTGATGTTCCGGTGATGGTTCAGATACTAACAATTTACTTTGAATAGGCAGTCATCTTTTTTGTCGAGGATTTATAGGACCTCCTTTTTTTGATTTTGTTATCCCTTCTTTTGCCTGAACTGTTTCTTTTGTGAATACAGCTAGCGGGTTGCCCTAGTTTTTTTCTTAAGTCTCCTTCATAGGTTTTGACTTAGTGGGCTTTCATTTTGAGAGATAATGACTGCCTGTTATTAATGACTATGCGGAACCATCACCGTCTTTTGATTTGGAAGGACGTCTTTGATTCCATTCATTATTTATGAAGTAGAATATTGCGACTGAATGCGCATCTGAATTAACTGAGAAACTACCCTGTCCCAGGTTATGATTAAGGGTTTTTATTTGTGTGAAAGAAAAACTCCTACTTATTTGGCTCAAAGGGGTTGACTAGGGATTATCTTCCTTATAACTCCATTGTTTGGGATTTGAAACAACGCCTGTACATCGTCAGCATGGTCTGTTCAAAAGCATACTGTAGAGATTGTGGTATCGTTTTCTTCATCCTCCCTCTAAAGGCTTACGGCTTTTAATCAAGAGTTGAATATCATAAAAAGGAAAGCAGTTTAAATATAGTGAATACGAATGAATTGATTCAAAACAGAAATATGCAATGCATTGACAAAGTAACAAAGTATGACATTAACGAATGTCCGAACAATAAAAAAAAGTTATAAATTAAAAACTCTAACGAACAAAAGCTTCTTCGTCTGATCTTGTCACTTCAGATAGCGTGCCTTGGAGGGATGGCAGAAGAACTCAACCTGACCATCTTTTGTTAACTCCAGTACTCCTTCATCGATTAAGTTTTGAATTTTATATTTCAACATCCAACAATCATCAGTATCATGCCCCAGATTGTTGGAGTGATATGCACACCTTGCATCAGGATTATAGTTAGGTGGAGAAGTCTTGGGATTCGAATGAGGCCCTATCAACGTAACCAGATTCATCCTCAATATGTGTTGTAAAGCTTGAGACAATGATATGTTGAGTTTGGTAAACTTCCTCTTGGGTGTATCTGGCTTACTCTGACTAACCCGTTGTTTTTGGCGAGGTTGTTGTTGGACCCGTGAGGTAGTAGCAATTTGGTAAGGTCCACTCTTCACCAAACCAAACTCTTGTCTTCTTGGAGGTTGATCAATGACTTGGTCCCCAGCCTCAGCTGCTTGCTTCATACGGTTGTATCCATCTTGATGAAGTTTATTGATAATGGTTCTCAGCTCTTCTTGTCCCCGGGCTAGGCCTTGGATAAGAGCCATCTGCCCCATCATCTGGGTTCTCATTGCTTCAACCTCAGCTTTCAGTTGTTCCAACCGTTCGTCCTTATTTTCTTGAGGAGTTTTCTTGGCCAGGTTCCCAGCGAGGAGTGTTTTCAACTCTTCCTGCCCCTTGTATAGGTTTAGGAACATTTCCATGAACTGAGCCTTTTAAATTCGGAGATCTCTGTTGTCTTGTTTGAGAGCCATTGCTGAAATAAACAGCGAGAACATGAGAGACCTACTTTGAAACCTGTTTATGTAATGATATGTATGATATATTTATGCAATGTTTTCAAGGATCTCGCAGGGTAAACAAGAAAATGTCAGAAGTTGAGATTTGCAGCTTTGATTGAAAAACTTTGTATCGTCGAATGTTCTTCTACGAGAGTTAAGTTCACCATATCAAGTGGGTCATAGCCTCTGACTCATGTTATCGTGTTTTGATCTTTTGACAACATTGGCTAGAGGAAAATAAATTCCCTTTCCCCTTCCTAGACCTCTGGTTCATCATAACATGCATCACAGGCCCTCGAGATCCTTGAAATGGTTAAGGAAATGTTATGGTATGATGCTATGATGTGTATGCTATGCATCCAGCAAAAATGTAGGGTAAGAAATTGATTTATTGGATTTATACAAACAAGGTCCTGCAAGGAATACAAACAAAGCCCTGCAATGAGTTCAAATTGTTAGGAACAGAAAATAAACAAGTCACACAAGTAGCCTTAGGTTTAAGCTTGCATGGGTTTTAAGGTATTACACTCTTGAAGTTAGATTAGTTAAACATGTCCTAAATACAGTAACCGGGTTCTAAGGGATCTCAGTATCACCGATCTTTCCCCCAACTTCGTTCAATAGGCGATTGACTCGCAACCAAACAAAACTCAAGAGTCAAACCTCAATGAGTGTAGCATCGATTATCTGTTGACCTTGGGAATACACCAAAGTCGGCCATCTCGTTACGTCCTACTGGCCAAGTTGTACAATTAAAGCTTCTAAGGTCAGTTGATGCTTCACGACACCACGCGGCGGCCCCGTACTCTCCCTGATTGACTCAAGGGTTACCGATACCAACCAAAGTGCCACATCAACGTAGCTACTGCTTCAACCATGTCGGTATACCCTACATAGTTCCCTCACAGTTTATTGCTACTTACCTAAAAGGTGTTCCCCGATCCGAGTGTAGGTTCTTCAATAATACCCAAACAAAACCCTTGAATATAAAGCAGGAAAAGCATACAAGAAAGCAATTTTAAAAGTGACCTAGATCCTAAGGTATACCCCACTTATTTAAAATCCCCAGCAGATTCGTCAGTTCTGTGATACAGTGGCAGAACTGACTGTTATACTGGTTTGCGTTTTTTGTTCTCAAATGTCACGGTAAGAAAGATTCGCCACCGACTTTTATTTCATCCAACAAAGGGAAAGGAAAAAAACATAAAAAACCTTTTTCGAGAATGTCTCTGAGTACGGGGGGTAGATTATAGAAAGGGAAGGTGTTAGCACCCTTTCTATCCATGGTTTTCCATGGGCTCTTAGGCACTTTGCTCATTTTTAAAATTGCTTGTGTGTGCTTGTTTTGAAAAAGTTCCACTTCGTGATAACCCTTGTATCAGTCCTTAACAGTGTGACGAAGTTGTTTTGAATGTTGTTTTTAAAAGTGTTTATGTGAAATGTTTTGTTTGAGCAAGTACCTAGGAGCTAATCTACCTACTCGAAAAAAGTTTGTTTGTTTTACTTTAGACAGTGCTATCCTATTATTAAGGAATAGGTAGCACAATCGTTGGAGTTTTAAGGGAGATTTGAAGGGACAAATACGATCACAAAAGCAACGTTATGAAATTTTAGTAATCATCCTAAAGCCTTAAAGATCTTTTTCCGAGGCAACATCTGATTGGGTCATTTTAGATCTTTTGGGACTAGAGGACAAACACTAATATTCCCTATACTTCATGACCGTTTACCAAAGGCAATCGGAGTGGAGTAAACCCTAGGAGTGAGCATGTGCAAGTGTATTTTTTCAGTTAATTATCTTTGCACAATTAAGGGTTTTCTCTCGTTTATTTTTATCTCTCCATACAATCCTATTAATCTAAGAATTGCTAAAAATATAGTAGCTGAAGGTAAATGCGGAAATGTAAACCTAAGCTATTACAGAGCTTTGGGGCAGTTACATAATAATGAAGAGTGCAGAAAAGAAATCCTAAAACTATTACATCCCGGAAGCATTATTATAGTTGAACGCGCCCTATATACTTTATCTAGGAAAATAAAAATAAGATGAAAATAGAAAAAAAAAAGTTTTGGTAATTTTTTTATGAAAAATGATTTATGATAATTAATTAAATAAACCTAATTAATTTTAATTAATAAAAAAATGTTAATTTTGAAAAAAGTTAATTAAAATACCTAAATCCTAATTAGTTTGAATTAAAAAAAAGGTTAATTTTGAAGAAAAAAAAAGGTTAATTAAAAAAATCTAAAACCTAATTAATTTTAATAAAAAAAGAGGTTAGTTTTGAAGAAAAAAAGTTAAAAAATATAAAATTAATTAACCTAAAAATTAAATTAGGTTTTTTTGTAAAAAAAAGGTTTGTGAAAAAAGTTTTGTGGTTAAGTGAATTTAAGATTGAAAAAAGACAAATTGGTTAGAAACCAAAAATAAACAATAAAATTAAAAACCTAAAATTAAATTAAAAAACCTAAAATTAATTATTTGAGTTTATTAGGAAAAATCAAGGGTTTGTGAAAAATATTAAGTTTTATGAAAAAAGTTTTAAACAGAAAGATGATTGCCTTAACCTCCTCAGGATGTCTGCCTTGCCATACATTGGTGGTTGTTATGATCCGGCCTCAATGTTTTGTAATAAACCTGCATGGGACCATAATGGTCAAACCTGTAGTGTTAAATCTCATAGACACATTAAACAAATTAGTATACCATGAAATACAAAGAAAATAAATATATGATATTTTGTAATATTAAAACCGATATGACATGTATGAATGCTTCTACACCCTTTTGATCATGAAGATCAAACCAGCCTTACCCTTACTGGAGAAGTAGTGAGATGAGGGTTTGTTTGTAGTGAGATGGGGGTTTGTAACAAGGATTTCAAGATTTTTAGAGATCTTGAAAGAATTTGATATTTTGACGGGGTTGTGGCAAAGGTTTTTTTGTGTTGTTTGTGTTAAAAGAATGAGATTATATAATGGAAATTAGAGAAAAATGGGCTTTTAATATACAATTGGGCCTCCAATAACCACAAGCAATAGTGCAGATTTTTATTCACTTGAGTCCGTCACGTTCCAGGCAAAACCCCAAGGGGCTTAATTACAATTTTTGAAGTTGAAATGTGAAAACAAAATGTAGCAGACATCGAGAACTAACTCCTGTCCAATAATAGGCTCAACCGAATAAACGGTGAATTGGTTATAAATTTTTGAAGTTTTGCCTCAGACATACTTATTTTTGGCTCCAGTGTCAACTCTAACACGTTCTTCAATAAAAAACTAGTATTGATCAGAGGAGAACCCAGTCTCGACTTTGGAAGCAAAGTTGTAGATATCTGAGTCAGTGATGTTTTGTAAAAACATGCGCCCGATCCGATAAAAATTGACCGAGTTATGAATTTTGAAGTTTCGACCTAGATGAAATAATATTCAGCATTCAGGATTTTCGATGCGTCACACGCACTCTGAGCAAAAAATGAAGGTCTTTTGGATACCGTTCGAACTCGATTCCTCCTGTGAAAACATAGAAAACTCAATTTTTGAAATTTTGGCAATGGAATCAGCTCAATATGATGAAAATCGACCAAGTTATGATTTTCTGAACATGACGCAAATAAACTTCTGTCACAAATTTTTTGTATGAAAATACTTGATAAATCCGCATTTTTGAAGACCTTATGATCGAAATTGGCTTCCATCCGTGAGAGGTGAAAACGTAGATGACATCAAGACGAAATTTTAGCCACCAGAACAGATTCAAAATGAGCCACGATCTTCAAGTTATGAATTTTTTAGTGCGTAAAAACTGCACTTTCAGCACACTTTTTCACCAAATTTCTTCGAGAAAACTCACACATTCAGAGACCTTCTTTAAAGAATTGACTCTTGAGACGAACCTTAATTTGAGAGTATGTTATCAGAGATATCTTGGCGAAAGAACACCTGAATATGACGCGCCGGGTTGGACATGTGAATCTTTGAACCCCGAATCGTTGCAAAACGGTGAATCGATCTTCAGCATGGAAAATACTTTGAGAACATCCATTGGCGAAATAAACGTCACTTGTAACCCGACGAAGCTTGATAAATATACCTTTATTCCATAACCATAAAACCAATAATATGCGTGTATGAAAAGAGGGTAAATTTTGGGGTACAACACCTACGAGAAATGATCTTATGATGATAGTCTCTTCGAAATGTTAAGGTATCCTTACATGTTGCCTTCAATGACCATTACGTCCCTTTCGATAGTCCCTCAACATCCAAAGACTAGGGTTACCTACTCACTAATAGTAGGATAACACAGTTAAATGATAGGAGGAAAAGAACAGTCTTTTTTCGAGTAGGTAGATAACTGTTAGGTACTTTCTCAAACAAATTTTCACACCAAACACTTTTCAAACAAAGTTTTCAAAACGCTTTATCACACTCTTGAGGACTGATAAAAGAGTTACCATAAAGTGAATCGCCGCACTAAGGAATTTTCAAAGCTTTTCAAAATACACAAACACTAGCAATTTTAAAAAATGAGCAAGTACCTAAGAGCCCATGGAAAACCATGGATGGAAATGGTGCTAACACCTTCCCTTTTCATAATCAACCCCCTTACTCAGAAATCTCGAAAAAAGGTCTTTTTCTATTATTTTCACCCTTTCCTTTGTTGGATAAAAGAAAAGTCGGTGGCGACTCTTGCTTACCGCGACATTTGCAAACAAAAAACGCAAACCAGTATTAACAGTCGGTTCTTACACCGTATCACAATAACATATAAAAAAACACCCACAACACATCTAACAATCAATCGAATCGAATCTAAATCAGCAACGACTCTGCAACACACTTGAAGCAGGAGTCTGGTACACACACATACACTTTGATAAATAATACACATGACAGACTAGAGTCGAAATCACAAAATCAGAAGCAGAAGGAGGGAGATTCAAAGGCTTACCTGAGGAAGCCCGAAGAAGTCTCCCTCTCAGTGGTTAAAGATTTTTTTTCTAAACTCTCCCTCTATTTTCAATCATTTCTATCATACTTCTTATTATTTGATAATTTGAAGCTTCTAGTTTTGTGGAAGCCATAAGATTTTTTGTTGTTGATTAGTGAACAAGATTCGATGTTTTGTTGTTCTTGTTAAAACACTGATAAGAATGGAGAAATATGACCCAAAGGGGACTGGGTTAATCACCGTCATAGTCAATTTTACTGAGAGTGAGAAGTTTTGTTTCGATTATGCGATTCGTGTTTTTGGAATCATGAGGTATGGTTGAAGCAGTGAAGATGAAAATAGAGGAAAGAAGAAGAAAGGTGTGGTTGAGAAAAAAGGAAGAGTTTATCAGTTTTTATCATAGAGGCAGAAGAGATGTTGTATTATTCTGATTCAATAAGGGAAAGATGCAGTTGCCTTAGGGTTTTTCCCAACCCGTGTGTGTTTGGAGTGAGCTAGGTCCGGACCTCCTTGACCTGGTCCGGCCCAACAAGTTGTTGTTTTTTTAATTTTATTTTATAATATACATTTTTTAAAATTTATGGGCCTTACTAATTTGTTCTATCTTTCAGCCCATTCTGAAAATGCTAGTTCCACCACTATAATCCCGCTTTACACCCTTTTCTTTAATTTGCTTAGTTTTATTTTTTTAAACTTTATTATTTTCATTAATTAGTTTAGTTTTGATTTTCTTAACTTTATAATCTTCAATTAATTTGTTTAGTCTTAGAATGAAATTAGTAACTTTGTAAATTTATTTTAATATTCATTTTAGTTTAGTTAATCATTTTAGTTATTTTTGTTTAGTCACATTTTTTTACTTGATAAAAATCACAATAAAATATTAGCTTTATATTTCAGTTACTTTTTATTTTGTTTGATTGTTTGGTTAATTATTTATAATATGCTCTCTTAAGTGATTCCATGAAGCGATTAATTTTACTGTTTTATGTTGAATTAGACTTTAAGATCAATCTATGCATGATAACTAATTAGGTTAGAAATTTCCCTTTCAAACACTCAACTTTAAATCCACACCTTGTATGACAACAATTAGGGTTTTTTTTAGTCTCCCTTTAGACTTTTTCTTCTTTTTTAAATTAAAACTAAAATCTCTTTCTTTTATAAAAAAATCAAAAAACACTTAATCAGTATTCAAACACATTCCACACTTAAAAAAAACATACAACAAATTCAAAAATCAAAAGGGCATATTATCTCCGTTCTACCACAATACAAGGCATGCCTATTGCTAGAGTGTGTGCACTAACATCGCCCACTAAAAAACACCAACAATCCAAAATTTTCTAGAAGAATTATGGTGTTCGGATTCCTTCACGGGATACGTAGGCAAAAAGTTGTGAGACCCTCACGAACGCACTAATAAAAACCATTTCTTTTCCCTTAGAAAGTATATTTTTAGATAGACGCACCCTTAGAAACAAACAATCGAAATGGATGTCATTGAGTATAATGGATGTGAGGGGTGCTAATACCTTCCCCTCGCATAATCGACTTCCATACCCTCTATTTTGGTTGCAAGACCATCTTATCCATCCTCTTGAGGTTTTCTCGATATTTCCCCTTCCTTCGGGATAAATAAAGTTTGATGGCGGCTCTATGCTTTTTGTCGTTCTCTTCAGCTGGCGACTCTGTTGGGGACATTTCTGCGAGTCTATCCTAGTTTTGTTTGTTTACTTTATTGGGTTTTTATTTATTTACTTTATTTTTTTTTACCGCTTTATTTCTTTATTTCTATATTGCTTTAATGCTTTCTTTTGTATATATTGCATTATACTTTGGCTACTCACATATTCTGAATATGTTATATCTTATGTGATGTTGGGGTGGGTGATTTCATTTAACAAGTCCTATACCCGGACTTGGGGTTATACTTAGGATTAGGACGAGAAGTATAGTAATGTTAACTTTGAGGGAGTAATCTGGAAGAAGGTGATATGGGATCCCCCACTCGGTGGAGGTCCCCTTAAATGTAGAATTGTTTACCAAGTAATTGGGAAGACATGCTGCTTTCGACCTGGGAGCCAGAGAAGCTGAGAGTCGTAGAACCCTTAACCCATCCTAGCCTTTTTAAGTGTAGTGCGGAGACTATGACGGAGTAATACGAAAGTAATTGTGACGTTGGTAATATCCAAAGGAAGAGTGTAGACTCTGAGATTTCCCTAGAATTATGTTCAATAGGTGATAAACCCTTAGTACATACCTTATGGGTGGTTACCTTGACTCCGTGCTTGTGACGTTGGACCTTTGGTCCTGTTACTTTTAGTTTATGAAAAGAACTATACAATAGTTATCCAGAATATATGGAGCTGAGATCTCATGCCATAGCATACCATGACATCATACCATCATGTATATGCATCTCATATCTAAGGAATCCCAGAGATAATTCTTGTTGGTTGAGATCTTCAAAAATAAAAAATTGTTAAAAGATACTTATGGATAGACGAGCCTTTGGATTTCCTCGAAATGAAGATGAAACACGCATTCATGTTATCATGCATTCATTACTCACAACAAAAACTTATTTGGGTCCCTTTTCAATCAGACTTCAGTGAACAATAAAGACGACTTCCCTACATTTCTACCGTACAAGAGGCAACCAATAAAGAATTATATATCTCTTCGAAGAATATAAAAATGCTCTCCACTGAGATATGGACACCATGTGAACCCAAATGGATCAGCTTATGGAAACCCTCCATGTTGTTATCAAGGGATAAGAAGCGCTCCATCAAAGTGTTTCCAAGTTTTCCACTGCTTCCCCATCCACTTCTACAAATGGAGGGAATAATAATGCGAGTGTTGAGACCCCTACGGGAATTCCTCATAATGATGTTGATGATCATCACAACGTCATTGATCTTGATGAGCCCCATGCGAATGTCGTTGTTGGGGTTGCTGAAACTGCAAAAATGTACCATTCTCTTGAAGAGAGTCTCAAAGCTATGAAAGGTATCAAGACTTCGGGATTCAATACTGATGCAATGTGCCTCATGCCTGGGGTAGTTATTCCTCTCAAGTTCAAGGTTCCTGATTTTGAGAAATATAAAGACACCTCCTTCCCAGAGACGCATCTTCGTTCCTATTGTCGCAAGATGGCTGCTTGTGTTGAAAATGAACAACTACTGATGCATTTCTTCCAAGACAGCCTGACAGGGGCACAATTGGACTGGTATATGCAATTAGAAAGAACTCATGTCAGTACTTGGGGAGAGCTTGCTGGCGCCTTTTTGAGACATTACCATTATAATACTGCCATGGCTCCTAGCCGCACTCAGCTTCAAGGGATGACACAGAAATCCGAAGAGTCTTTTAAAGAGTATGCTCAAAGGTGGCATGAATTGGCTGTAAGGGTCAAACCTCCTCTCTTAGGCCGTGAATTGATTGATTTGTTCATGGGTACTCTACGAGGTCCTTATCTCCAACACATGCTCAACAACACATCTACTTCTTTCTCTGATATGGTTATTATTGGAGAACATGTTGAAACTTATATCAAGGATGGAACGATCCAAGGTATCCCTAACACTACCAACAACAATATTGGCATTGGTAGGAAGCCGTTTTCTAGTTTCGTCAAGAAGAAAGAGGGTGAGACTAGTGTTGTCACCATCGACCAAGGAAAAGCTCATGCATATCCTCAAGTTTGATTTCCTTATTTCCCAACACCTGTTGTTGTTCCTAATCAATATGTTCCTCAAGTGTATGTTGCTACAACTCCAGCATCCTGGATGGCCCAACAACAATCTTTCGCTCCTCAACCACAATATCTTCCACAACAACAATTTGCACCACCTCTGAATTATCAACAACAGAATCAACGACCTTAAGGTCTGAGAGTTCAACAGAGACAGAGAGGTCATGAGAGGACATTCGACCCTATTCATATGTCCTACACTTAACTTCTCCCTCAATTACTTGCCAATTAGTTGGTTCAACTGCGTGAACTTTGTCCACCACCAAATCCTATCCCAAGGGGTATGATATTAATGCTTATTATGAATTTCATTCTGGAGCCCTAGGCCACACAATTAAGAATTGTAGAGCATTTAAATGTAAAGTTCAAGACGTCCTCGATGAAAAGACCATAAATTTCAACCCTGTTGGTCCCAATATTCAGAATAATCCCATGCCTCCTCACCCAGGGGAAACAGTCAATGCTATTGAAGAAGTTAGTGAGCAGATTCTGGTAACCAAGGTTAATGAGATTAAGATATCATTGGGGACTATTAGATAACATTTGTTGAAGCACGATGGGTTACAAGAACTCCATGATTTTTTCTTACTATGTTCCTCTAAACCTGAAGAGTGTACTAGTTTGAAGATGACTATCCAACAACTAATGGATGAAGGTGTCCTACAGGTAGAGAAGATATTTCTAGAAGAAGAGATTGATGTCTTGGAAATTCCTTATTATCCGAGGAACATCTCAGTAACGAAAGGCACCCCATTGATGATTCAAGCTCCCGCTACCAAACTAATGGTTCAAGCTCCAATTACCCCTGTGACAACTTAAATTCCTATTCCTCCTCTATGTGACAACTCAAAGGAAGTTCTTTGGGAGTATAATGTGGTCTATATTCTTGGGAAGAAATATCAGTGTCCCCCAGTGGGTGACAAGAATATTACAAACATCACAGGAACCAGTAACATGACTCCTAGTGGAAGGGTCTTTTCTCCCCCTTCATTGCCTCCCAAAGAAACCAACGGTGATGCTCTAGCCAAGGCTAGGGGAAAGAAAGTGATTGGTAATCATCCTGGACCTTCTTTAGGATAAGAAGTGGAGTAGCTTTTGAGGATTCTCAAGCGAAGTGATTACAAAGTGGTTGAGGATTCCCCGTCGGTAAATTATATAAATTCAGAGTAAATTAATTTCTAAATAAACATCAACAAAATAGGATGTCACATACTTCCCAAGTCACACATGCATAAAATTAGGATACACAACACAAAATCTCATGTTCATAACTCTTAAACTTCAATGCATTTATTCGCAGCGAAAAAACATTGCTAAATAGTCATCTCAATTTCTTCAACATGAGTCATAATCAGTCACTTACAAAACATCGACATAATCATAAGGTAAATAAAAAACAACAGAGTTATACAAGTTTACTCCCAACAGGATAAGACAAACGTAAAACCCCAAAGTGTTACATATCAGAACAGACCCAACTCAATCTATGCAACTGAAGGAACTCCTTAACTAACCTTAGATCTCTAGTAACTTTGGATCATCTGCACGTTACCCACGTGGAGGTAACATTCAAACAGAAAGGGTGAGATATCATAATAATATAAAAGAAAGCATAATAATGAGCAGGTACAATTCAAGTACAAAATCAACACATAACATTCATCGTAATACAACACATACTTTCATCAATATTCACCCATCGAATCATCAATCACAATATGATGCAAAGGATAGACACAGATTCAATGCATATGGTACCAACAGGGTAAAACCCTCTTTGCAATAACAGCATTTTAGGTCAATCAACTTCACTCGCCAATACAGACCTTCGCCCGCCAATACATGCCTTCGCTCACCAATAAAGGCCTTTTCTCGCCAATACATGCCTTCGCTTATGAATGCATGTGAAACTAACATGCAACAACTTAATTTCACATTGATTATTCTTATATATCAATTCCACGCCAATACAGGCCTTCACTTATCATCATTATCATGCATATCATGTCACACCATTAAAATATTCATGCAACATGATCGTATTCACAACTTTGCAATTACATCAAAATAGCATAATAAGCCAATACAGGCCACCAAGAACATATCATAGTACACACATCATCAAAGCATCATCACATTAAGAAATATATTCACATTCATCGTCATATTAACAACTTCATAATCACAACATAAATAGTGGCATATAATTCACAAATACATCCACATACAGGTATAAATGTTGGTGAAATAATTAACTACTGCATTATAAGTCATTTTCATAAGATAGGAAATTATTTTATCTTTCTAATGGCCCAAACGACACATCAAACAGACACCCGAGGTAAAAGTTATGAGTTTTAGAAGTTTTCCAAAAATGATGTCAGTGGCAGTGGTAACCAGTTACCCAATTATGGTAACTGGTTAGCGCAAGACAATAGTAACCTTTTCCTTTTCAAAATTCCCCGCGGTAACCGATCATCCACTTATGGTAACCGGTTACTACAAGACAATAGCCAATCATGTGTCAACTTTTGATAGGGTAACCGGTTACCAGATTTGGGTAACCGGTTATCTAGTGAAATCTAAGAAAAATTCCTGCAATCCTTTGTAAGATCTTCCCATGTTCCAATCCTCAAAATTCATCGTTTTCACATCAAAAATCATATTTTAAGCAGGATAATTAATCACCAATATTTGTATATTAATCCTAACCAATTCATGTCATCAAATCTCATCACAAACACATCAAAATCACAAAAATCCATTAATGGCGAAAACCCCTCAAAACAACCAATTGTTGAGAATTCAAAATATACAATCATACAACCTAAATCCTACCATACCCTATCATTAGGAAAACCCTTATAGAGTTAGAATCCCCCCTTACCTTAGATTTTTGGTTGATTCTTGATTCCTACGGTGAATCCTTGCCCTTACTTTCTAGTGCTTCTCTCTCTTTAAATTCCTTTGTTCTTCTTCTATTTCACATACTATTCCCTTTTTCCTTCTTCTCACTCTATTATATTCTAATAATAATATAACTAACCAAATAATAATTATTTAATTATTAAAATAATTATTATTATTCTAAAAATATAGTAATAAAAATAATTATTCTATATTATTCCACACACCCTCATAACCTCAACTTCTATAATTCTAAGGCATCTAGCCCCCAACATGGCATCACATCACATCATAAAATTCATTAACTCACATGATTTCATTGCATCATCAAATTCGCCATAACTCAAATATTCACCAATAATCACTGATATTCATACTAAATTAATTAAATAATTAATCTAGATTTTTGAGGTGTTACAACTCTCCCCCACTTAAAGGATTTTCGTCCTTGAAAATTACCTATTGCAAACAACTCCGGATACGACTCTCGCATCCCACCCTACAACTCCAATGTCATGTTTGGAAATTGAAATTCTGGTATCAGATATGTGATGTCAAAGGAGATGTCCGGACACAAATATATGAGGACAATATAAAATGCAACAATATTAAAATCCGTAAAAACACAAGGGATTATTAACCCAGTTCGGTGTACCACAACACCTACTCTGGGGGCTACCAAGCCAGGGACAAGTCCACTAAATAGTATCAATTCATAGACCCTCAGTAAACAACCAGTTTACGACCTAATAACTTAATCACTACCCGTACTATACTTCTACCTAAGACACACCTAGGTATGAGGCCCTCCTCAAATCCCTTCAATCACTAATAGTGAAAAATAACAGAATTATGAAGTTTGAAAAACCTCAATCATTCAATACTTAAAAGCTTATGAATGATCCATAATTTAAAACTCAAATTAAAACTCAAGTATTGAAAGAATACTAGAGTGTATTACAATTAAAAGATTCAAACTTCTAAAACACACAAAGTATATTTTTCTTCAATTGTTACAGTAGTACGAATAAGAATGCAAGTCCTTATAAAGGCGCAACAACTTCTTTATGGACTTGGGATGAAAAACAAATATTGCAATATATTGAATCCCTTGAATATCTCCATGAAGGTAGGCCAAGATATAATCCATAAATATGAGATGATCGAAAAATATTCCTCCATATTCTTCGCAAGTTATAAACCACAAAACCTGAAAACAAGTTCAGATCAACAGGAAAATGTTAAGACATCTGCTTTGACATTATTCAAAATCAGATGAGATGATTTACTTAAAATGTCAAGACATTAAGCAAAACATTACAAAATCAGTGTTTTACCAAAATTTCTGCCAACAAACACTTATAAACTTCCCCTTTGGCAAATTTTGGCTAAAACATTATTTGAGCATATTATCAGAGCAGCAGCAAAAAAAACTCAGTTGGTAGTTAGCAGAAACTCAGTTAGAAGTTAGCAGTGGAAGATGTCTGGATATATTTTGAGACATGAAGCTCCCCCTCAAACAATGAAGCTCCCCCTCAAACTTACCAGTCAGTCATTCAGTTTCTCTCCCCATTTTTAGACATAATATGCCAAATAAATATGCATTCAAGAGAGTAGTAGAAAAATAAGTACAGACAAGAATATCCAAGTGTCAAGCACATACAAGTTCCAAAAAGAACATAGGGATCAAAGCACAAAATATAAAAAAAAAGAAAGGCACCAGCATAGAGTCTAACCGTCTTCAGGACCAATAGACTTGGAAGCTTCAGAACTTCCTTCATTATCAGAATCTCCTTCTTCAGTACCCACACTATCATCAAGACTGTTATCCTTCTGCAGCTCTTTGATCAACTTTTCGAATTTTAGATTTATTGCTAAGATAACTCTGATTACCTCATAAAATTCTTTGCAGGCTTCCATTAACTCAGTAATTATATCATCCTTGCTCGAGGTATTGTTTTCATAGGATGCAGATGTCAAAACAATTTCTGGGACATGTTTACCTTAAAGCAACTTGAAGTGAAAGGGCAGGGCAGACTCCCTTTTGCAAATTACATCAGTGCCACACATAATTCCAGGATGTTGATTTAGAATAACTCCACAAATGAGAGATGGAAAGGCAATAGGCATCTTGATAGCACAGGTTCTTGCATGCTTTACAGTCTGTTCAAAAATGTAAGCACCATAATCAAACAATTTCTTATTTCCAACAACATAGATAAATTTTCCTAAACCAACTGTAATGGTTGAGGTATAATTGGTAGTGATCCAGTTAGCAGCTCCAATTCTATACAGGATAGCATATTTTACACTTAACTTACTAATAGGGAGCTTATTCTTCATGGGCCAATCACTCACTTGGTTTGCAGTGATGGCTTTGCACACTTGATTATCAGTCACTTCCAACTCACAGTAATCATCTTCAGACCTGCCCAGATATCTATTGATAACAACAGGGGAAAATTCAACACTTCTAGCTCTAACAAACACCATCATATATTCCTTACTTCTATGATCAGCACAATCTATAGGAATATTAACAATAAATTCCTTAACAATAGTCTCATAACATTTTGCAAACCCGATGACAGTCTTTATCAAGCCATCAAAAGAAATCAGCTCCATAATCTCTTTGCACTTCAGTGCATCTTCTCCCAACTCTCTTTCAAGAGAAATCCTTCTTTGGAAGACATATTTCCATTTTTCAGCATTGCCAACAGAATGAAAGGAAATGTTCTCATGAGGAGCATCAGGCACCCTGACATAAAGCTTCTTGCTTACAGACTTCTTCATATGAGAGATGTCCTGGACATCATCTCCATCCTCATTTGAGGAGCTATCGGGTCTAACTTTTCTTTTGTTGGAGGGAGGAACCACTTTACTCCAGGGCTTTAGGGGACCATACATAGTCTTCTTCTTGATACTCTTGGTAGGGGTGTGACATCCACAACTTTCAATTTTCTATATTTAAGCCTTTTAGCAATTCCAGGCACCACATTGGTAATAAGGTCATTGTCAGACAGCTCATCAACATTCACCACATTCTCAGCATTTGGATTCTTTCCAATTTTGGAGCCAGCAAAATATTCCTTAGCAGAAGAGTCCTTCTCAGTAGATGATGTCTCAACATCTTATTCAACACCAGCTTCCACTTCTTCTAGAACAGATGTAGCAAACTTGCCAAGTTCACTTTTAGCAACATCTTTCTTTAAGGTAGATGATTCAACAGCATTTTGAGGATTAATATCTTTGTCAGCCTGAGCAGGCATTCTGGCAAGAGGTGTAGAAATCCCAGGCACAACAAAACCCATATTTAACACCCTATCTACCAGCCTTCTAATAATCATATCAATATTAACATAGTCTTCTTCTGACCTATCATCAGTAGTATTAGGAGCATTACCTTTAGAAGTGTCAAACTCTTCCTTGGATTCTTTGTATGGGACGATCTAGGTTTCTTGACCTTCTTCTCAAGAGGTGGAATAGTTGCCAGAGGAGCGGCGACCAGGACTTTATCAAGGTACAGATCCTTAGGATGATTGAAAAACTTTGACCTAGAAGCCTTGACTTCATCAGAAGAGCACTTTGAGGGAGACGAAGCATGATGTTGCGACATCTTTGAATATTTTTGAACAGTGAGATGGAAAATAACAAGGGATCTTTTTCTGTAAAGAAGAACTAAGAGGTTGTGAAAGTAGAAAGAGGTAATGCTGTAGCGTGTGGGAGAGTATTTGAGATAATCTTGAAATGATTGCTTAAGATATTTAATTTTTTGGAAACATAATAAATGATATTACTTTAATGATATTCCCACATACCCTTAATTGCTACAGACCCTCATATATGCAGATCCCTAGTTTTCCTCTTAAGTTCTCAAACTGGTTTGCATCCCAAGCCTTAGTGAAAATGTCAGCCAGTTGTAATTCAGTAGCTACATGTTCTAAGGCAACAATCAACAAGCTCTCTTATAAAGTGATGACGGATATCAATGTGTTTGGTCCTACTGTGTCAAATAGGATTTTTTGATATATTTATAGCACTTAGATTTTCACAAAATAATTTTATGACATCCTGTTTGACATTATATTCTGTCAACATTTGTTTCATCCAAACCAATTGAGAACAACTGCTTCCTATAGCTATATACTCAGCCTCAGCAGTGGACAGAGACACATAATTTTTCTTCTTACTGAACCAAGATATGAGATTATTTCCCAGAAAGAAACATCCTCCCGATGTACTTTTTCTATCATCAGCACTTCCTGCTCAATCAACATTATAATAACCAATTAAAGTAGATCTAGATCCATGAGAATATAGCATGCCATAGTCACTTGTCCCATTCACATATTTAAGAATTATCTTCACATGGTTGGCATGGCTAACTTTAGTATCAGCTTGATATCTAGCACACACCCCTACAACAAAAGCAATGAAAGGTCTGCTTGTTGTGAGATATAGAAGACTGCCTATCATACTTCTATAAATACTTTGATCCACACTTACTCCTCTTTCATCTTTAGACAACTTCAGATGTGTGGGAACAGGTGTTCTTTTGTGACTGGCATTTTCCATCCAAAATTTCTTTACTATATTCTTCGCATATTTTCTTTGAGATAGGAATATGGAATCTTCCATTTGTTTAATTTCCATACCAAGAAAGTAGGTTAACTCAGCAACAAGGCTTATCTCAAATTCTGACTGCATTTGCTTGACAAAATGTTGAACCATCTCATTTGACATCCCACCAAACACAATATCATCAACATAAATCTGTGCAATCATGATCTTCCCTTCTTCTTCCTTGACAAAAAGAGTTTTGTCTATGCCGCCTTTCCTATATCCATTCTCACAAAGAAATGCCGTCAATCTCTCATACGAAGCTCTTGGAGCCTACTTTAATCCATATAGAGCTTTCTTCATCTTATACACATGGTTAGGAAAGCTTGGATCAACAAATCCTTAGGTTGTTCCACATAAACTTCCTCATTCAGATAGCCATTTAAGAAGGCACTCTTTACATCCATTTGAAACAACTTAAATCTCATAATGCAAGCAACTCCTAAGAGTAGTCTGATTGATTCATGTCTGGCTACAGGGGAAAGGGTTTCATCAAAATCCACTCTTTAATTTGAGTGTATCCTTGTGAAACTAATCTTGCCTTATTTCTAGTAACCACCCATTTTTCATCGGATTTATTCTTGTACACCCATTTAGTGCTAATTACATTTGTCCCTTCAGGTCTTGTAACCAGATCCCAAACTTCATTTCTTCTAAATCATTCTAGCTCATCTTGCATATCATTAATCCATAACTCATCAGTTAAGGCTACTTTGACATTCTTAGGCTCAATTTTTAAAACAAAGCAAGAGTTTGATATCCCTTCTCTTCATCTAGTAGTAACTCCTTTATTTGGATATCCTATAATAAGATCCTTAGGATGATCTCTATGAATTCTGATTGAAGGCCCTTTATTGAGTTGACTGGGCTTAGATCTTCTTGAGTTGGATTAGGATCAGTACTTCTGTCATTAGATTCTGTTGGAATGTCTGCAAAGATGTTCCAACATCTTCTAAGACATATTCTTCATCATTCCATCCTCTATCATCAATAATGACATTTATGGATTCCATCATAACCTTAGTTCTGGAGTTAAATACTCTATAAGCTCTGCTATTTATAGAGTAACCCAGGAATATTCCCTCATCACTCTTGGGATCCATCTTCGTTCTCTGTTCACGATCAGATAAGATGTAGAATTTACTTCCAAAAACATGAAAGTATTTGACAGTAGGTTTTCTTCCGTTCCATATTTCATACAAGGTGGTTGAGGTGCCTTTTCTTAGAGTGACTCTGTTATGGACATATCACGCAGTATTCATAGCTTCAACCCAAAAGTGGTAGGATAACTTCTTAGCATGAATCATAGCTCTAGCTGATTCTTGAAGAGTTCTGTTTTTGCGTTCCATAATCCCATTTTTTTGAGGAGTAATGGGAGAAGAAAATTCATGACTGCTTGCTTCAAAATAACAAAAATCAGCAAATTTATTGTTCTCAAATTCCTTTCCATGATCACTTCTGATTCTGATGACATGACTATCCTTTTCTCTTTGAAGTTTTTGACAGAGATCTTTAAAGACTTCAAAAGTTTCTGATTTTTCTCTGATAAAGTTTATCCATGTGCACCTAGATAAGTCATCTACAACAACATAGGCATACTTCTTTCCACCAAGACTTTCAACCTGCATAGGTCCCATCAAGTCCATGTGAAGAAGTTCCCAAACTTTTGATGTGGCGAGATGTTAAATATTTTGATGTGACATCTTCTTTTGCTTTCCAATCTGGAATTCACCACATACTCTCCATTCTTCTATCTTGAGCTTAGGAATCCCTCTCGCGACTTCTATATATATGATTCTTTTCATTCCTTTTAGATGCAAGTGTCCCAGTGTTTGATGCCACGGTTTAACTTCATTTTCTTTGGCTAAAGCACATGTTAAAGAGAAGTTCAACTCCTGGGGAACCCATAAATAACAGTTGTCTTTAGATCTGATTCCTTTCATAATGACTTCATTCTTCTCATTGTAAACGAGACATTCTGTCTCGGTGAAGTTTACTTTGAACCCTTTATTACACATTTGACTTATACTTATTAGGTTAGCTATTAACCCTTTAACAAGTAACACATTATGAAGTTTTTGGAATCCTGAGCATTCCAGCTTTCGAAATCCTTTGATTTCACCTTTGGCACCATCACCAAAAGTTACATAACTGGTGGAGTGAGATTTGATATATACCAACAGATTCTTAACACTTGTCATGTGTCTAGAACAACAACTATCAAAGTACCACTCATCTTTGGTTGATACTTTGAGAGAGGTATGAGCTATGAGACTAGCAACAACAATCTTGGGAACCCATTGTTTCTTATTTTTTCTATTTTGAGAGATCTGATTAGTCTTCGAAAGAGGAGCAGTTTTAGGGTACCCATACAACTTGAAACAGAAAGGTCTTACATGACCAAACCTTCCACAGTGGTGACACCTGCACGGCTGGAATTTCTCTTTGGTGTGATTAAATTTTTTCTTGCCATGATGTTTGCCATGATTTCTTTTCTTGTCATAATTTTGAGACATTTGATTCGACATGTTTAGTTTAGACTTGGTATGAGTGGAAACTGATAAAGGTTCTTAAGAATAAGGTTCCCTTTTCTCAATAAATCCTAGACCACTCTTTTCTCCTGTCACTCTTCCCACTTGAAGAATTTCATCTAATGTGTCAGACCTATTACTCAGCATCTTGGGTGATTTAACCATTCTGTCATGGGTTAAATTCAGAAAAGTAACTTCACTTTCCAGACTAGAGATAGTTTTCAGATTCTCTTTCCTTTCTGCCTTCAGCTGAGTTATGAGAGCTTTATGTTTCTCCCCTTCTTGGAAACCTTCTACACTTCTAAGACACAGTTCTCTGTACGAGGCAGCTAACTCATCAAAGGTTAGTTCACCATCACTAGACTCTTCATCAGAAACATATTTGCTTGTTAATGCTTTGACATGCTTGGCAGATTCCTCTTCAAGATCACTCTCAGAGTCCTCTTCAGACCAAGTAACAAATAGATTATTCTTCTGTTTCATAAGATATGTAGGACATTCAGCTCTAACGGGACCAAAACCTTTACATCCATGACACAATATTCCCTTCCCTTGAGTGGATTTTTCTTCATCCCTTTTTCTTCCAACTCATTTAACTTATGGATGTCAGATGAGATGTTCTTGACATTTTATCTTGGGTTATTATCCATCTTCTTTATCACTTTATTAAATTGTCTTCCAAGTAGAACTAAAGCATTAGATATTCCTTCATTTGTATCCAGATCACAATCCTCCTCTTCATCTTGAGTATTAGTTACAAAAGCTATGCTTTTGTTATTATTTTCAGATCTTTCATTGATTCTTAATTCAAATGTATGAAGGGATCCAACAAGTTCATCAACTCTCATCTTTTCAATGTCTTGTGCTTCTTCTATGGAATTCACTTTCATATTAAATCTCTTGGGGAGAGACCTAAGCATCTTTCTCACCAATTTGTCTTCGGGTATTTTTTCTCTTAAAAAACATGATTCATTAGTTATCTCAAGAATGCTCATATGGAAGTCATTAATACTTTCATCATCCTTCATTCTCAAATTTCCAAATTTGGTGGTGAGCAACTGAAGTCTTGATATCTTAACTTTGAATGTCCCTTCATGGTTAAATTTAAGAATCCCCCATGCATCCTTAGCTACTTCACATGTGTTTACTAATCTAAAAATGTTCTTGTCAATTCCATTAAATATAGCATTCAAGGCTTTAGAATTTCCAAGGGAAATTTCATCCTCTTCTATAAACCAATCTTCTTCTGGCTTTAACACTGAAGTAGGTTCTCCATCTTCTCCCAATTTGACTAGGTGTTTCTATCCTTTCAAGACAGCTTTCCAAGCTCTGCTGTCTAGATATTTTAGAAAGGCCACCATACGTGGTTTCCAATAGTCATAATTGCTTCCATCCAGAATGTTGTATGTTCAAAAATCCTCCTTCCTTGTCCATAGTACTAGAAAGTATCTTCCCTAGATCTCACCCAGATACAGAACACGGTGCCTGATCTGATACCAATTGAAATTATGGTATCAAATATGTGATGTCGAATGAGATGTCACGACACAAATATTCGAGGACAATATAAATTTCAACAATATTAAAAGCATTAAAAAACAAGGGATTGCTAACCGAGCTCGGTGTATAACAACACCTACTCTGGGGGCTACCAAGCCAGGAACAAGTTCACTAAATAGTATCAATTCATAGACCCTCAGTAAATAACCAGTTTACGGTCTAATCACTTAATCACTACATGTGCTATACTTCTACCTAAGACACACATAGGTATGAGGCCCTCCTCAAATCCCTTAAATCACTAACAGTGAAAAACAATAGAATTATGAAGTTTGAAGAACCTCAATCATTAAATACTTAAAAGCTTATGAATGATCCACAATTTATAACTAAAATTACAACTCAAGTATTGAAACAATACTAGAGTGTATTTCAATTAAAATATTTAGACTTCTAAAATACACAGAGTATATTTTTCTTCAATTGTTGCAGTAGTAAAATTAAGAATGCAAGTCCTTATAAAGGCGCAACAGCTTCTTTATGGGCTTGGGCTGGAAAAAATATTGCAATATATTGAATTCCTTGAATATCTCCATGAAAGTAGGCCAAGATATAATCCATAAAGATGAGACAGATCGAAAAATATTCCTCCATATTTTACGAAAGTTATAAACCACAAAACTTGAATAAGGCGCGCATAAAAACAGGAAATAGAAAATCTAAAAACATGTTCAGATCAGAAGTCAGATGTTAAGACATTTGCTTTAACATCATTCAAAATCAGATGAGATGATTTACTTCAAATTTCAAGACATTAAGTAAAACATTACCAAAGAAGTGTTTTACCAAAATTGCTGCCAACAAACCCTTACAAAAATCTTTCGAATACTACTATCCAACATTATATATCGTCAACTACAACAGTCCAACAAGATGCATTACTACCGAGTTATGAATGCACATATCTATTTTCCTCCTTGTCCCATCACCGTGCGATACAAGATCTATTACATTATGATATTGTTCGCGCTTGAACTGGAACACAACGAGGTCTTATTAGTCATTATAAGCAACACTTATCTAATTCTCTTCTTAAGGAAAAATCTGCTCACCCTTGAGTCCTTTCCATATGAAACAATACAACAACATAACATAAGGACGCAGAGTCTTATGACATGAACACCATCTATATTATTACATCACACCATAATACCGTCCTAAGCACATAAACTTAACAATAATATTGATAACAGTGACACACACAACAGTACTACAATGCTACGTATTGCACACCGAGTACATAATTTCAATACATTCAATTGACACATCAGCAACATGAAAGACATACAACCCTCCACCTATCACTTCCATTCTGGAATATCCATGGTTTGCAATATCCCACAACTTGTAATGTTTAATCTTTGACTCCAAAGTCATATCCACATAACAAATTGCGTCACACTACACTTCAACTGTGCTACTCTGATCATCTATCTTAAGTCAATATCTTCATCTTGATTTCCACCAACCATCATATTTACAAATTTCACATCTATCTTCACATTCTGCTTAGTAACCACCAGAAAATCATTGTTCACTTTTCGACATCTTCGACCGTCTACTTTGCGGAATTAGCTCGCATACCAACTCTAGTCTCTAAACTGCTTAATAAATCCCAACTCTTTCATAGTCACTTTTTTCATTAGGTTCACACAAAATGGTGAATAATTATCCTCTTGATAAAACGTCAATCACCTTACACACCATCAAGATAGTAATACATGTCTATCTCATCCATTAAGATCCCATCTATTATCAATAAGAGATTAAGGGTGGTCAGTTCCTCAATTTCTCAATAGGTAGCCGACAACCATAACAGTGAGCATAATGTCCAACAATCTCTCTAAGGCTCGCAAACGTTTTTCTTAATTTCCTTAATTTTAACCTCGTCAATGATACATAAACACCAAAAATTCATTTCGTATTCTCCTTTACACGCACGCAGCACAACCCAATTACTAAGTATATTCTAATACAGGAAAACTACTACACACAGTATAATCCAAATTGTCTCATTCCAAAATAAGTCTTTACCAGTTAGAAGATTTTGACCACATCGATGAATCCTTACTCTTTCCCTTTATATTGCATTTGGATCTCATTCTAATCACAATCTCAACGCTACCATCACTCTAATCATGCTTAATCAACATAAGTTGTATCTTTATGCACTTATCTAATACATTCACATCCTCTCTAATGTCAAACATCACATTCTCTTAATTCATTCACTAACAACTCATCTCACTTGACCTCATCTCAAGCAACTGCGATAATAACTAGTTAATTCCTAAAAATTTCTAGTCTCATAACCAATTTTAGAGTCTCTAGATATAAACCTCTATTTATTTTGAATAGACTCCACAATATCTTCATTTATAATAGCATGTGCAAGAAAATTACACCTATTCAAATCATGATCTACATCCGGACTTCCTAGCATACATTTCTTTCCCTTTCGACACTATAATTTGAGTCATGACATTCAACATTTTCTTTTTCTGACTCAGACTAAACCAAAATGCCTTCAAGAACACCGTAACGAACTAATCTAATTATCCAAAATAACTTCACTAATTTCTAAAAGTTGTCCTCTAACTGTCCTGACTCTTCATCCGTATCTGAAGATAATCCGACCCCAGTTCAATTATACTGAGAACATACTTGCCTACTAGTTGGTCCATCCAGTCGTCAATCATCTGAAGTGGATATGTAATCTCAACCACTATTTTAATCACTTATCGGTAATCCATATACAGTTTCATACTACTTTCTTTTTCCTTAAATAATGACATCAAAGCTCCCAAAATGATACACTCGGTTTTAAAATCTATTTCACCGTACATATTCTAATAACTTCTCCAACTTTCCCAACTTTTGACTGACATCCTGTATGGTGCCATAGGAATAAGTCTGGTTCCAAGCACAAGATCAACATCAAATTTCACCTCTCATCCAACATCATAACGTGAAAATAAATTACTTCCAGGTGATGCAACCATTTTTAAAGAAAATCTCACCATGCTACCTTTCTAGCGCTTCAAACGAAACTCAAATCAGACATCCAGAACTCAAGTTATGAATTTTTGAAGTTCTATTTATTTTCATCGTGGGGTACTTGGGTACTGGCGGAACAAAGCAGTTTTATTGACATTTTATGTGTACAAAATTCATTCCAACATATATCTGAAACCCCATTCTTCTCATAACTCAAGAGACGCATTACTTTCTTCAAAATTCAGTTATCAAAAGACCAAAACTCCAATTCTTTCCACAAAACTTCCTAAAACGTCATTCTTCTTATAACTTGAAAGACATATTACATTGCCAAAACCATAATTTTCAAAACATCAAAACTCTGATTCTTCTTACAAGACTACTAGTATCATTGAGTTCCAACTCGGACTCGTAATTTACAATCACTCAAAGCATTAACAACATCCGACAATTACTTATCTGACTCCACAACAACATTTACAGTACATCATCATTATATCACCATTCAAAACATCGATATCATACATAATGGTAACTTACCACTGATAGCTTCCCGGTCAACCGACATTGCTGAAATATAGCAATCACTTGAGTTTCATCTTCCAAGAGCTATCCTACTTGCTCAGCTAATGTCCTCAAGGAATCATCAAGAATTACACACCTATTGCATATCACTAGTCGTCACATTGCTCCATATCCTCTAAGAAGCAACCTTTGACAATTCCCTTTTTCCCTCAGAGGCGACTCTACTTGGAAAACAAACAAGAACCTTGAATCCGTACAACTTCAGGCATGAAAGTATGCATCGAATTTCCAAAACACTTTGTAATCTCTTGGTTTAATTCCAGATAGTTCACCCCAAGGCTAACATCAAGTTAATACAATGTTTCTCCCTAATGAAAACTCACAATTATCCTCCGGGAAACATCAATACTCACCCACCACGGGAACATCATTAGTCATAACATCGCCCTCCACTTCTAGAGATGCGAACAACATGAGTACCTAATCATTCCCCTTTAGGAACACTTTATCTGACCGCTAGACTTAAATCCTGAACCCGGGCTTCCTTCAAGATTGGAAAAACAACACAACAACACTAATGTATGCACCCATGCACTTCACAACATTCTAGACCAATTGTTCACAGTTGAATCATCTCAGAGAAGCACAAGCTTCTCCCCCACTTGTTTCAATCTCACTCCTGCAAACAAGTGATTGGAAAAGTAGGCAAGCACCCACAATGTTTCACACACTTTTCGCGTACTAAGGAACAAATGACATTAGACAACTTGGATGGACGGACCGACCTGCTCTAATACCAATTATAACACCCTATTTCCCGTTGGTAAATTATATAAAATTAGAGTAAATTAATTTCTAAATAACATCAATAAAACAGGATGTCACATACTTCACAAGTCACACAGGCTCAAAATTAGGATACGCAACACTAAATTGCATGTTCATAAGTCTTAAACTTCAATACATTTATTCGCAGCGGAAAAACATCGCTAAATAGTCATATCAATTTCTCCAACATTAGTCATCATTATTCACTTACAAAACATCGACATAATCATAAGGTAAATAAAAAATAATGGAGTTATACAATTTTACTCCCAACATGATAAGACAAGCGCAAAACCCCAAAGTGTTACGTATCAGAGCAGACCCGGCTCAATCTATGCAACTGAAGGAACTCCAAAGCTAACCTTCGATCTCTAGCTACTTCATATCATCTGTATGTTACCCACGTGGAGGTAACATTCAAACAAAATGGGTGAGATATAATAATAATATAAAAGAAAGCATAATAATGAGCAGGTACAATTCAAGTACAAAATCAACACATAACATTCATCGTAATATAACACATGCTTTCATCAATATTCACCCATTGAATCATCAATCACAATATGTTGCAAAGGACCGACATGGACTCAATGCATGTGGTACCAAATGGGTAAAAACCTCTTTGCAATAATGCCATTTTAGGGCAATCAACTTTGCAAGCCAATACAGGTCTTCGCTCTCCAATACATGCCTTCTCTTATAAATGCATGCGACACTGACATGCAATAACTTAATTTCACATTGATTATTCTTACCTATCAATGCCATGCTAACACGGGCCTTCACTCATCATCATTATCAAATATATCATATCACACCATAAAAACATTCATGCAACATCATCGTATTCACAACTTCACAATTACATCAAAATAGCATAATAAGCCAATACAGGCCACCAAGCACATATCATAGTACATACATCATCAAAACATTGTCACATCAAGAAATATATTCACATTCATCGTCATATTCACAACTTCGCAATCACAACTTATATAGTGGAATATAATTCAAAAATATAGGTATCAATGTTGGTGAAATAATTAACTACTACATTATAAGTCATTTTGAGAAGATAGGAAATTATCTTAGCCTTCCAACGGTCTAAACGGCGCGTCAAACGGACACCCGAGATAAAAGTTATGAGTCTTAGAAGTTTTCTAAAAATGCTATCAGTAGCAGTGGTAACCGATTACCCAGTTATGGTAACCGGTTACCACAAGACATTAACCTTTTCCTTTTCAAAATTTCTCGCGGTAATCGGTCACCCACTTATGATAACCAGTTACTGCAAGACAGTGGCCAATTCTGTGTCAATTTATGATAAGGTAACCAGTTACTAGATTTGGGTAACTGGTTATCCAGTGAAATCAGAGAAAAATTCATGCAATCCTTTGTACGATCTTCTCATGTTCCAATCCCCAAAATTCATACTTTTCATATCCAAAATCATCTTTTAAGCAGGCTAATTACTCACTAACATTTTTATATTAATCCTAACCAATTCATGGCATCAAATCTCATCACAAACACATCAAAATCACAAAAATCCATTAATAGGGAAAACCCCTCAAAATAACCAATTATTGAGAATTCAAAACATAAAATTATACAACCTAAATTCTACCATACCCTATCATTAGGAAAACCCTTATATAGTTAGAATATCCCCTTAGCTTAGATTCTTGGTTGATTCTTGATTACTATGGTGAATCCTTGTCCTAGCTTCCTAGTGCTTCTCTCTCTTATAACTCCTATATTCTTCTTCTATTTCACGTACTATTCCCTTTTTTCCTTCTTCTCACTCTATTATATTCTAATAATAATATAACTAACTCAATAATAATTATTAAATTATTATTATAAAATAAAAATAATTATTCTAACAATATAGTAATAAAGATAATTATTCTATATTATTCACACACCCTCATAACCTCAACTTCTCTAATTCTAAGGCATCTAGCTCCCAACAAGGCATCACATCACATCACACCATAAAATTCATCAACTCACATAATTTCACCGCATCATCTAATTTGCCACAATTCAACTATTCACCAATAATCACTGATATTCATACTAAATTAATTAAATGATTAATCTAGATTTTTGGGGTGTTACAAACTCAACCAGACGTCGTCCAAGATCTCCATCTTGTCCCTTCTCTTGTGTTCATAGACTCACTGCAACGCCTGATTGAAGATTTTGTGTTCTACACATGTTACATAAGACATTTCCGTGGCTCAGTTTGAAGGTATCGTAACCAATATTGATGTAGCAAAATGTTTGGGTTTCTGTGATGATGAGCTCCCAGTTGAAGGCAGAGCACACAACAAATCGCTTCACATTTCCCTAAGGTGTTTAGATACAGGTTTATCTCGAGTTTTAGTAGATACAGGTTCTTCTCTCAATGTGATTCCCAAGTCTACTCTGTTTAAGTTGAATATGGATGGGGTAATGAAGAGGCCTTGTACCCTAAGTATTCGAGTGTTTGATGGCTCAAGGAGGTCTGTGGAGGGAAAAGTGGACTTGCATGTCAAGATTGGTCCCCACACCTTCTATCTTTCATTCTATGTTATGGATATTCGTTCATCCTATACTTGCCTTTTGGATCGCCTATGGATCCATGTAGCTGGAGCTGTGACATCTACTCTTCATGAACGCCTAAAATTCATTACAAACGAAAAAGTTGTTGTCGTTTATGGAGAAGAAGATGTAGTGATTAACAATCTAGCAACCTACCATTATGTGGACGTGGAAGGCAAGGTGTAGGAGTTTCCCGTTCAAGCTCTGGAGATTGTTTCTGTTCACAGGTTTCACGTCAGGGAAGGTAAGAAGTCTGAAGCACCCATGGCCTCTTTGAATGATGCTAAAGCCATCATGGAAGCTATATCTCCCCATGATGGTTGGGGAAAAGTGATTGAGGTACCTGAGAAGAAAGATTGTTGTGGCCTTGGATATCGGCCACCTTCCTCCGTGCAATCTAGTTTGGTTCCTTTCAAAGGAAAGCAAGTTCTCCCAATTTCTAAAGTGTTCATCAGTGCTTGTACAAGCAAAGAGGGACAAGTTCTTGCACCAGATGATGAATTTGACGATGAAGATATTTCCATATTTATCTATCAGATTGCGTCGGACCAGGAGCTCAGTAATTGGACTACTATGGAAATCCCTGAAGTTGTTTTCCTTGATGTGTAATTTTCTGTTTGCATTAAGTCATATGCCCTTCCCAAGGCATAAGGACAGCTTGTAGAAGAGGCCCCTTATGTTTCAATCTCCGTTTAACATTGAATAAAAGTCTCTCTTTCGCATACAATTTTTGTTCCCTGTCTTTTCTTTTTACTTTTTACTTTTCAAAATAAAATGGCAATGCTTTTCTTTTCATATTCTAAATATTTTCTTGCACTTTCTAAAATAAAACCTAAAATCATCAATCATGCAGATCCGCCTCGGATTCCATAAAAGATGATAGTGCTATGGTTCCTAATATCCTTGAGAGTTCAGTTGACCATGCTAACGAGGATAGTAGGGAAGATTGTGAAGTCCCTGAGGAACTGGCGAGACTCTTGAAACAAGAAGAGACGGTCATCCAGCCATATCAAGAATATATAGAAGTTATCAATCTCGGTATTGAAGAGTTGAAGAGAGAAGGCAAGATAGGTGCTGCCTTGCAAAGAGAAGAAAAGAAGGGGTTGATTGAGTTGCTTCGAGAGTATGCTAACATATTCGCTTTGTCGTATGAAGATATGCCCAATTTAGACACTGATATAGTGGTGCAAAAATTGCCACTAAAGCCAGCATGTCCTCCTGTAAAGCAGAAGCCACAAAGAACCTGACCCGACATGGCTTTGAAGATCAAAGAAGAAGTTCAGAAAAAGCTTGATGATGGCTTCTTATCTGTGATAAATTATCCACCATGGATTGCTAACATTGTGCATATACCTAAGAATGATGGTAAGGTACACATGTGTGTTGACTACCAAGATTTGAATAGAGCAATCCTAGAGGATGATTTCCCGTTGCCTCATATTAATGTGTTGGTTTATAATACTGCTCACTCTTCAGTGTTCAGCTTCATAGATGGATTCTCAGGTTACAATAAGATAAAAATGGCTCATGAAGACATGGACAAAACAGCTTTCACAACTCCTTGGGGTAGCTTTTTCTATAAGGTCATGCCTTTTGGTCTCAAAAATACTGGTGCAACTTATCAGCATGCTATGGTGACTCTCTTTCATGATATGATTCATAAAGAGATCGAGGTGTATGTAAATGATATGATTGCAAAATTACAGACTGAGGAATAACATCTGGTCTATTTGCAGGAATTGTTTGATCGTCTACGAAAGTTTAAGTTAAGGATTAATCCCAACAAGTGCACCTTTGGGGTTCGATCGGGCAAGTTACTTGGTTTAATCGTATGTCAGTGAGGAATTGAAGTAGATCCCGACAAGGTAAGAGAAATACATGATCTTATGGCACCGAAAAATGAAAAAGAGGTATGTGGGTTCCTTGGGAGGTTGAATTAAATATCCAGGTTCATTTCTCATTTTACAGCTACTTCTAAAGCCATCTTTAAATTGTTGCGTAAGAATCAAGACGTCCATTGGGATGATAGTTGTCAAGAAGCCTTCAAGAAGATTAAACAATACCTTTAGGAGCCACCAATACTCATACCTCCAGTTCCAGGGAGACCACTCATTATGTATATAACTGTGCTTGAAGGATCTATGGGTTGTCTTCTTGGACAACATGATGATACTGGAGGAAAAGAACACGCCATTTATTACCTGAGAAAAAGTTTACTGATTGTGAATCAAGGTATTCATTACTTGAGAATACTTGTTGTGCTCTTACATGGGCAGCTCGACGTTTGAGGCAGTACATGTTGACACACTCTAAACTTCTGATATCAAAGATGGATGCGATAAAGTACATCTTTGATAAACCAACACTTACAGATAGATTGGCTCGGTGGAAAATGCTTTTATCTGAGTATGACATCCAATACGTCACACAAAAGGCTATCAAAGGTAGCATATTGGCAGATCATCTTGCTCACCAGCCATTGGAAGAGTATCAGTCAATGAAGTTTGATTTTCCAGATGAAGATGTTTTGAAACTTGATGATAAGGAAGGACCCGGACCAGTGGAGCGATGGACTCTCACGTTTGACGGTGCATTAAATTCAATAGGCCATAGTATTGTGGAAATTCTAACTTCTCCATGCAATACTAACATACCTTTCATGGCCAAGTTATGCTTTGATTGTACGAATAATGTTGCAAAATACGAAGCTTGTGTAATGGGCCTTGAAGCAACCATTAATTTGAAGATCAAGATTCTTGAAGTTTATGGGGATTCTGCCTTAGTAATATACCAGGTACGAGGTGATTGGGATACACAACACCCTAATTTAGTTCCATATAGGGATTATATATTAGAGTTGTTGTCTTCTTTTGATGAGATCACCTTTGAGCATATTCCTAGAGAAGTAAATCAGTTGACAGATGCTCTAGCTAATTTAGCAGCAATGTTCAAAGTCAGTTATCCGAATCATGCACCCAATATAAGAATTATTCATTACAAGGAGCCAACACATGTTTTCCCTGCTCATTGTCTCACAACAGAAGACGTGTCGGACAAAAAGCCGTGGTATTTCGACCTCAAAAGATATCTTAAGAAACAAGAGTATCCCGAGGGTGCTACAATTTGTGATAAGCATACTCTTAGAAGATTAGCATCCAATGTTTCTTGTCAGGAGATGTTTTGTACAAAATAAACTATGATTTGGTTCTGCTCAGATGCGTGGATAGACACGAAGCCGAATCCATCATACGAGAAATTTGCGAGGGCTCTTTTGGGACTCATGCCAGTGGAGATGCTATGGCCAAGAAAATCCTACGAGCAGGTTATTTCTGGATGACGATGGAAAGTGACTGTTGTGTGTATGCGAAGATGTGTTATAAATGTCAAGTTTACGCTAATAGGACACATATTCCTCCCACTCCTTTGAATTTGATTACTTCACCATGTCCCTTTGCAATGTGGGGCATTGATATGATTGGACGGATTGAACCAAACGCTTCAAATGGACAAAAGGTCATTCTCGTTACTATTGACTACTTCACCAATTGGGTGGAAGCGGCTTCTTACAAGAATGTAACCAGGCAAGTCGTCACTCGCTTCATCAAAAAAGAAATCATATGCCGTTATAGGACTCCTAACAAGATCATCACTAATAACGGGTCGAATCTCAACAACAAAATGATAAAGGAGATGTGTAAAAAATTCAATATTGAGCACCATAATTTGTCGCCCTATCAGCCGAAGATAAATGGCGCAGTCGAAGCAGCTAAGAAGAACATAAATAAGATCTTCCAGAAAATAGTGAGAACATACAAGGATTGGCATGAGATGTTGACCTTTGCTCTACATTGATATAGAACTTCTTTGCGTACTTCCACTGTGGTAACTCCTTTTTCATTAGTCTATGGTATGGATACGGTGCTCCCAGTCGAAGTGGAAATTCCTTCATTAAGGGTTCTGGTGGATACCAAACTTGATGAAGCTGAATGGATTCAAACGAGGCTCGAACAACTCAATCCCATTGAAGAGCAGTGCCTAGCAACCATTTGTCATGGTCATTTATATCAACAATGTCTCAAGAGAGCATTTGACAAGAAGATTCGACCTCGAGAGTTCCACACAGGTGACCTGGTCTTAAGGAAGATCCTCCCAATTCACTCTGATCCCAGAGGCAAGTGGACTCCCAACTATGACGGGCCATACATCGTGAAGAAAGCTTTCTCAGGAGGTGCTCTAATCCTGACAGACATGGATGGGGAAGACGTTCTACTTCTAATCAACTCAGACTCAGTCAAAATATACTACGCATAAAAAGACCCGCTAAGTCGAAAACCCAAAAGGGTGGCTTAGGAAAAAATTAGGGCTAAAAAGAAAGAAAAAGTATAACCCGCTAAGTCGATAACCCGAAAGGGTGGCTTAGGAAAAAAATGGGTATCCTGGTGGATTGAAAACCCCAAAGGGCGATCCAGGAAAAAATTAGGGACTAAAAGTGAGAGGCTACAGTATGAAAACTCTTCACGAATAACAATATACACTCTAGACATTGGATGGATCAATTCAACTATTACCCTTCGGAAGCAAAGCACTAGGATGATCAAGGATATGGGAACTATAGCAATATCGATTTTAATGGAAGTTTGAGATTTTCTTATTGCCATTTTACCTGTTGTATTTTGTCTTTTCTTTTCAACTTCCTTATTTAGGAGTTGTTTCCATGTAAGAATGCCTATTCACAGGCCAATCTCATTATTAAAACTGTCTTTTCACCAAAAAAGTTTATTTGATATGTCTTTTTACTTTATTTTTCATATGCGAATTGTGATTTCAATTCTCAAAACAATAAGGTAATTATAATCACAAGCTAAGATGTGAAACACGATGTTACATTGACATGAAGGAATCCCAAGGGAGTGTCATTTCATTTAAATGTTGTTTTTCTATGAAGGTAGCAAGTCGTAACGGTCACCTCGACCTAGCTTTTGTCATTGCCACCCCCATGCAGACGGTTGAGCACATGACTATCCAACATTGAGGCAACTTGAGGCATTTGAAGACATCCATATCTCTACCTAGCCATCCACAAGAAGTCTATGATGTAGGGAAAATCATATCATTCTATTTCTCCCCATCAAGACTGCAATTCAATCCCCAACAAGGCTATAACTTAATTCTCGAGTTTTCAATAACCAATTTGTATCGGTATCTCAAAGACAACGAGCAACGGACCCCCAATGAGTTTAATCATTTGCTCTCTGTATATAGTAATCATCACTGCATATTACATTTCATCCTCAAACGCGTAGCTCATCCATCGAAATGGATCATTACGCCATACACTTCAAAATGCATATGAAGCATAAGCCAGATTTGGTACCTTGCATGAAAGCCCAAACCGATCCTCAAAATAGTAATACATCCCCACGGAAAATTCCATCCTTACAATTCCCAGTTGACATCCCTCATTACACTATACAACTCGAAAATAAATTTGAAGCGTAAGACATGCTCAATCCCCAATCAAAATAATGGTATGTCTCCATAGAGGATATCTCCCCATAAATAACCATTTGATATTTATGACAAATTTCCCAAGATACTTCACGCAAAAGACTTGCTCGTCAGTGTCATACAATATTGATTTCAAACACTCATATGTGTTAATTCTTTTTGATACTCGTCTGTATCTTATTTCAATACTCATTTATATTGATTTCAAACACTCGCCTGTGTTATTACTTTTTTTATACTCGTCCTTATCACATTTCAATATTTTTTCGTATTTATTTTCAAACACTCGTCCGTGTTAATGTTTTTTGATACTCGTCTGTATCTCTTTTCAATACTCATTCGTATTGATTTTCAAAACACTCGTCCGTGTTATTATGTTTTGATACTCATCTATATCTCTTTTCAATATCGTTCGCATTTATCTTCAAAGACTTGTCCGTGTTAATGCCTTTTGATACTCGTCTGTATCTCATTTCAATACTCGTCCGTATTGATTTTCAAAACACTCATTCATGTTATTACTTTTGGATACTCGTTCGTATCTCATTTCAATACTCGTCTGTATTTATTTTCAAACGCTCGTCCGTGTTAATGTTTTTTGATACTCGTCTTTATCTCTTTTCAATACTCATCCGTATTGATTTTCAAAACACTCTTCCATGTTATTACCTTTTGATACTTGTAGTGGTAGAAATGTTGATACTAAGCCATTGGATTGACTCCACTCGCACAGATCAAATAAAAATCGCCATCGCGCAATATTGTTTCCGAAGTAATAGGAAAAGAGCGAATAACCCAAAAAAGGGGAAGAGAATATAACTTGGGGGTTGGTTATGCAAAGGGAAGGTATTAGCACCCTAAACATCTACGGTACTTTGCTGGAACCTCTTTGAAAATATGTGTATTTTTGGCTATAAACATTGTACAAAAGTAGATTGTGGGGATGAGAAAAGAAGTATGTTTTACAATTTTTTTGCACCCACTGTGGTTGCGAACCTTTAGTGCATATGTACTACCTTCTATACAATAGGGAATCAGGGTACCCGTAGTTCACCTTTAAATATTTTAAAACACAAGTGTGTTTGTTAATTTTAAGAGACGAGACATCATCGTCTTATTCGAGTGGAAGAACATACTTACTATCCACAATTATGAGAAAGGAGAATTTGCATCATCTCAAAGTGGAGGATATGGCTTAGATTTTAAAATCAACAAAGCCTCTCTCAACACCCAAGTGTAAAATATCTCACTTCACTATATATCGTAGAAGTATAGTAGCTCGCATCACTACAAGGATTGACAAGAGTCTATCTTTTGAGAAACATTTTAAGCAAAAATCCAAAGTGGCTAAGATGATTTGAATGAGATTGATTGACTTTTAGTCTTCTTACAAAAAATGTCAAAGTATTATTGAGTTGTTTAAAGTTTTACTAAGAAAATATTTTTGAAAATGCATGGACCTAAGTCCAAGTTTATTATGAAAGTGGTTCAAGTTTGGAAAACAATAATAGTTTTGAAAAGGAGGGAGAAGACTTTTGAAACTAAAGAAGGTGGGAGGAGATGAAGGATCTACCCTAAAGCATAAGGTAAAAGCTAGGGAAAAGAATTGTCTAACCAACAAGAAGCCAACACTTGACACAATGAGTCAATGTAGAATTCACATCCTTTGGATTTGAAACCAAACAAGCAAAGATGATAAAACCTCTTAAAAAAACCAAGCTTCAAATGCATTAGGTCTTCACAAAAATTGGGCAGAGTAACGACTGTATACAGATGAATTCTCAATCACAGAAAAAGAAGATAGTCAGAATAACCTGCACACAAAGAAAACAAACAACCCAATGTTTTTGGGTAAACCCCAAGAACTCTAGACAAAATTGCAATAGAAGTCACAAGTTCTCAAGGTAGGCCGAGGTCTCTAATCCTAAGTCCAAGAAGTCCATAACTCCAAAATGCCAAGGATAGTAACAAAATATTCTAAGTAACATTAAAGTTTTTTATGGTTCAATTGATTATTAGGTATCTTCAAAAAGAAATGAAAAAATCAAGTGAGAAAAATAAAAATGACATAAAGATAAATGCTCAAGTGAGCAAAGATGAAAATAGCATGAAATGAAAATGCTGAAATAAATGTGTTTAAAGTAAAAAGCATAAAGTAAAACCATAAAATAAAGTCAATTGTTAGAAATTAGAGGTTAGTTGAATGACCATCTTGAAACTTGCTTTTGAAACTCATTAGAAGATTGATAAAATCAAAGCCTGTCAACAACAAGTTTCATTTGCTTTTTTCAAGTATATCATTCATTTCAAAATCTCAAGGCAACAATAAATGATCAACGATGTTTAAATGATTCACTTAGTTCCAAAATTTATGAAGATTAATTAGAGGATTGATAAGACCATAGCCTCCTAACAATGGACCTCAAGGTTATTGGGTCAAATGTTTCAAATTAAACATGTTTGGGCTTGCAAACATTGGTTTGGGCCACGAATGATCATTTCTCGAATCGGAATAAAATTTAGCGTTATGTTAAGCAATTGTAAGTGGACTTTTATAAAATTCACACATATTTTGAGGCCGGTCAATAGTAATCTATATTCCTTATGTTTGGAGTGATGATATGTAGATCATCCTCTAACAACATGTAGCACAAAGGAGAAGAGGATGAGATGAAGAGGGAGGGGATACATTTGAATAAAAAATTTAAACAAACTATCATTAAAATCATGCATCTATTTTAGTGGAGTTAAGCTCAACACTCAAGTTCCAATGATGTTAATGAAGTTTATGATCAACAAACACATAACCAAAATATATTAAAAAAATAAATTGCATTTAATGAATAAAGTAAAAAGGAAAACTGATTTTTAAATTGTTTTTTAAAATGAAAATAAAATCTAAAATGGTAAACTATGTTCAAAGTATCAAAGAAAAATTTAAAAAGACCATGAGAAAATCAGAGTTGGCTTCAAACATTTTTATGATTTTTTGGTGATTTTTTAAAACAGGAAAGTATTTTTAAACCAATTAAAATCACTCAAATAAGTAAAGAAAAAGATCAAAAATAGCAGAAGTCAAGATAAAATTCTAGAAAAAATTTAGAAAGTTGGAAATGAGTAAACTGATTTTTATAAAAAATTTCAAAATTTAAAAACGTCAAAAAGTATTTTTAAATGATTAAAAACAAGTTAAAATAAGGGAGAAATTAAAAAAAATATCAAATATGAAAATAAAATCAGGAAGAGAATATTTGAAAATACTTTTGTAATTATTTTCATAATTTTTGAGTAAAAAAAGAAATTTCAATGATTGTTTGAAGTTTAATTCAATTAAAATAAAAAATCAGAAAGTAAAATAACAAATCAAATAAATATGGGCGATTTGGTCATTGTCAAAATGCATTAGTAAACAGATCCAATGGATCTGGCGCACTGTGCATATCATGGACTTTATTGAATATCATACCTTATCATTTTTTATAAAATAAAAATAACTTAAAAATGTGGCACGTTGGATGGAGTCTGATTCACTAAAGTAATCAGATCCTAGGGCTCACAACACGCGCGCATGGTAAAGTGAAATACCAAATCTGTTTAAAATAAAATAATGTGGCTAAACGTCATCGATTGAAGACAGACATGTTACCGTCTTCAACCTCCAGTCAACCTCAAATTGAATTCCACAAACTGTAAAATTAGAAACTCATACTGGTACCATTAGATTCGTCTCTTCAAGACGATTCTAATGGTACCATGAAGCCAATTTTATATAAATTGGGCAAGGCTTAAATTGAAAAAATGCAGAAATAATAGCGAGCACGAAATTCTGGAATATCTCACTCAAATCTCAATGAAATTGCAAATTATAAAAAGCACGAGAATTAGAAGTATGCAGAGAGTAGATTAGTCTTTTATTTGGATAGATTTGAGCAAGGAATCTACCTGAATGAAATAGCACAAGGTGGATCTGAAACTGGACTTCTTTTGATCAGTATAGGTTACAATTCTTGAAGGTAAGAGTATGGTTAGCTTCAGAGAAGTTCAATGAAGCTAACTGAATGAGTCTTTTGGTGTTTTGGAGTGAGAAAGCAAGAAATCAGAAATTCAAATTCATAGTTCATGTGGGATCTGAACAGGGATCAATTGGCTATCAAAGCTCGAGAAAATGAGTGAGATATAACCCTCTATTTATAGGGAAGCAAATGGGATGCTCAAGCGGTTGGAATGATGAAGTTTGGAGGGAATTCATGTGAATTTGCAAGCATGAAAAGTGTGACTCATATTTTGCTCAAAACTCAACCAAAACTTGCGTTTCAAGGTGTTAATCACTCCTGGAAGATTGTTAAACATGATTAGAAGTAAAAATGCGCAAACATTTAGTAATTAGAAGCTGAATTGTGCAGTTCAAATTCTAACTTAGAGGAAAAAGTCATTTTCAAGGTACCAACTTTGAATCAATGGTATTCACAACTCAAGGAGTCTTAGGGCATGATTCTGGAAGCAATTGAAAGATAAGGTCCCAAATTTTACCATGTGCAAAAAGAATGGGATCAAATGGATACTTGAGCTAGGAATTGTTATGAGTCAAAGTTGAGAAAAAGATGTTGACTTTTTGTACTTAGAAAAATTCTATGTTTTTCTCAAAAAATGTCCTATAATGTTTTGACTCCAAACAAGGCCTTCCTCCAAAGTTGAATTTTGATCAATGATACTAGCTTGAAGTAGACTTCCTAAAGAGCATTGTGAAACTTGAATCACTCAAAAATACCAAGTATTAAAAAGTTATGGTCTTGCAAAATTGGTGAAAATTCATGAGATGACCTATAATATCTTGCATTCTTAGGGCATCTTCCACCCATTTCAAGGTTTGAACATAATAGAAAAGTTAAAGTTCACAGCCTTAAGATCGTTGTGGAAAAATAATGAGCTCAAGGAGATAAAAATTGACCAAGTTATGATCTTTTGAAGTCACATAAGGGAATTTGATGGCCTATCTAGAGGACTTGTAATCTTTCTTCATCATTAGGCACCTTCCACATAAAATTTTCTTGAAATTTTTGAAGTGATTGGTTGATAAATCTTTAAAGAGAACCGTGTCTTTGGTATCACTCAAAAATAACAAAAGATGAGAAAGATATAGCCCTTAGAAGTTCAAAACCCTAGCTCCTAGAGCTCCAAAATGACTTGGAAAACCCTTTCAAATTTGACAATCTTCCTTGCATAATAACTATTTCCATGTGCATAGAAGTTATTGTGGATGATAACAAGAACCGATAGCAACAAAAAACAACTCCAAATATTAAGAATTGAGAGAGTTATGCACTTGTGATCAAGAAATCAAGAACTTGTCCAATTAGGTCAAACTTCTTCAATCAACTCTTGCATCTTTTAATTTTATTTGACAAATTGAAGCATGATGAATCATAGTAGACCTTGTCATGATATTACTTCAAAGTTTATTCAATGATGAATCTTGTATCTCAATGAATCTTTGTTGAAGAAGGCATGGAAATAAACTCACGAACCTATAAATCAAACTGATGAAATGTGTTGTGCCCTTACCTATAATATCATCAATTAGAGCAAACATTCATTGTATTTATTAGTTGAAAAATTAATAAATACAAAACATAGATGATCACAATATATAAATCAAGGTGCTTGGTGATTCCTCATGAGCAAGCCTAAAGAGATGGAGAAGAACCAAACCTTAGTGTGATCTTGTTGTGATTGATTTGGTATGAGATGATAGAGGAATCTTAGGGGCAAAAATTGGGGTACAACAGCTTCCCTTATTTAGGTGTCTTCTATCCGGAGATACGAAGGTTAAAATATTTGTGTCGACGCAATGCATATGATTGCACATTCAAACAAATGAATCCAAATGTAACACATAACACCACTGGAAAACACAACATAAAAGATCAAAAGAAAATTAGACCGGGAAAGTAAGTCACTGGTAAGCGGAAGACTCGGCTCTATTGGGGTAAAGCCCAAGAAGGACAAAGTAACATCAACTAAAACATTGAGGAGAGAAAATAAAGGATAATAGTGATCAACAGATATCCGCAAACTATCAATTCACTAAGAAAATTGCAAAAAAGGTAATGTCGACCCACAAGGGGAAAGAAGTGGTAGGATAATACCAGCAAACATCAATATTAGGATAAGCCACAAATGGCCAGCATCAGTACTTATGACTGGAAACAAACAAAATTCTTCAGAGCAAAGTGAATCTCAATGACGAACTATCTCCCATAATGACGAGACTACCATTCATCGGAGTAACAAATATTAACGACGAACTATCTCCCATAATGATGAGACTACCATTAATTGGAGTAACAAATCTCAATAATGAACTATCTCCCATAATGACAAGACTACCATCCATTGGAGTAACAAATCTCAACAACAAACTCTCTCTGATAATGATAAGACTACCATTCATGTGAGTAACGAATCTAAACAACAAACTATCTCCCATAATGACAAGACTACCATTCATTGGAGTAACAAACCTCAATAAAGAACAATCTCTGATAATGACGAGACTACCATTCATTTGAGTAACAAATCTCAATAACGAACTATCTCCAATAATGACGAGACTACCATTTATTGGAGTAACAAATCTCAACAATGAACTATCTCCCATAATGATGAGACTACCATCCATTAGAGTAACAAATATCAACAACAAACTATCTCCTATAATAACGAGACTACCATTCATTGAAGTAACAAATCTCAACAAGTAATTATCTCCCATAATGAGAGACTACCTTCCATTGGAGTAACATACCTCAAAAATGAACTATCTCCCATAATAACGAGACTACCATCCATTGGAGTAACAAATCTCAACAACTAACTATCTCCCATAATGACGAGACTACCATTCATTGGAGTAACAAATCTCAACAACAAACTATCTCCCATAATGACGAGACTACCATCCATTGAAGTAACAAATCTCAACAATGAACTATCTCCCATAATGACGAGACTACCATTCATTGGAGTAAAAAATCTCAACAACGAATGATCTCCCATAATGACGACACTACCATCGGTTGGAGTAAAAATCATGAATCTTCTCTGGGAACTAACAGACTTATTGGGGAAGTACAAGTTGCTAAAATAAAGAGACTTGCCATCTGCTGTTATGAGAAAGAGTTGTAATAATGACTTCCTGGGGAAATGCCAATATATTCTTGTTGTGGAGAAAAAATCTTTATGTGAAAAATAAATGCACATTCTCAAACCAGGGCTCAAAGCCTGCAAAAATCTAAATAATAATGTTGTCAGGAACTACAGACCCAAACCAGAAATAAACCGGAGTGAAACAGTCAACCAAACTAGCAACTGATGGGAAATAAAGTCAAAAGGGAAAAACGGATCTAACTAGACAATGAGCTGAACAGGAAGGATGAAGAAAAATTCTTCCACGAGGGATAACTCAGTGGGGAAATCGAAATGATATACACTTTCTTCTTAAGGTTGACACTCTATTGAAGAGGGTAATATAACTCTGCAAAATAGGGTAATATGCCAACAAAATATTATAAGAAATACAAATGAGCAATGAATTTTAATTCATCTATGCATGATGTATGTATGAATATTATTATGTATATGTTGACAAAACAAACGTACAACACTAGGAATAACCATACAAACCCAGTTTGGGTAAAGTCAACACTCGGCTAAATCACATCTAGGAGGACATATTTATAAGAAAGTAAGCACCAACTGAGGAAACAAATTCCTATTCCACGACTTAACTTCACTGGGAAGAAACATGCTTACATCATAATATGATAACAATAAACCAATACAAGATACAAGGATATAACATCCTCCTCCAGGCTTCACCGGGGAACATCACACAAACTTCACTAGGGAAAACAAATGTCTCAACGTCTAGATTTCCACTGGAGATTACAATACTGACTTCATTAGGGAAGATGAAAATAACATCATCGCGATATCAACTGGGGATCTCGTGCTAACTTCATTGGGGAGGGAAGCACCACATCATTGAGGAGAGCCCAAAATATATTCTTCAATACCAAGAGTGAAGAATACACAAACCTCCTTGGGGAGAAATTATGGAACACGTGGGGATAACAACTTTCAGAGAAAAACATTATCTCAGTTTTACTTGTGGATTTAAGAAGTCAAACAAAACCACAATAAATCAAAATTATGGGGATTTTAAATCAAACCCAGCACTTGGCAGGAGAAACCCCAAAAAGTTGACAATTGTTTTAACACTTCTTAGAAAAGATACTGCCCTTGTCTAGTTGCCTGGGAAATAAACAACAATAATAATGCCAACAATGAAAAAGGGCGACGTTTTACAAATTATTCCACCTCAACACGCAAAGGGAGAAGGGACTTTCTTCATATGAGCAAAGACCTTGCTGGGGAATATGGGGATAGAGGCTTCAGACCATGCAAACTCGAAATCAAAATGAACCAAGACTTGACTGGGGAAAATGGGATCAGAAACCCAACATCGCACCATACATAAATTGGTATCATTTCCAACTATATGAGAAACACAAGAAGATCATACGCATACCAGCAAAAGTGATGCGGGAGAACCTTCTTGAGGAATACATACTTCCAAAATTTCAGAGTTCGTCCATCCTTGGAATCATCATTTTTTTTCTGAATCACAAAATCTAAAGTAAAAAGTAATTTGTAAATTCTTTTCAAAAGACAATTTTGTTATTTAATCTTTTTGTTTTGAAAATTACTATCAATAATAAATTCAGACTTTGTAAGCATAATAAAATTAGAATTGAAAAGACTCCATAGAATGGTAGCCTGCGAATGGCGAGACTCCATAGATGATTACAAAGTTTGGAAAATGGTAATACATTAGAAAAAGATACATTGAAAAACAATGACCACTATTCTCCTCAACAACTTTGTATTCCTGATCAGCGACTTCTGTTGAAGTGTGGTGATAATCCGATAAGATTGTTGCTTCAATGATCAAGTCTTATCTGATGTAGTTACTTGCCAAGAAATCCCTAAATTTTTCCTAGGTTTCCCTTGCGGGTTTTGAATCTAGAGGGAAGAATTTATTCTGTTTATGTCTCTTATTTTTTCCTAGAACGCCCCTTCGAGTTTTCATCCTACCAAGACACTCTTTTCTGCCTAAACCGCCCTTTCGGGTTTTCAACTTAGCGAGTTGTTATTTTATTCATTTAGGAAAAGTGTTTCTTGACTGCATCAACATTCATAGGACGTGGGAACTCCATACCATCCATAGTTTCAAGAATCAATGCACCGCCAGAGAAGGCTTTCTTGACAACATATGGGACTTTAAAATTGGGAGTCCACTTGGCCCTAGAATCAGCGTTGAAAGACATGATCTTCCTGAGCACAAGGTCGCCTTCTCTGAATTCACGAGGCTTGACCTTCTTAACAAAATATTTCTTCATTCTCTTCTGGTATAATTGGCCATGACACAAGGCCGTCATTCTCTTTTCTTCAATCAAATTCAATTGGTCAAACCTGTTTTGGACCCATTCAGCCTCTGACAACTTGGTTTCCATTATCACACATAAAGAGGGAATCTCAACCTCAACAGGGAGTGCTGCTTCCATACCATACACAAGAGAAAACAAGGTTGCCGATGTTGAAGTGAAGACAGATGTACGATACCCATGCAAAGTAAAAAGGAGCATCATGTGCCAGTCTTTATAGGTAATAACCATCTTTTGGATGATCTTCTTGATGTTTCTATTAGAAGCTTCAACATCCCCATTCATATTTGTCCTGTAAGGAGATAAATTGTGATGGAAAATCTTGAATTCTTCACAAAGTTCTATCATCATCTTATTATTCAGATTTGAGCCGTTGTCAGTGATAATCCTGCTAGGCACTCCATACTGACATATAAGATTCTTCTTGATAAAACGTACTACCACCTGCTTAGTAACATTGGCATATGAAGTTGCTTCCACCCATTTGGTAAATTAGTTTATTGCTACCAAGATAAAACGATTTCCATTCGATGCCTTGGATTCAATCATTCCAATCATGTCAATACCCCACATAGAAAAAGGCCACGGGGAAGAAATAACATTATGAAGCGTCAGAGGCACATGAATTTTGTCAGCATAAATCTGGAATTTATGGCACTTCTTTGAAAATTTGTAACAGTCAGATTCCATTGTCAGCCAATAGTAACCTGCCTTAAGCATCTTCTTTGCCATCGAATGTCCATTAGCATGAGTGCCAAAGGAACCTTCATTGATTTCATGCATCAACATGTCTATTTCATGTCTATCCACGCATATGAGCAATACCATGTCATAATTTCTTTTGTATAGCACATCTTCATTGAGGAAGAAGCTGCCTACCAACCTTCTCAATGTCTTTCTATCTTTGTTTAACGCACCAAACGGGTATTCCCGAGTCTGAAGAAAATGCTTGATATCATAATACCAAGGTTTTTCATCTGAAGTTTCCTCCATTGCAAATACATGAAATGGCCTATCTAGACGTCATATTGTGATACGAGGCACATCGTTCCAGGCATTCACTTGATACATAGAAGCTAGAGTGGCCAAAGCGTCCGCCATCTGATTTTCATCCCTGGGAATATGATGGAATTCAACTTTATTAAATAAGGGTAATAATCTTCTAACATAGTATTTATAATGAATCAAGCCAGGGTGACGAGTATGCCATTCTCCTTTTATCTGATTTATTACCAAAGCTGAATCACCATAGAAATCTAGAATTTTGATTCTGAGATCAATAGCCTCTTCGAGTCCCACGATACAAGATTCACTCTCTGCCATGTTATTGGTGTAATTAAATGCCAACCTTGCAGTAAATGTGATATGCGATCCATGGGGAGTGATAATCACAGCACCAATTCCATTCCCATAAGCATTCACAGCTCCATCAAACACCATGCCCCAACGAGATTCATGATCAGGACCTTCCTCAAGAAAAAATTCATCACAATCTTTTATTTTCAAAAACATAACATCCTCATCAGAGAAATCATATTTAACATATTGATAATCATCAGCTGTTTGATGAGCAAGATAATCTTCCAACACACTGCTTTTTATATTCTTCTGAGTACGGTATTTAATATCATATTCAGATAACAACATCTGCCAATGGGGAATTCTCCCAGTAAGAGCAGGATTTTTGAAAATATACTTAATTGGATCCATTTTGGAAATCAACCAAGTAGTATGGTTCAACATATATTGCCACAACCGTTTTGCCGCCCAAGCCAAAGTATAACATGTTTTTCCAGCATAAAATACCGCAACTCACAGTTAGTAAACTTCTTGCTGAGATGATAAATGGAATATTCTTTATTCCCTGTTTCATCTTGTTGTCCCAAAATACAACCCATAGAATTATCTAACACTGCCAGATACATGATCAATGGTCTTCCTTTAACAGGCGGGAGCAAGATAGGAGGTTCAAGCAAACACTCTTTAATAATCATCAGTCCACACATAACCCTGATCTTTCTTTAACAACTTAAAGATCGGTTCACACGTTGCAGTCATATGGGAAATAAATCTGGAAATGTAATTCAAACGCCCGAGAAAGCCTCTAACTTGCTTTTCAGTTCTTGGTGCTGGAATTTCTTTAATTGCTTTAACTTTATTAGGATCAACTTCAATTCATTTTTGGATGATAATGAAACCTACTAATTTTCCTTATCGAAGTCCAAAGGTTAGTTTATTTGGATTTAAGCGGAGACGATACTTCATCAAACACTGACACAATTTTAACAAATCTCATACATGCCCTTCTTCGGTCTGGGACTTAGAAATCATATCATCAACGTATACCTCAATTTCCTTGTGCACCAGATCATGGAATAGGATTGTCATAGCCCTCTGGTATGTTGCACCATCGTTCGTCAACCCAAAGGGAATCACTCTGTAACAGAATGTTCCCTAGGGTGTGATAAATGTTGTTTTTTTCCATGTCCTCAGGAGCCATTCTGATTTGATTATATCCGGAAAATCCGTCCATTAACAATAATACTTTGAATTTTGTTGTACTATCAACCAACATATCAATACATGGCAATGGAAAATCATCTTTTGGACTAGATTTGTTTAAATCTCTATAATCCACGCACATGGGAACCTTTCTGTCTTTCTTTGGTACTGGGACAATATAGGCAATCCACTGAGGGTACACTGATGTCACAAGAAAACCAGCATTAATATGCTTTAAAACTTCTTCTTATATTTTCACTGCCATATCAGGTTGACTTCTTCATAATTTCTACTTGATTGCCAGACATTCTGGCTTTAGCGACAAATGATGTTCCACAATATCAGTACCTAACCCCGACATATCTTGGTATGACCAAGCAAATATATCCACATAATCTTTCAACCATTCAATCAACATTCTCTTCACGTTAGGATGCAACACTGCTCCAATGTTGACGTCCTTTGGATCTTCCTCTAAACCCAAATTAATTGCCTCTAACGACTCTTTATACGACTGAATGGCACTTTCCTCGTGCTCAAGAAACCGTGAAACCTCTTCTAGGATTTTATCATATTCTTCTTCTTCTGTCACATACGCAGGATATTCAAAGTTGGGAGAGGGTGCAGGGTCATTATACTCAACGATTTTTTTAATTAATCTGAACATATGATTTATGATTGCTTTTACAAACTGACCCATATAATAAGCGATTATGCAAATTAGAGTTATTATTTATTTTGAAAGGGATTTTCCTGATTACCATTTTCCAAGAAAAATCATAAAATAAAGACACAATTTGGGAATCAAAGACAACTTTTTATTATTTATTTTAAAGATCAAAGCAACAGATATGCCCATACAATATCAATACTTTCACCTTGGGCTGAGTGAAAGATTTTTTGAAAATATTAACAAAAAACAAATTACTTTGGAACATGAATGCAAGAGGGAACATCAATAGTGATCCCATTTTGGACTCTAACTTCATGCGTCACATAGTTCAACATCTCCTGCTCAGCTTCACATTCCATAATAACATTGATCCTAGGAACAGTTGGAAAAAGATAACCTCCACTGTGAAAGATATCCTGATATTTGCCCAAAGCAGACTTCGGCTTCATGTTCTCACCTTTATCATTCTTCACAGAGAATCCCAAACCAGCTCTATTCTTATTCACATGTGGATCCACAATCTTCCCCATACTTTACTAGGGCCATTACGTACTACCTGCTGAGCATCCTTAAACGAAGCTATAGAATTCTCATTTTCCCTCATATTATCAATGGATAAAGCTTGGAACTGAGTTCCAATGGCAACTTCATCTGCTTCTACAACAATAAAAAAGGATAAATGAGATATTAATAATGCATGTTCTCCATTTATGATGACCACTTTTTCTTCCCGAACAAACTTCAGCTTCTGGTGCAAAGTTAAAGTGACAACCCCTGCCTCGTGGATCCACGGCCTTCCTAGTAACAGTTGTAGGCGGGAACTATATCCATAACCTGGAAAGTAATCTGAAATAAGTGAGGGCCTATATAAACAGGAAAATCTACTTCCCCGATAAAATACTTCCTCGATCCATCAAAAGCTTTCACAATTATGCCACTCGGGCGCATGGGAGTTACTTGGTACTTCAACTTCATAAGTGTGCTCCTTTGTATGACATTTAAAGCGGATCCATTTTCAATTAGCACATTGGAAAATGAATCTTTATTTTAGTTAATGGAGATATGGAGAGCCAAGTTATGATTCTTTCCTTCATCGGGCAGCTCGTCATCACAGAAACTCAGGTTATTACAGGATGTAATATTCCCAACAACAATACTAAATTGATCCAAAGGCATATTACATTCCATGAAAGCTTGATCCAATACTCTCATCAAAGATTCCCTATGGGCAGAAGAGTTCATTAGCAAGGCTAGAATAGATATCTTTCATGGGGTCTGCAACAATTGATCTACGATCCTGTAGCCTCTCATCTTGATAATCTTCAATATATCATACACATCCTTTTCCAGAGTAGTACCACTATATTCTCCCACTACTTTCTTAGGTTGAATACTTTAAGCAACCTTTTTATCAGCATTAACATTCCCTCGAATGACAGGTGCAAAACACAAGCACTGCGGGTCACCCGGCTGGCTTCAGCAATATTCTTGACATCAGACAAAGGTTGGATGGGAACTTCCACAGTATCCTCCAAGATTGTAGCATTGTATTTGTATGGCACGACTTTGTCTGATTTGTAAGAAACAAGACCCGGTAAGAAAATCACCACTGGAGCAACAATTGGTTTTCTATGGTAGTCAATCTCTATAGGGGCGGGAACACCAAAACAAGGCACAATAACATTCACCCCCTCTTCAGAATACTTAGATATCATAGAATCATTGTTGGATAACACATCTTCATCTGAGGAAAAGAATTCATCTGCAGAAGAATACTCATCATCTGACACAATCTCAGCCAAGAAATCTTCAATCACATTAATCACATTGTAATCATTTATATTGCATGAAATTTTGATAGTACCATTGTCCAATAACAACTGAACAACCTCCCTCACTACGGAACAACCACGATAATCTCTGCAGAAGATCTGCAATACCCATAATTGTGATCTTCTTGACCATTCATGTGACATAAGGTAGCGTGCAATTGCACCAAATCATCATTCATATGATTCACGTCAAAAATACGGAATTCTCCAGGACATCCAAAGACCATATTAACATCTTCTTTGTACTCTTCCCTAGGCCTGATTATATGAATGAGGCATTCATCCATCATTTCCTGCAGATCAACTTTTATCTTATCACATCCCTGGATATCGGTACTACAAATATCACAACCAGCATGGTCGTGCGTATAATAACTAAACTCGCAGAGGTCAGCATGCATCTTTACCAAATCTCCTCTAACCAAGTTGATATAAAAAATATAGAAGTATCCTAGACAACCAATAACCATGTTTACAGCATTTGCTCCTCCATGTTTTGGCAAAAAATTATCTTTCACGTTAGGGCCAACATCTTTAAAGGATAAAAGGCCAGATCTCACCATCTTTTGTACTTCAGATTTCAAAGAATAACAGTTCTCAATATTGTTCCCTGGTGCTCCCTGATGAAAAGCACACGTCTGGTCTGCCTTATAATACCAAGGTAAAGGTGATGGTATAACAAGGGGTGGTCTGGTATGAACCAACTTCTTCTGAATCAAAGACGGGAGTAACTCTGCATAGTTTATCGGAATTGAGTCAAAGGCTTCTCTCTTATGACATTACCCTTGATTCCCCTTGAGGATATGGTCTCTGATAGGCAACTGTAATTAGAGCTACATTGACGACTGGAGTCACAGAAGTAACTTGTTGTTGGTATCGTTGATGCCTTCTAATTGGTCTAATCTTCCTTTCTCTAATAACAACATTTGTTTCACTTTATTTATTTCGAGAGAAACCGTACGAATAATTCTTTGTCCCTTCATCTCTTGTCAAACGCCCCTCTTTGAAAGCCTCTTCCAAACGAACACCCATGCTTACCATTTCGGTAAAATCACTCGGCGCACTGGGGACCATCCTTTTGTAATAAAATGATCCAAGGATTTTTAGGAATACCTTGGTCATTTCTTGTTCTCCCATAGGTGGAACGACCTGGGTAGCTATCTTGCACCATATATGCACATATTCTTTGAACGATTCCTTGTCTCTCTGAGCCACTGCCCTCAACTGGTCACGGTCAGGTGCCATAAATATGTTGTACTTATGCTATTTAATGAAGGCTTCCCCTAGATCATTGAAGGTGCAGATACTACTACTGTCCAGACTCATATACTACTTAAGAGAAGCACCAGTTGAACTATCTTGGAAGAAATGAATGAGCAAACGTTAATCATCAGTATGGGTATACATTTTCCTGATATATTTCACAAGGTGGTCACGAGGGAAAGAGTTTCCCTTGTACCTCTCAAATTGCGTTACTTTAAACTTTGGATAACACCTTTACATTGGGAACCAAGCAGAGCTCACTAACGTTTTGTCCAAACAATTATTTTCGTCGAAGGGCCTTCATTTCCTTCTTTAACTCATTAAACTGGTCTTGAAAGTCATCCAATCGGTCATAGAAACCCAACTTTAAATTGGTGGAGGAACTGGACGATAAACTTCATCATTAACAAATGTCATAGCATTCACCGAAGGAGGCGCAATATAGTGGATCTCATTTCTAGCAGCAGAAGTAATATGCACCATAGGAGGTGCGAGAGTAGCAGCAACTTGCACAATTGGAGCCACTTAAGCGTCAAGATTAAAACCTTTTGGCATGAAGTTTTCAGGCATACCCCACGGGTAACCCTGAGGCATACGGTTCTGAGCAACAGTTACTGGGGTAATAGAAATGGGAATTGATGGACTTTCAGAAGAAATTGTTGTTTGTTGAGGCTAAGAAAGTGGTGGTTGATTCTGAGCAGCCACCAATGATTCCATCAAAGTAGTCTAATTAGCCATACCGGCCTTCAAAGAAGTAACTTCTTCGTGCAACTCGCAATTCTCTTGTTCAAGATTCTCCATTTTCTTCCTGAAATTAGCTCGAGTATTGTACGGGTGAGACAACTTGCTGAACAAAGTAGAGAAATTCAATAAGACACTTGGGTATGAACAGAAATGCAAGAAATATGTACCAGATGATGCATGACATGCAATTCACATGATTTATTTTTTATTATTAATATTTCAAGGGACTCAAAGAATTATACACAATTTTGCAAATATTAAAGCACCCACACATTTTGAAATACTAAAAATCTCATTATAATAACTTCAAAATGAATTACAACTTTTTAGTACAAGTTTCAACAATCCTAAGTACAAGAAGATATAGAATCTAACATCCTAAAAAAAGAAAAGTTGATGAAGATCACTCCACACATTGTGCTTTCTTGTGAGTCTTGCACACTGAGCCTTCAATTACTTGTTCTCTTCTGCATACTTGTCGGAAACCACTTTCCAATCACGAGAGTCGGGAAGTGAATGAATAAGTCCTAACTGAGCTCTAGAGGAAAATAAATCCTCTTGCCTCTCCATTATTTCCATAGCACGACTCTCAAGAATATCGATCAATTCATCCTTTTCCTATAGGTCTGCTTGGTATGACATCTCTAAAGTCTGACACTTATTCTTCCAAGCCTCCTTCTCCTGCTGCATCCTGACTAGGGCAAGCTGAAGCTCTTCCACATCGTCTAAAAGGGGAGAAGTGGTCTTCATAAACATATGAGGCATAAGTTCTTCACGGGAATACGAAATCTTCAACTGAATTGCCCTTGCATGTACCCACCGGAGATAAGGTTCCAAAGAAACAGCTCTTCTAGGTCCCAAGTCCTTTCTACTCTTCCTATAAACATGGAGCCAAGCCTTTGAAATCTTCTCCTTAGCTTTCTTATGATCCTCTCCCTTTATGAGAAAGAAACCACTCAGATGAATACTATTTGGCTTATCTCTCATCGGATATCCAAGTTGTCATCGTGCAAGAATGGGATTGTAGTTAATTCCTCCCTTTGTACCAAGAAGATGTATATTGGGGAAACTACCACAACTATCAATAATCTGTATATCATTGTAACCTTGATGATACCAAAAAATATCTGAATGAGCGAGGGCCATAATATTTCGAGCCCAACGAGGTTCCTTCTTGACATCCCAAAAAGCATCAGACCGAGGTAAGTGAGAAATAAACCACTGATACAACAAAGGCGTGCAGCAAATGATCATCCCTCCATGATAAGAATCCCGAAGATGAATAGAGCAATAAGAATCTCCTAATAATGTAGGGACTGGATTCCCTATCAAAAAGATCCTGATGGCATTGATATCCACAAAGTTGTCGATGTTTGGAAATAAGAACAACCCATAAGCAAGCAGAGCAAAGATAGCTTCAAAGGCAACTGTGCTATCCATCCTAGCAAAATCACGAGCTTTATCTAACAAAAACTGAGTGGGGGATCTCATGCCTCCTTTTTTGGGATTACTCCCTCAAAGTTAACATGACTATAACGCCGTCCTATCTTAAGTTTTCCCAAGTCCGGGTATAGGACTTATGAGAAATCACCAAGCATCCTGAAAACTAGGAAAATCTACATATATACAACATATAATATACAAAAAATAATAGCACATACACAAATAACCAAAGATATGCTTAACCAACTCAGGGGTGGACCAGCAATTGGTCGATCTTTCCCCAATGAAGTCGCCATTTGTTTCTGAAGCGGTAGAAATGTTGAGACTAAGCAATTGGATTGACTTGACTCGTACAGATCAAACAAAAATAGCCACTGCGCTTTATTGTTTCCAAAGGAATGGGAAAAGAGCGAATAACCCAAAAAAAAGGGGGAGAGAATCTATGTTCGGGGGTTGGTTATGAAAAGGGAATGTATTAGCACCCTAAACATCTACGATACTCCAAAGGAACATCTTTGAAAATCTGTATATTTTGCTATAAACATTTTACAAAAATAGATTGTGGGGATGAGAAAAGAAGTATTTTTTACAATTTTTTGCACCCTCCGTGGTTGCGAACCTTTAGTGCCTACGCACCACCTTCCGTGCAATAGGGTATCAAGGTACTCGTAGTTCACCTTTAAAACTTTTAAAACACAAGTGTGTTGGTTAATTTTAAGAGATGAGACATCATTGTCTTATCCGAGTGGACGAACATACTTACTACCCACAATTATGAGAAAGGAGAATTTACATCATCTCAAAGTGGAAGATATGTGTGATACGCTGGCAGAACCGACTGTTAATACTGGTTTGCATTTTTTATTCACAAATATCGTGGTAAGCAACATTCGCCACCGACTTTTATTTCATCCATTCATGGAAAAGGAAAAAGAACAGAAAAAACATTTTTTCGAGATATTCTAAGTACATGGGGGGGGGGGGGGGGTAGATTATAGAAAGGGAAGGTGTTAGCACCCTTTCTATCTGTAGTTATCTACGGGCTCTTAGGTACTTGCTCATTTTTCAAATTGCTTGTGTGTGTTTGTCTTGAAAATGTTTTACTTCGTGATAACTCTTGTATGAGTCCTCAAGGATGTGACGAAGTTTGTTTTGAAAACTTGTTTTGAAAGGTGTTTGTGTAAAAAGTTTTTATTGAGCAAGTACTTAAGATTCTACCTACTCGAAAAAAATTGTTCGTTCTATATCCTTTAGACAATGCTATCCTACTATTAAGGAGTAGGTAGCACCGTCGTTGGAGTTGTAAGGGACATTCGAAAGGGATAAGTACAATCACTAAAGCAATAGTTAGAAAACTTTAGTAATAACCCTAGAGTCTTAAGATCTTTCTGAGGCATTTCCGAGGAAACATTCGAATTGGACAATTTGATCTTTTTAGACTGGAGGGTAACCCTTAAAATCTCCTATGCTTAATGATTGTTTACCGAAGGCAACCGAAGTGAGGTAAACCCTAGGAGTGAACATGTGCATGTGAACTTTTTTTCAGTTATTTAGTCTTTGCACATTAGGTGATCTACCGTTTTAAATTTCAAGCATTCTTTTCATACAATCTTATTGGCCATGCATCTAGGCAGTTAAAGATTACGGGAATTTAAAGTGTGAAAAATAAACCTAGCTATTACAAGGCTTCGGGGAGAGGGGTTAATTACATAACCAAAAGTGAGGGAAAACGATAAAAACCCTAGTTTTAACTATTACAAACCCTTAGTAGGTACATAATTATGGACAAATAATTAACAAGTGCGTGGCAAATTAAACGCGAGGACGATTGAAATAACCTAAAACCTTAATTGAGAGAGAAAGTGTTTTTGTGGATTTTTATTTGAGAAAACATTTAAATTACAAATCAATTAAACCTAATTTCTAATTTTTTAAATTATGAAAGAAATTAAATTAACCTAGTTTTCTAAATAAATTAATTTAATAAAGAAATAGATATTTATGAGAAAAATGATTTTTAGTGTATTTTTAAAGAAAGTTAATTAAATTATGTACAACTAAAATCCTAAGTCTAATTATTTTTAATTACATAAAAAAAGATTAAATTACCCTAAATTAATTTTAAAAAATAAAAATATTATTAAAAAAAGAATTTTGTGATTTGTGATTTATTAAAAATAATTTTGTGTTAATTAAAAGAAAAAGAAAATAATTAAAGAAAATAAACAAAGAAATTAAAGAAAAAAAGAATAGAAACATAATAAAATGGGTCTGTTGTTGAATTGCTGAAGGGGGTGTGAAGCTGAAATTCCAAGCCCAATAATGCTGAGCCCAAGTCAACCACGCTGGATTAGGTGTTGCGTTGACCTGAAGGTGTATCATACTCCTTCACTGCAGGTGTTGGATCTTGGTTAGATATGAATCTGATGGTCAGATCCTGAGTTGCATGGTGGACACATGGAATAGTAGTGTATGAGATCCTGCGTATAAATGTTAGAAAATAGGAAAAATGTCTAGACCTGGGATCGAACCCAGGTCCTTCCCTTCACAACCGTGTCTCTCTACCAACTGTCCTGGCTTGTCAACTTGTTTATATAATGAAAATAAAATGTAATAAATAAAACAAAGTAATAGACTCAGAAAGGCGCACGAGATTCAAAGGAACCAATGGTGGGTTGCCACATATTATCTTCTTCGCTGCAACCCTCATTTTAGGGGAAAGACTTTTACCTACTGACACAAGTCTGTAACTACAACCCTGTGAAACTCAAATATCTCATACGAGCACGATAAATTGATTGTGATGGTACCAATCAACTCGTCTTGGCCTCACGAGCATCGTGGTACCTCATTCATAGCCTAATTTTTCCTGCATCAAGAAACCCTAAAAAAACATAAAAACCCTAACAATGGCAGGTGCGTGTATAGGCTTCAAAAATGCAATTAAACCATCCAGTTAGCTTGCAAACATGATAATAATCACAAATATGACAATTAAAATAGCTAATGATACAAGAATTGGGATAATCGATTCTAAAAAAAAACGCAAACCGTGTGAGTTACAGTTGGTGTTTCTGGGTGTTTCAGACCTTGCAAATGGTTGGAATAGCTTCCTGATACGTCCAACAATGGATTTGGATACCTAGGGTGGCTTGAGATAGCCTGTGGAGTGAAAACCAATTCCAACTTTTCGTTAAATTTTGTGACTTTGCTCTGCCTTTTTTCACGACTCTCACCCGTGTCTTTTGACTTATCTTTGTTCAATATATATCATAGGATGAATTAGGGTTGTAAAAACAGATCACATCTTTGAAAGTTTTGAAGATTTTATTTGATCTTCATGGCATATGTAAACTTGCTATAATGAGCCAAATTATCCATTTCTTGTTCCAATTAGCTTAGATTCTAATTGATCTTGATATCCTTGCATTATTTGATTGAGATCCTGTCCAAAAATCATATCACAACATATCTTTTCCATTATTCATCAATTATTTGATTTAATTGAAATTTTAATTAACAAAAAATCCAAATAAATTGAAAAATGAAGAAAATAACATGAGGTTGGATACTTGGGTCGTGGACCATGCTATAAGTGAAGTGCAATCATGAAATGCTAGGCCCATTTGGTAAAAAATGAACTTTTGAGCACATTTGACTTTTGGCAATTTTGCAAAAAAGGTCAACTTTGACAAGGAATATCTCTTCCAATTTTAACCCTAGAGATGTGTTCTTGGAATTTTTAGAAATATTAGGGTGTCCCCTAAACAACCTGTGATCGGTGGATCTGGAACTGACTGTTTAACGCTGGTTCGCGAAATGTCGCGGAAAGCAAGAGTCGCCACCGTCTTTTATTTTCTCCAAATGGAAAGGACAAAAGCACAGAAAAATTCCTTAAAGAGATTGCTCTCGGTTCGGGAGGTAGGTTATAGAAAGGGAAGGTGTTAGCACCCTTTCTATCCATGGTTATCCATGGGCTCTTAGATACTTGTTCAATGTGTTTTCAAAAATGGTTTGTTTGCTTTTCAACTGTGGGTTTTAAAAAGTTTCTTTGAAAATTCCAGTTCGACTCTTGTATCGGTCCTCAAGAGTGTTTGAAAAATTGCTTTCGAAAGCTTTTTGAAAATGTGTCGGTGTGAAAAGTATATTTGATTTGTTTTGAAATTTAGAGCAAGTATCTACGAGAACCTACCTACCCTAAGGAATTCGTCTGTGTAAATGTCCTTTAAGTAGTGCCATCCCACCATTGAGAGGTAGGTAGCACCACCGTTGGAGGTGTTCGGGTCAATTCGAAGGTTCGGGACATGATGATCACCAGAGCAATAGGAAGACACCTTAGAAGCTACCCTCATGCCAGGTTCCCGGATCATGAGGACTTACTAAGACATCCTCTACTCGACGATCACCTTTCGAGGCAAGGCAACAGTGAGGCGTACCCTAGGGGTGGTGTGTGCGATTCGTGTGTCGTTTTCATTGATATTTGTCTTGTCATGTTTGTTGTGATCTACGCTTGATTTTATTTAAGTCCATTCATTCTTGCATGCTTATTTAACAGTTAATATTTGCGGGAAAAGTAAATCTAACGCTATTACAAATGGCGCGGGTCCACATCGCCAAAATTAAACCGGACCCGATTTGACAGAAAGTAAATAAAGCAAAAGAAATAAAAGTGCGAGAAGTTTAAGTTACAACGCTTTGGGAGAGATACATAATGAATTAAGCGAAATAAAACAAATGTGCGAATAAAATAAATTACGAACGAGGGCGTTGGACCCTTTTGCAAAAAATTAAAGTTAATGAATTTAATTAATTAGAATTAATGAGGAATAAAAGATTAAAAATTAAAAAGGAATGTTTTTTGGTGTTTTTGTATTTTTTAAGATTTAATAGAAAAAATAATTAATTAAAACTAAATATTAAACCTAATTCTAATTATTTTAAGTTTATTAAGAAAATATCGACCTTTTTTAACCTAAATGAAACCCTAATTAATTTACAAGTTAATTATAAAAATAAAATAAGTAACATTATTATTATGAAAAAAGGAAAAATTGAAAGGAATAAAATTTATTAAACCTAAATTCTATATTTTTTATATTTTTATGAAAAGAATTAAAGTTGCAACCTAAATTAATACTAAGTTAATTTACATGTTAATTTATTTATGAAAATAATTAAATTAGATATTTATTATATTTGCCATCTTTTCTGATTTTTTGTGATATTTTTATATATATGGTAAAAATAATTTATTAAATTAAAAACAATAAAATAAATAAAATAAAAATTGAAAACAAAATAAATAAAAAGGAAATTGCAAACCAGGGGGGGTGGAAGTCCCTAATATGGAGGTGTGGATCCAGTAAATTGAGCCCACTAACATTCAGATCCGTTGACTTTCCAGGCGCCATGTGGCTCGTTTGACTAGGGTTCAGGGTGTGCTTCCATTCTATGCCTTTGGATTGATCTCCAGGGGGACGTGTCATGCTTGATTAGGAGGCACATAGTATATCCAAACATTAAGCGCTGCATGGGATTAGCTAATGAAAAATGATATTGAAATTGCACAGACCTGGGGTTCGAACCCAGGTCTTGGATGTTGAAGCCACAAGCATTTGCCAGCTGAACCATTGAGCGCGTGTTACATATGTTAGACAAACAAATAATAAAAAAAGAAACAACGCGTTAGTGACTGAAGCGCGCGAAACTTTGAATGAGCCAGTCAGCGTGTGACATGTAATCGTCTTCTCCACCTTCCCTGAAAACAAAACCATATGGCAACGGTTTCTTAAGCGTGGTTTAAGGTTGCTTTAGAGAAAATAGCGATTAGCGCTATATGATCCATAAATTAGGCGCGAGTGCATTAATCTCTTCGTCCAAGCTTCCTGAACCCATCCATGGCATTGTGGTGGTTGAATTTTACGTGATTAAGAAACCCCTAATTGGGAGCTCTGCAAACCCTAGACTGCATCAATGGCCAAATCACGTATATAGCACCAAAACGAAATTAACTTGCATGGTTAGTTTCAGAAACATATAACAAACATGAATCAATAATTAATTTTCATAAAAAATGCCTAGAACATGATATGCGATTATGAGTTTCATGCTGTACAGTTTCAATCGAATCTACCAATTCTTGAGGTTTTGGTTGTTGTTTTTGATTGGAATGTGATCAAGGCAATCTTGGCAAGCTATTGAAACAAGAATGGAGGCTTGAATCGACCTCTAAAGGGGTTTGCAGTTTTGAACTTTTTGATGAAAATTCCAAGTTTGTAAATGTATTTCCTGTGCAGCTTAGAGTGTCTGTGCATTAGGGTTTGATTCTTGTTTATGTATTGAAGCTATTAGGTCAAGAAAATTGAATAAAATCCATTGTAATCTTTGATTGAAGATTTGATTTGCTTAAGGATCTTTTTGAATCTTTTTCACATGTTCTTGTATCAATTTGCATTCAATCACCCCAAATCTTTCCTAATTTGCCTTTACACGAAATATTGACCTTAAAACATGTACAAAAAGATTTGTTAAGGCAAGTTTGATATTTTTCATGTATTTAAATAATTTAAATGAATTAATATAAATAATAATTCAAATAAATAAATAAAAAATGAGAAAATACTTCCCTTTGGGCCAAGTGGTCGTGCATATGCTTAGAATGATGAATCATGGAAGAAAAATGGGCCCATTAGCATTTTTAGGTCATTTGGATCAAAGTTGACTTTTCAAAATATCCAAAAATTTCCCAACTTCCACAAGGCATAACTTGCTCAATTATTAAGCTTTTCACATGTTCTTGGACATTTTGGAAAGGTCCTTGAGTCCTTTAACCAATGCCTTTGGTCCCATGTCATTTTGATTTACCAATCTCAAGTTATGGCCTTTGACTTAAAGTCCCTTTTTATTGACTTTTGAAAATGACCTATAATGTTGAAATTGATAACTTTTTGTGAGAGCATTTCTTGGACTTGAAGTATGAAGATGAGTTGTAGGAAATGTCTTTCTCTTCAAAATGAGCTTTGGATGGAATTTTTCTGATAATCCATGTGAAAGTTATGCCCTGGTCAATTTCAGTTGACTTTTTCAGCTGTCCAAATATAGTAACTTTTGCATCTTTGATGATTTCTGAGCCAAATTTTGAGAATCATGATCAAGCATTGATCAAATGATGTTTGTGGCTTCAAAATGGTATGTTGACCAAAAATTTGAACTTTTGACTGTCAAATGACCATTTTGCCCCTACAGTTGACTGTAGTGCAATTTAGGGTTTTGACTGTGAACTTTTGAGCTGAATGCCTTGAAACTTGATATGAGGATACTTGACTATCTTTGTAAGCATATGGGACTTGATTGGGCCTTTGAAAACTTCATTTTCTTGATCAGAACCCAAACCCTAGTTTTGACTGTATAGGAGGCTCTTTGACTGTGCAACCCTTGGGGAATTTTGCAGCTTGACTTGGAAATTTCTTGAAGAATATGGGAGGGCAAATTTTGGGGTACAACAGTTGCCCCTGTTCAATCTTCTTAGACCTGAGGATGTAGATTGGCTGACGTGCCTTTCGTAATCCGAGGGTAGAAGATGATTGGACACTAGAGTGCCCAGAAATTTGCGCTCACATGTTAGCGTGATGGTGGAATGGGCTTATAGATGCCATTTAGAGGTTGATGGATAGGGTGATGGGCTTATAGATGCCATCTGGGTGTTGATTGCGTAGGAGGTTCCTTAGCGAGAACCTGCATACCTGCAAAAAAACATGAGTACCTGACACGTTGCAGGAATTGATTTTCAGATGCTTAGTATAGATGTGTCCTGACTGGTTACAGGAGCTGAGTCTGGAGCTTCAAAAGATGATGAATGAACCAGGTATGGTTACTGCCTTAGCATGAATGGTAAGAGAACCTTGGGCGACTTTAACTTCAACAACGCTCGTTGAGAAAAATCTTAACGGGAATTACCATCTTTGCAATATCGGGAAGAGAACCATAGAAAATTATAATCTGAAAGGGATGATCACCTCACTCAACGTCAGAGAGGGAAACATCTGAAAAGGACTTGCCACCTCACACACCGTCGGAGAGGGAACCATAAGAGACTATCACCTCACACTCATCGTCGGAGAAGGAAACATCTGAAGAAGGAATTACCACCTCACTCGCCGTTGGAGAGGGTACCATAAGAGATTATCACCTCACACTCATCGTCGGAGAGGGAAACATCTGAAGAAGGAATTACCACCTCACGCACTTGTCGGAGAGGGGACCATAAGAGACTATTACCTCACACTCATCGTCGGAGAGGGAAACATCTGAAAAGGACTTACTACCTCACGCACTTGTCGGAGAGGGGACCATAAGAGACTATTACCTCACACTCATCGTCGGAGAGGGAAACATCTGAAAAAGGAATTACCACCTCACACTCATCGTCGGAGAGGGTACCATAAGTTCTGCTGAGTCTTTATCAGAAAAATCTGTTGGGAGCCGATTTAGCTGGACTAGAGAAGGCCTTGAAATATCTTCAACTGGAATAAGTGTCAGAACGTTGCCATATCTGGTTTACATCTGGACTATATCTGGAAGGAGATCTGGAAGCAGTATCAGAATGTCACCATATCTGGGTCATATCTGAAACTATATCTAGAAGGAAATCTGGAAGCAGTATCAGAACGTCACCATCTCTGGAAGGAAATCTGGAAGCAGCATCAGAACGGCACCATATCTGGTTTACATCTGAAACTATATCGAGAAGGAAATCTGGAAGCAGCATCAGAACGTCACCATATCTGGATCATATCCGAAGCTATATCGAGAAGGATTTCTGGAAGCAGCATCAGAACATCACCATATCTGGATCATATCCGAAACTATATCGAGAAGGATTTCTGGAAGCAGTATCAAAACGTCACCATATCTGGGTCACATTTGAAACTATATCTAGACCGAGTTGCGATAGTTGATAGTAATCATTTTTGTATTGACATTTTTCCTGAAAAGGTAAAAACATAATTGTATGCAAAATCATGATGCATGAACTGTATGTCTTCAAAATTAATGAGATTCGAATAGTATGATGCATATGCATGCTATAATGTATGAAGATGTGATGTTTATGAATGTATTTTTGTCTAAGAAACTAAATCCTTGACGGGTGTCGGGAAGTCACTCCTGGGCTGATGTTGAAGAATAGATTTTGCCTCCGCTGGGGATGATAGTTGCAAGAATACCGGTAGGAGAAGATCACTCCGTCGGGGAATGAACTTGGCGAATGGATTACTCTGCGGGGAGAAAAGATACTCTAGTGACCATGCTGAGAAGCAATACTCTGTGGGGATAGAGATGCTTTGCTGAAGTTGATAGTAACTTGCTGAGGATGTCTTGTTGTGGAAGTGTGAATAGACTTCGCTGGGGGTAGGAAAGAACTACGTTGACGACGACCTTTCCGTGGCTTTTGGCTGAGGATAACCCAGTTATATCCTGTTAAGGAAATAACTCTTTAACTCAAGCCGGACGACGCGTTCGTGCTCTATGAGGGGATAAGCTTCCAGAATCTACTGGGGATAAGCTTATTGCTTGGGGATATGGACTCCATCTTTCCTGGGGAAACCGGATTGGACTTTTCTGGGGAAGTTTTTGAATTGCGGGGGAAGTGATTCCTTTGAATGTTGGTATACCGCCGGGGAACAATCTTTAGGCCAAGACTGCCGAGGATGCTTGTTAAGAATATATGTATTGCTGCTGGGGAGGTATTGAGATCTACGGGAGGACACTCAATTTCCTTGATATTTGTAATAATTTTGCTTGGAGAGGAATGTACTGTTTAATCACTCTCTGGGGAATTAAGACGTACTGGTCATGTTCTTTAGCTGAACCTACCTTGGTACCTTTGGAGGATAGAACAATTAGACTGCTCAGACAACTCTTTTATTGCCCCTGTTTCTAGTGTCACCTGCAATTAATTCCTTTGTTTCGTATGCAAATATTTATGAGTTAGCAAATTATTGTCAATGCATATATCACAAATTGAACCTTGGACGTTCTTCGCAAAACAAAATAGAAAAAGAAAAACACTTGGCACGTTTAACTGAAAATATATTTATATTGATTTCGAATGGCCTGTGAATAGGCGTTTTTTGTGTACAAGAGGCTGACGTCCTAATAAGAGAACGCCGCCGAACAAGAGAGTTTATACAAGTTTTGTACAAAAGAAAATAAAACAGCTGTGTGAAGTATGAATGATCCCACTGGGTTTCAACTCTGCTATTGCCTTTATAACTCTGAGCGTCTCATCACTTGATGACCTTGGTTGAAGGTGAAGCTGACTGATCGATGCCGTCTGAACTTGATGTAGATACCGGATTCTGGATGCAAAGTGATCAATGAGACATAGTATTACGCTTTTATCCCTAATTTTTGCCTGGACCGCCCTTTCGGGTTTTCGGTCCACCGGGATACCCATTTTTGCCCAAGCCGCCTTTTCAGGTTTTCGACTTGCCGGGTGTACAGATTTTTTCATTTTCATCCCTTCATTTTGCCCGAACCCTTTTGGTCCGACGGGAAGCCCTAACTTTTGCCTAGGCATGTCAGCCTAGCGGGTCTTTTTTATGCGTAGTATTTTTTTACTATGTCTGCATTGGCGGGGTGAGGAAGGTCGTCACCATCCATGTTGGTTAAGATCATTGCTCCTCCTGAGAACACATGCTTAACCACAAATGGCCCTTCGTATGTAGGGGTCCATTTGCCCCTTGGATCACTCTGAGGGAGGATGATTCTCTTGATTACCAGATCCCCAACTTGATATTCCTGTGGTCTGACCTTTTTGTTAAATGCCCTGATCATCCGTTTCTGATACGTCTGACCATGACAGATAGCAGCAAGTCTTTTTTCGTCAATAAGGTTGAGTTGATCAAGTCGTGTCTGGATCCAATCATCTTCATTCAGATTTGCATCCTTCATTATCCGGAGAGAGGGAATTTGCACTTCGATCGGCAAGACTGCCTCCATGCCATAAACCAGAGAGAAAGGCGTTGCCCCGGTTGACGTCCTAGCTGAGGTACGGTACCCATGCAGAGCGAACGGTAACATCTCGTGCCAATCTTTATAGGTCACTGTCATTTTCTGTACGATCTTCTTGATGTTTTTATTTGCTGCTTCTACAGCCCCATTCATCTTCGGTCTGTAAGGAGAAGAGTTGTGGTGCTGTATTTTGAACTGTTCACAGAGCTCAGCGATCATCTTGTTGTTCAGATTGGTACCGTTGTCTGTAATAATCCGCTCAGGGACGCCGTACCGACAGATCAGGTTGTGCCGAATGAACCGTGCCACAACAGTCTTGGTTACCGTATCATAGGATGCTGCCTCAACCCACTTCGTAAAATAATCAATCGCCACTAGGATGAAGCGATGTCCATTGGATGCCGTAGGTTTTATCTCGCCGATCATGTCTATGCCCCACATTGCAAACGGCCAAGGCGCAGTCAGAACATTCAGGGGAACCGGAGGAACATGCACCTTGTCTGCATAAATCTGGCACTTGTGGCATGTCCTGGAGTGTTGGTAACAATCAACTTCCATTGTGGACCAATAATATCCTGCCCGTAGGATCTTCTTAGCCATAGTATGTCCACTGGAATGTGTACCGAAGGTCCCTTCATGTAGCTCTTCCATGATTCTTTCTGCTTCAGTCTTATCCACGCAACGCAGTAAGGTTGAATCATGGTTTCGCTTGTACAAGATGCCGTTGCTTAGGAAGAACTTGGCTGCGAACCTCCTTAGGAATTTCTTATCATTGACAGAGGCACCTTCAGGGTATTCCTGAGCTTCCAGATATCTCTTCACTTCGTGGTACCAAGGCTTCTCAGTCACCAATTCAGTTTCGAGATCACAACAGTATGCCAGTTCGTCCAGTTTCCAAATGATGATCCGGGGAGCTTCATTACCCCATTTGACCTTGAACATTGAAGACATTGTAGCCAACGCGTCCGCTAACTGATTCTCTTCTCTTGGAAAGTGCTCAAAGGTTATCTCTGTAAAGTGGGGAATCAGGGTCAACACACATTCTCTGTAAGGAATCAAGTTTGGATGTTTCGTATCCCACTCTCCTTTGATCTGATTGATCACAAGAGCGGAATCTCCAAAGACACTTAGAAATTTGATCCTTAGGTCGATCGCAGCTTGAAGACCCATGATACACGCCTCATACTCCGCCATGTTGTTAGTACAGTTGAAACACAGCCGGGCAGTGAGTGGAGTATGAGTACCTTGTGGAGATATGATTATGGCGCCGATACCATTTCCCAAAGCATTGGAGGCTCCGTCAAAGTGCATAGACCATCGGGATCCTGGTTCAGGTCCTTCATCCGGTCCAGGTACTTCACAGTCAGTTACTATCATAATGCTTTCATCCGGAAATTCGAAGTTCATTGATTGGTAGTCATCTACCGCTTGATGAGCTAAGTGGTCTGCCAATACACTCCCCTTGATGGCTTTCTGGGTGGTGTACTGAATGTCGTATTCCGTCAAGATCATTTGCCATCTTGCAATTCTCCCAGACAGAGCAGGCTTTTCGAATATGTACTTTATCGGATCCATCTTTGAGATTAATAAGATAGTGTGAGTCAGCATATACTGTCTCAGCCGGCGAGCAGCCCATACCAAAGCGCAGCAAGTTTTCTCAAGCAGTGAGTATCGGGTCTCACAGTCGGTAAACTTTTTGCTAAGGTAATAAATGGCATGCTCTTTTCGGCCAGACTCGTCATGCTGCCCCAGCACGCACCCCATTGAGTTGTCGAGCACTGTCAGGTATAGTATCAGAGGTCTCCCTTCAACCAGTGGCATAAGGATAGGTGGTTCTTGGAGATACTCTTTGATTCTGTCGAAGGCAGCCTGACATTCATCGTTCCAACGTACTACCTGATCTTTCTTCAGCAGCTTGAAGATTGGCTCACAGGTAGCAGTCAGATGTGAGATGAAGCGAGCAATGTAATTCAGGCGTCCTAAAAAACCTCTGACTTCCTTTTCTGTCTTAGGAACTGGAATCTCTTGAATAGCCTTGACCTTAGCAGGGTCCACTTGAATACCTTTGTCACTGACCACGAAGCCTAGCAATTTCCCCGATCTTACCCCGAAGGTGCACTTGTTCGGGTTCAGTCTCAGCTTGTACAGTTTCAACCGGTCAAACAACTTCTGCAGATGATCTAGATGCTCTTCCTCAGTCTGGGACCTAGCGATCATGTCGTCCACATACACCTCTATCTCGTGATGGATCATGTCATGAAATAAAGCAACCATGGCACGTTGGTAGGTTGCCCCAGCGTTCTTTAATCCAAATGGCATGACCTTGTAACAGAAGGTGCCCCACTGAGTGACAAACGTAGTCTTTTCCATGTCTTCAGGTGCCATCTTAATCTGATTGTAACCTGAAAAGCCATCCATGAAAGAGAACACCTTATGCTGAGCTGTATTATCGACAAGGACATCAATGTGAGGTAAGGGGAAGTCATCCTTGGGGCTGGCCCTGTTCAGATCCCTGTAATCGACGCACATTCTGACCTTACCGTCCTTCTTAGGTACCGGCACCACATAAGCAACCCACTGAGGGTAAGAAGTCACTGCAAGAAATCCAGCATCAAACTGTTTCATGACCTCGGCTTTAATCTTCTCAGACATCTCTGGACGCATCCGACGGACCTTTTGCTTAACTGGAGGGCAGTCTTCCTTAGTTGGCAAGTGATGGACCACAATATCGGTATCCAACCCTGGCATGTCTTCGTAGGACCAGGCAAAGATCTCCATATAGTCATGTAACATCTTGGTTAACCGTTGCTTCACGCTGAGCTCTAGGTTGGCACCAATCTTTACCTCTTTTCTGTCTGCTTCAATACCCAAGTTTATGGTTTCCACTGGCTCTTCATGGGGTTGAATTGCCCTCTCTTCCTGAAGCAACAGTCTTGCAAGCTCGCCAGGCACTTCGCAATCATCTTCACCTTCGTCTTCGGCTAAGTTGATCGGATTTTCGAAGTCATAATTGGCAGTAGCAGAGTTGTTATCAGTAAGATCCAGAGTGGATTGAAACCTGTATGAGTGAGTGTGTGTGTAAATACAGCTGTTTTTTTTGAAAATTATGTAAAGGAAAAGAAAGACAGAAAGGAGCACAATATTTGCAATGCGAAAATACGTCCAAGATTTTTATTCATGGTATATGAAATGACAATTTGTATGCCCTCACAAATAGAACCACGATGCCTCGGGTAAGACACCGGGCCATAGAGTTTATCATTGTCTATTACAAAATAACGAAACAAAGCAATTCATTACTTAGTAACAAAATAAACAGGGAGATTGTCCTTTGCGCTCCAATTGTTAAGTCCACCGTCAGTTGCCGGGTAGATCCAGCTATCAAACTCAGCTTCATCAACTTCCTCTTCATCCCCAATAGCATTAACTCCATGAGCAGGCAGGGGAGCTGTCACCACATTAGGCTTGTCAGATGCCTCAAACTGTACCTCTTTAGCGTCAATGAGATCCTGCAGTTTGTTCTTTAGTGCCCAACAGTCATCGGTAGAGTGCCCCGGGCTTTCTGAATGGTAAGCACAACGAGCATTCGGGTTGTACTTGGGAGATGTTGTATTGGGGAACTTCGGCGCCTCCCTGACAGTCACTAAGTTGGTGGCTAGCAACTGTGGCAGAATCTGTGATAGGGTCATGCTTAACCGGGTAAACTCTCGTCGGGGTCTTTCGGCCCTTTGAGGATTATTCGACCGAGGAGCGGCAGCAGGCTTAGCAATCATCACCGCGCTGACAGATTGGCGGTGCTCAGGTCTCTCTGATTTCCTAGAGCCATACACGGCACTAGACTCCTTTTTGAATGGTTTCTTTTCCGAACTAGATGATGCACCCTTTGTAATCTTCCCAGACTTCAGCCCAGCCTCAATTCTCTCTCCAGTCAAGATCAAATCAGTGAACCCAGCAGAAGAATTCCCAATGAGATGGTTGAAAAACGGCCCAGATAGGGTCCCCAAGAACATGTCTACCAACTCCCGATCAGTCAATGGTGGCTGCACCCTGCCAGCCAGGTCTCTCCACTTCTGAGCGTACTCCTTAAAACCTTCGCTTGCACCTAACGCCATACCCTGGAGTTGGGTACGTGTGGGGGAAAGGTCGGCATTATATTGATACTGCTTATAGAAAGCAGTAGCCAACTCCTCCCAGTTACGAACTTTGGTCCCATCCAGCTGATAGAACCATTCGAGATGAGTCACTGAAAGACTCTCCTGGAAGAAGTGGATCCATAAATTCTTATCCGCAGAGTACGGCTGAATTTTCCGAACATAGGACCTTAAATGCAGCTTGGGACAAGACGCCCCGTCATATTTGGAGAAGGATGGTGCTTTGAACTTATGGGGGATAATCACACCAGTCGACAAACCCAGATCTCCGAAATCCAGCCCAGGTACCTGTTGAACCTCCATAGCCTTCAACCTGTCCTCCAGTTGCTTGTATCTGTCATCCGCAGGAGGATACTGCTCTTCATCAAAATCTGTCTCGTTGCCGGAGACTACCGGACTAGGAACCTTGACTTCTGCTTGAGAAGGACTCTTGCCAACAGAAGAACCAGCCTCTTCATGTTGCAGAGTATTGCCAAACCTTCGGCCCGAGTTGAACAGAACAGTTCTTCTCTTATTCTTCTTCTCCTTCTTCAGGAGCATAGCCTTCAGTTCTTCTTGGCCTTTAGCCAGACCCTTGATTAATTCTTGAAACTGCGCATTCTGCGCCTGAAGAGCCTTGATTGATGTCTCAGTTGATGCAGATTCGGGATTCATGATGCTGAAATAAACAGCGAAGAACTGTAAGCAACCTGAAAAGTGGAAAAACCTGCTATGCACATGATGTATGAAATGCGTATGGATTATGTTTTCAAAGACAATCGGGAATCAACTTCGTAAACAAAAAAGAGAACACACTTCATTAGATTCAACTTTGCAACTGAAATTATTCAACAAGTTGCCCTTAGGCGTTACATGAAAGGAAATACTGGAAAGGAAATAAAACTGTAAAGGCACATTCAGAGCTTCTTATTGATCCCATGGTCTCCTCTTCTCAGTACGGATGTAGGCATTCAGAGCTCTCTCATTCTCCAACTGCTTAGTCAGCTTCTGGATCTTTGATTCCTGCTCGTTGAACGTTTCCCGGTAAGAATCCCGTTCTTCTTGCAGTTGCGACCAAGATCTCTTCAATGTCTCATAATCAGTAGGTATCTGAGGAGGAAGGACAATTGGAGGAACACCATCTTTATCAGGACACTCAAGAATGACGGGTCTGACAGCTTCATACGGCATACCTAACTTCTGAGCACGGATGCGAACCCATTTGTAGTAGGCTTCCATAGGTAAAGAAGTCTTTGGCCCTAGCTCTTGTGGGTCAGCTTTATGAACTTTGTCCCAAGCCTTGATGAACCTACGACGCAGCTCGTCACTATCCACCTGAAACTCGAAACTGATGTGAGGCACCAACATCTCATGGGGACCTGCTCTTCTTGCTCTTCCAAACTGACGGAGTGCTAGACATGGATTGTAAGAGATCCCTCCTTGAGTACCAATCAGAGGAACATTAGGATACTCCCCGCATCGATCAATAATAGCTATCTCATCCAAACCTCTGTAAGTCCAAATGATGTCTTTATCGGTGAGAGACATTAACCTATGAGCCCAACCTCTTCCTTCTTGGTTCTTCAGTACGAACTTAGGGAGGTGCGAAATAAACCACCTCACCAACAAAGGGATACAACACCATAGGGTTCCTCGTCTTCGGGTAGTACGGGCATGAAGTTGTTGCAAGATGTCACCCAAGAGAGTGGGCACAGGATTCTGAGACATAAAGATCCTAATGGAAGTGACATTGATGAAGTTGTCAGGATTAGGAAACAGAACCAACCCATAGATTAGGAGAGCCAAGATGTCTTCATATGCCCTAAAGTCCAGATCATTCCAGAAATTGTTAGCTTTACCAATTAGAAACTTAGCCAGGAATCCCTTAACTCCGCTTCTAGTCACCCAGTTGTCTGTTACCTCTTGATGGGTCAAAGGAAGAGCTGCAGCAACGTCCTCAAGCCTGAGGGTCTTTTCCCAACCAGTAAAGGGAGTCTGATCCAGGATAGGGATACCAAGTAAATCAGAGAACTCTTCCAGGGTAGGGACCAGCTGGAAGTCTTGAAAGGTGAAGCACTGGTACTGAGGGTCATAGAACTGGGTCAGAACACTCATCAACTGTTGATCCCGCTTTGCAGTGACTAAACTGAGAAGGGAGCCATGCCTCTGAATGAAGGAAGTGGTATTTGGAATTCTGCTAACCAACTCATCAAGCAACTCAGGTGAACGAACAAAGTTGAACCGGATAGTATTCCTTCGCACAGGCATCGTAATGTCCTACAAAACAGAGCAAAGATGAAACCCTCTTGTCTTTGAAATGGTCAGGTCTTATGCAGGATGCATGCAATGCTCATGATGCTATGATGTTATGATAAAGCACACCACATAAAGATACAAAGGCAAACATGGTAAGGCACACAAGTCACACAAGGAAAGCCCCTAAAGTTTAGGCCAGCATGAGGTCTAGGTACTACCCTCTTTCAGTTTGTTGGTTCATACCTGTCCTAATCAAAAGTAACCGGGTTCTTAGAGGATCCCAATATCATTGACTACCCTCAATCGGTCATAACTCCAGCATCGCAATCTTTTCTTGCGGCCAGAACCATCACGGGAGTTTAGCCTCAATGGGCGTAGCATACTGCTACAATTCTAAAGGCCAAGTTGTGTCAATTAAGGTTCTAAGGTTGTTGGTGCTTAATGACTCTTTAGAAGACCCATATTCTCCTCGTTGCGACACAAGGGATATCGGTACAGACCAAGGTGCCACACCAACGTAGCCACTGCTTCACCTGTGTCGGTCTACGCCGGACAGGTCCCTCACAGCTTATGCTACCTAAACAGGGTATCCCCAGATCCGGGTTAGGATCTATGTATCTCCGATGCAACCCACAATAGTAAAGCAAGCAAAACAATACAAGTGAAAACACAGTTATGACCTAGCCCTAAGGTACACCTCACTTTAAGTTTAAGTCCCCAGCAGAGTCGCCAGTTCTGTGATCGGTGGATCTGGAACTGACTGTTTAACGCTGGTTCGCGAAATGTCGCGGAAAGCAAGAGTCGCCACCGTCTTTTATTTTCTCCAAATGGAAAGGACAAAAGCACAGAAAAATTCCTTAAAGAGATTGCTCTCGGTTCGGGAGGTAGGTTATAGAAAGGGAAGGTGTTAGCACCCTTTCTATCCATGGTTATCCATGGGCTCTTAGATACTTGCTCAATGTGTTTTCAAAAATGGTTTGTTTGCTTTTCAACTGTGGGTTTTAAAAAGTTTCTTTGAAAATTCCAGTTCGACTCTTGTATCGGTCCTCAAGAGTGTTTGAAAAATTGCTTTCGAAAGCTTTTTGAAAATGTGTCGGTGTGAAAAGTATTTTTGATTTGTTTTGAAATTTAGAGCAAGTATCTACGAGAACCTACCTACCCTAAGGAATTCGTCTGTGTAAATGTCCTTTAAGTAGTGCCATCCCACCATTGAGAGGTAGGTAGCACCACCGTTGGAGGTGTTCGGGTAAATTCGAAGGTTCGGGACATGATGATCACCAGAGCAATAGGAAGACACCTTAGAAGCTACCCTCATGCCAGGTTCCCGGATCATGAGGACTTACTAAGACATCCTCTACTCGACGATCACCTTTCGAGGCAAGGCAACAGTGAGGCGTACCCTAGGGGTGGTGTGTGCGATTCGTGTGTCGTTTTCATTGATATTTGTCTTGTCATGTTTGTTGTGATCTACGCTTGATTTTATTTAAGTCCATTCATTCTTGCATGCTTATTTAACAGTTAATATTTGCGGGAAAAGTAAATCTAACGCTATTACAAATGGCGCGGGTCCACATCGCCAAAATTAAACCAGACCCGATTTGACAGAAAGTAAATAAAGCAAAAGAAATAAAAGTGCGAGAAGTTTAAGTTACAACGCTTTGGGAGAGATACATAATGAATTAAGCGAAATAAAACAAATGTGCGAATAAAATAAATTACGAACGAGGGCGTTGGACCCTTTTGCAAAAAATTAAAGTTAATGAATTTAATTAATTAGAATTAATGAGGAATAAAAGATTAAAAATTAAAAAGGAATGTTTTTTGGTGTTTTTGTATTTTTTAAGATTTAATAGAAAAAATAATTAATTAAAACTAAATATTAAACCTAATTCTAATTATTTTAAGTTTATTAAGAAAATATCGACCTTTTTTAACCTAAATGAAACCCTAATTAATTTACAAGTTAATTATAAAAATAAAATAAGTAACATTATTATTATGAAAAAAGGAAAAATTGAAAGGAATAAAATTTATTAAACCTAAATTCTATATTTTTTATATTTTTATGAAAAGAATTAAAGTTGCAACCTAAATTAATACTAAGTTAATTTACATGTTAATTTATTTATGAAAATAATTAAATTAGATATTTATTATATTTGCCATCTTTTCTGATTTTTTGTGATATTTTTATATATATGGTAAAAATAATTTATTAAATTAAAAACAATAAAATAAATAAAATAAAAATTGAAAACAAAATAAATAAAAAGGAAATTGCAAACCAGGGGGGGTGGAAGTCCCTAATATGGAGGTGTGGATCCAGTAAATTGAGCCCACTAACATTCAGATCCGTTGACTTTCCAGGCGCCATGTGGCTCGTTTGACTAGGGTTCAGGGTGTGCTTCCATTCTATGCCTTTGGATTGATCTCCAGGGGGACGTGTCATGCTTGATTAGGAGGCACATAGTATATCCAAACATTAAGCGCTGCATGGGATTAGCTAATGAAAAATGATATTGAAATTGCACAGACCTGGGGTTCGAACCCAGGTCTTGGATGTTGAAGCCACAAGCATTTGCCAGCTGAACCATTGAGCGCGTGTTACATATGTTAGACAAACAAATAATAAAAAAAGAAACAACGCGTTAGTGACTGAAGCGCGCGAAACTTTGAATGAGCCAGTCAGCGTGTGACATGTAATCGTCTTCTCCACCTTCCCTGAAAACAAAACCATATGGCAACGGTTTCTTAAGCGTGGTTTAAGGTTGCTTTAGAGAAAATAGCGATTAGCGCTATATGATCCATAAATTAGGCGCGAGTGCATTAATCTCTTCGTCCAAGCTTCCTGAACCCATCCATGGCATTGTGGTGGTTGAATTTTACGTGATTAAGAAACCCCTAATTGGGAGCTCTGCAAACCCTAGACTGCATCAATGGCCAAATCACGTATATAGCACCAAAACGAAATTAACTTGCATGGTTAGTTTCAGAAACATATAACAAACATGAATCAATAATTAATTTTCATAAAAAATGCCTAGAACATGATATGCGATTATGAGTTTCATGCTGTACAGTTTCAATCGAATCTACCAATTCTTGAGGTTTTGGTTGTTGTTTTTGATTGGAATGTGATCAAGGCAATCTTGGCAAGCTATTGAAACAAGAATGGAGGCTTGAATCGACCTCTAAAGGGGTTTGCAGTTTTGAACTTTTTGATGAAAATTCCAAGTTTGTAAATGTATTTCCTGCGCAGCTTAGAGTGTCTGTGCATTAGGGTTTGATTCTTGTTTATGTATTGAAGCTATTAGGTCAAGAAAATTGAATAAAATCCATTGTAATCTTTGATTGAAGATTTGATTTGCTTAAGGATCTTTTTGAATCTTTTTCACATGTTCTTGTATCAATTTGCATTCAATCACCCCAAATCTTTCCTAATTTGCCTTTACACGAAATATTGACCTTAAAACATGTACAAAAAGATTTGTTAAGGCAAGTTTGATATTTTTCATGTATTTAAATAATTTAAATGAATTAATATAAATAATAATTCAAATAAATAAATAAAAAATGAGAAAATACTTCCCTTTGGGCCAAGTGGTCGTGCATATGCTTATAATGATGAATCATGGAAGAAAAATGGGCCCATTAGCATTTTTAGGTCATTTGGATCAAAGTTGACTTTTCAAAATATCCAAAAATTTCCCAACTTCCACAAGGCATAACTTGCTCAATTTTTAAGCTTTTCACATGTTCTTGGACATTTTGGAAAGGTCTTTGAGTCCTTTAACCAATGCCGTTGGTCCCATGTCATTTTGATTTACCAATCTCAAGTTATGGCCTTTGACTTAAAGTCCCTTTTTATTGACTTTTGAAAATGACCTATAATGTTGAAATTGATAACTTTTTGTGAGAGCATTTCTTGGACTTGAAGTATGAAGATGAGTTGTAGGAAATGTCTTTCTCTTAAAAATGAGCTTTGGATGGAATTTTTCTGATAATCCATGTGAAAGTTATGCCCTGGTCAATTTCAGTTGACTTTTTCAGCTGTCCAAATATAGTAACTTTTGCATCTTTGATGATTTCTGAGCCAAATTTTGAGAATCATGATCAAGCATTGATCAAATGATGTTTGTGGCTTCAAAATGGTATGTTGACCAAAAATTTGAACTTTTGACTGTCAAATGACCATTTTGCCCCTACAATTGACTGTAGTGCAATTTAGGGTTTTGACTGTGCAATTTTGAGCTGAATGCCTTGAAACTTGATATGAGGATACTTGACTATCTTTGTAAGCATATGGGACTTGATTGGGCCTTTGAAAACTTCATTTTCTTGATCAGAACCCAAACCCTAGTTTTGACTGTATAGGAGGCTCTTTGACTGTGCAACCCTTGGGGAATTTTGCAGCTTGACTTGGCAATTTCTTGAAGAATATGGGAGGGCAAATTTTGGGGTACAACACAACCCTTTTGGTATCATTTCAGTTGGATCTTCCACGTTCATGTATGAAGCTTTGACCCAAAAGGTGTTTTTGTTGACTTTTCAAAAGGACCTATAATGTGAAAATTCATATCTTTTGATGAGTTCATATTTTGAACTTGTGGGATGAATATGAATTGTAGGGAATTTCATCCTCTTCAAAATGAGCCTTGGATGGAAAATTTATGATAAAGTATTAAGAAGTTATGCTTGGTCAAAGTTGGGTTGACTTTTCCTACAAAACCCTAATTTAGCAACTCTTGGGTTTTGATGAATTTGGAGCATTCCTTGAGGAATCATGATCAACCCTTGATCAAATGATTAAATTCACTTCAAAATGTTAATGTTGACCAAAAATATTGAAGTTTGACTGTATGTGGGCCACGGTTGACTTTTGACCTAATACAGTCTATTCTTAAGCATCTGAGCAGTTGATTGAGAAAACTTCTTGCGCAAGGCTTGAAATTTGACATGGAGGGTCTTGAGAACATTAGGACCATGGAGAGTATATGAGGTATTTGTGGTTCACCCATCTTGGTGAAAATGGAAACCCTAATTGGAGGTACACTACTATAGGAGAGAGTTTGTCTGGTCCACTCTTAGGCAATCTTGAGCAAATTAAAGATCTCAATGGACATGTATTGAGTAAAATGAGAGGGAAAATTTTGGGGTAAAATAGCTGCCCCTGTTCAATCTTCTTAAACCTGAGGATGTAGATTGGCTATCTTGCCTTTCGTGATCTGAAGGTGGAAGATGATTGAAAACTAGAGTGCCCAGAAATTTGCACTCGTATGAAGTGGCACTTGATTTGTGATATCGGGAATGGGCTTACAGATACCATTTGTAGATCGATGATAGAATATTGTCAGATATGGTCCTAAAGACTCCATCCTTGCGGATGTTGATTTCCTAAGACATTCCTTCGATGAGAGTTCCTATTACTGTTGTTGATGAGAAATCTGCTGAGGAACGTTGGTATCTGTCTTTGGAGAAATAGAATTTTATGAGCTTCAGTTGTCCGTTATTCTACTTGGGAAATAATTCCTGCTTGAGGAAATGGAAGTAATACACATATCTGGTCAAGGTACAAGTTGCACTGTGACTTACTGGGGAAATGTGAAACCAATCATGTTTGATCTGGTCCATGTCTTACAGTGTTGTGAACTGTTGTCTGGAGATAAGAGGGAAGGAACCTGGATAGTAAGGTTATGAGAAGGAACCTGGATAGTGTGGTTGCTTCGATATGAAATCCTGGATAGTAGGGATGTGAGAAGGAACCTGGATAGTAAGGTTACTTCGATATGAAAGCCTGGATAGTAGGGCTGTGAGAAGGAAGCTGGATAGTTGGGTTACTTCGATATGAAATCCTGGATAGTAGGGCTGTGAGAAGGAACCTGGATAGTAGGATTACTTCGATATGAAAGCCTGGATAGTATGGGTGTGAGAAGGAACCTGGATAGTAGGGTTACTTCGATATGAAAAGCCTGGATAGTAGGGCTGTGATAAGGAACCTGGATAGTAGGGTTACTTCGATATGAAAGCCTGGATAGTAGGGCTGTGAGAAAGAACCTAGATAGTAGGGTTACTTCGATATGAAAGCCTGGATAATAGGGCCGTGAGAAGGAACCTGGATATTAAGGTTACTTTGATATGAAAGCCTGGATAATAGGGCTGTAAGAAGGAACCTGGATAGTAGGGTTACTTCGATATGAAAGCCTGGATAGTAGGGCTGTGAGAAGGAACCTGGATAGTAGGGTTACTTCGATATGAAAGCCTGGATAGTAGGGTTGTGAGAAGGAACCTGGATAGTAGGGTTACTTCGATATGAAAGCCTGGATAGTAGGGTTGTGAGAAGGAACCTGGATAGTAGGGTTACTTCGATATGAAAAGCCTGGATAGTAGGGCTGTGAGAAGGAACCTGGATAGTAGGGTTACTTCGATATGAAAAGCCTGGATAGTAGGGCTGTAAGAAGGAACCTGGATAGTAGGGTTACTTCGATATGAAAAGCCTGGATAATAGGGCTGTGAGAAGGAACCTGGATAGTAGGGTCACTTCGAGGCGATAATGTGGATTAGTTGACCCGTTTGATTTCGGGAACTGAGTTTCCATTAGTCGTCTGTAGATATGATATGTATAACTGCTGAATTTGTTGAAGCTAATCCTCTTTTCCTGAAAAGATATCAGGGTTAGTTATATGCGATGCATGAAATGCAGGGTGAGATGATGTTCTCAAAATAAATGAGATTATGTTGTATATGTCATGTATGCGTATGTCATGATGTTTGTTTATGAAATGCTATCGGGGTATGCTCGCGTCTAGGAAAATGAATCCCTGATTATTGTCGGAGAGTTATAAATATTCCGTCGAGAAGAGATGCTTGAGAATAACTCTACGGGGACCAAACTTAGGGGGGGAAGAGATACTCTGTTGGTACACCTGCTGATATGGAGGAATAAACTCAGCGGGGGATGAAATTCCGTTGATGGAAGTGATGAGCTCTGTTGGAGATTAAGCTTCTGTATCTGTAGAAATAAACTCCGCTTGGGGGATAAGATTTATTGACTCGCCTGCGATTACGAACCTCGACTGGGGATAGTTATGTCCTGTTTCAGGGAAGCTGACATTAATGCCTTAGGATACTTTTACTTTGTGGGGAGTGTATGTACTGATACTCATGTTCCAAAGCTGGTTCTATCCCGATACCTGTTGGGCATAGGAACCATTGGGTTTGGCACTTCTTATTTTTCCCTGTTTCTGGAATTACGAGTAACTGCCTTTATTTCTTATATAAATATTTATGAGCAGCAATCATTTTCAAATGCATATATCAAAAATAAATCATTGGATGTTCTTGTAAAACAAAACAGAAAAAGAAAAACAAATTGAAGTTTTTTGTGAAAATGACTTGTATTGATTTTGAAATTGGCCTGTAATAGGCGTTTTGTACAAGGAGGCTGACGTCCTAGTAAGAGAACGCCACCGAAAGATATAAATTATACAATTTGTGTAAAAGAACGAAAAAAGATATGTGAAACAACCCCATTGGGTTCCGACTCTGCTATTGCCTTTATATCTTCAAGCGTCTCATCACTTTGCTTCTTGGTCGAAGGTTGATCAGATTGATTGGCGCTATCTGAGCTTGATAGTCGATACTGAAGTCTGGTCGAAAGATGATCCAATGACACATAGTGATACGCTTCAATCCCTAAATTTTTCCTGGATTTCCCTTTCGGGTTTTCAATCCACCGAGATACCCTTTTTTGCCCAAGCCTCCCCTTCGGGTTTTCGACTTGCCGGGTGTAAAGATTTTTTCATTTTCATCCCTTACTTTTGCCTGAACCCTTTTGGTTTGCCGAGAATCCCTTATTTTTTCCTAGGCCAGTCAACCTATAGGTTCTTTGATTATGCATAGTATCTTTTCACTATGACTGCATTGACGGGGTGAGGAAGGTCGTCACCATCCGTGGTGGTTAGAATCATTGCTCCACCCGAGAAAATGTTCTTAACCACAAATGGCCCTTCGTACGTGGGGGTCCATTTGCCCCTGGGATCACCTTGCGGAAGTATGATGCGCTTGATTATTAGATCCCCGACTTGATATTCTTGGCGTCTGACTTTCTTGTTAAAAGCCTTGATCATTCGCTTTTGATACGTCTGACCATGGCAGATTGCAGTAAGTCTCTTTTCATCGATTAGATTCAGTTGATCAAGTCGGGTTTGGATCCAGTCGTCTTTGCTCCAACCTGCATCCTTCATAATCCTGAGAGAAGGTATCTGGACTTATATGGGTAGGACTGCCTCCATGCCATATACCAAATAGTAGGGTGTTTCCCCTGTCGACGTCCGTGCTGAGGTACGGTACCCATGAAGAAAAAATGGTAACATCTCATGCCAGTCTTTGTATGTCACCATCATCTTCTGTACAATCTTCTTGATGTTCTTGTTAGCTGCTTCAACAACGCCATTCATCTTCGGCCGGTAGGGAGAAGAGTTATGATGCTGTATCTTGAACTGTTTACAGAGCTCGGTGATCATTGTGTTGTTGAGATTCATACCATTGTCAGTAATAATCATCTCTGGTACACCATATCGACAGATCAAATTGTGTCGGATAAACCGCGCCACGACATTCTTGGTTACTATAGAAAAAGAGGATGCCCCAACCCACTTTGTGAAATAATCAATGGCTACTAAGATGAAACGATGTCCATTAGACGCAGTAGGTCTGATCTCGCCGATCATTTCGATGCCCCACATCGCAAAGGGCCAAGGAGTTGTCAGGACACTTAAGGGGACCGGAGGCACATGCACCTTATCAGAGTAGATTTTTAACTTATGACGGGTTCGAGAGTGCTGGCAACGATAGGCTTCCATAGTGGACCGGTAATATCCTACCCGTAGGATCTTCTTAGCCATGGTGTGTCCACTAGAATGAGTTCTGAAGGTTCCTTCATGTAAATCTGTCATGATCCTCTCCGCCTTGCTCTTGTCTACACATCATAGTAGTGCGGAGTCATGGTTGTGCTTATAGAGGATTCCATTGCTGAGGAAGAACTTTGCAGCAAACCTTCTCAGAAATTTCTTATCATTGACAGATGCCCCTTCGGGATACTCTTGAGCCTCGAGATACCTTTTAACTTCGTGAAACCAGGGTTTGTCTGCCACTTCTTCGGTATCAATCTCGCAGCAGTGTGGTGGTTCATCCAACCTCTCAATGGTAATATAGGGAGCTTCATTATCCCACCTAACCATGAACATATAAGACATGGTAGCTAGCGCGTCCGCCAACTGGTTTTCCTCTCGTGGGAAATGTTCAAAGGTTACCTCCTCAAAGTGTGGGAGCAATGTCAGTACATACTCTCTGTAAGGAATAAGATTTGGGTGCTTCGTATCCCACTCGCCTTTGATCTAACTTGTCACCAAAGCGGAATCCCAGAATACACTTAAGAACTTAATCCTCAGGTTAATAGCAGCTCGAAGACCCATGATACATGCTTCATACTCTTCCATGTTGTTAGTGCAGTTGAAACATAATCGGGCGGTGAACGGAGTATGACAACCCTTAAGAGATATGATTACAGCGCCAATGCCATTACCTAGTGCGTTTGAGGCTCCATCAAAATACATAGACCATCAGGATCCTACCTCAGGTCCTTCATCTGGTCCAAGTTCTTCGTAGTCAGTCACCAACATGATATTCTCATCCGGGAACTCGAAATTCATGGATTGGTAATCATCCACGGCCTGATGAGCCAAATGATCAGCCAATACACTCCCCTTGATTGTTTTTGGGTTGTATATTGTATGTCGTATTCGTTTAAGATCATTTGCCACCTTGCTATCCTTCTAGAGAGAGCGGGCTTCTCAAAAATATACTTGATCGGATCCATCTTTAATATCAACAAGGTAGTGTGAGTCAGCATATACTGTCTCAGTCGGCGAGCAGCCCAAGCCAAAGCGCAAAAAGTTTTCTTGAGCAATGAGTATCATGTCTCACAGTCGGTAAACGTTTTGCTAAGGTAGTAAATTGCGTGCTCTTTTCGACCAGACTCCTCATGCTTCCCCAGCACACACCCCATTGAATTGTCTAGCACATTCAAGTATAATATCAAAGGTCTTCTTTCAACTGGAGACATCATAATTGGAGGTTCTTGAAGGTATTCTTTGATTCTTTCGAAGGCGATCTGGAATTCATCATTCCATTTTACAACTTGATCTTTCTTCAGAAGCTTGAAGATTGGCTCACAAGTAGCCTTCAGATGTGAAATGAACCGAGTGATGTAATTTAGACGTCCCAAGAAACCTCTAACCTCTTTCTCTATGCAGGGAGCCGACATTTCTTGTATGGCCTTTACCTTCGCAGGGTCTACCTGAATATCCTTGTCACTGACGACAAAACCCAGAAGCTTACCAGACCTTACCCCGAAGGTACACTTGTTCGGATTCAACCTCAGCTTGTATGTATTCAACCTGTCAAACAATTTCTGGAGATGATCGAGGTTCTCTTCCTCATTCTGAGACCTGGCTATCATGTCATCAACATAGACCTCAATCTCGTGGTGAATCATATCATGGAACAAAGCGACCATAGCGCGCTGATAAGTTGCCCCAGCATTCTTCAACCAAAACGACATCACCTTGTAGCAGAAGGTCCCCCACTGTGTAACGAAGGTTGTCTTCTCCATGTATTCAGGAGCCATCTTGATTTGGTTGTAGCCAGAGAAACCATCCATGAAGGAGAAGATTTTGTGCTGTGCGGTGTTGTCGACCAGAACATCAATGTGAGAAAGTGAGAAGTCATCCTTAGGGCTTGCCCTGTTCAGATCTCTGTAATCTATGCACATTCGTACCTTACCGTCCTTCTTAGGTATCGGGACGACATTGGTAACCCACTTTGGATAGGAAGTGACAGCTAAGAATCCTACATCGAACTGTTTCATGACCGCTGCCTTGATCTTCTCTGACATTTCAGGGCGCATACGGCAGACCTTCTGCTTAACCAGAGGACAGTCTTCTTTAGTCAGCAGGCGATATACCACAATATCAGTGTCCAAACCAGGCATATCTTCATAGGACCAGGCGAAGATCTCGACATAGTCGTGCAACATCTGTATCAACCTCTGTTTGACACTAAGCTCCCTATTTGCACCTATTTTAACCTCTTTTCTGTCTTCCTCAGTACCCAAGTTTACTGTCTCAACCGACTCTTCATGGGGTTGTATGGCCCTTTCCTGCTGTAATAGACTACCAAGTTCTCCAGGAACCTCACAATCATCCTCACCTTTGTCCTCGGCTTGGTTGATCAGAATTTTGAAGTCATAACTGGCAATACCAAAGCTGTTATCAATGGGATCCAGAGTGGATATGGATCTGCATTATGATACGTGAGTGTGTGTAAGAGAAATAGTTGTTTTGATAAAGTGAAAGCAGGAAAGAAAAACAGAGAGTGCAAAATTTGTATACAAGAAACGTCCAATGCTTTATTGATGATTATGAATTGACAAATAATAGCCCTCACAAGCAAAGCCAAGGTGCCTCGGGAAAGGCACCGGGCCGTAAAGTTTCAAATTGTTTAATACAAATCTTTAAAAAATAAGTCAATTACTGCAGAATAAAAGAAACATGTATGAAGTCCCTAGCCGTCCAGTTACTCGGTCCACCGTTGGTAGTTGGGTAGATCCAGCTGTCAATTTCTGAGTCCTCGTCATTGTCTTCAATGGCATTAATTCCCCGATTGCTGATGTGTAGGGGAGGTCTTCCAGCCCGAGCGCGTCTAACAGCCCTTTGAGCCCCTGTAGTAAAGCCCAAACCAAATTTATCAGTTTTATGAGTGAAATCAGGGAGCTGAACCCAATTGGCACACCCACCTTCTTCAACCGCGGCCCTGGAATCCTTGAGAGAAGCCATCCTCAAAGGTGGTTTGTTGCTAATAGTTTCAGTTGATGCAAAGATCTGAGGGACCTCTTCAAAATTCTGACAAGGAGTTTTGATGAATTCCCCGTCTATCTCTATGTAGCGGAAGGAGTTGAGGTGACTCACCATATATTATTCTTCACCCTACACTGTGACAATCTTTCCTTTCACCGGATACTTCAGCATTTGGTGGAGTGTGGAGGTGACTTCCCCAACCCCGTGGATCCAAGGACGACCCAACAAACAAGAATATGATGGCCTGGTATCCATCACATAGAAAGTGGACCCAAAAGTCTGAGAACCCACTTTGACAGGGATGTCCACCTCCTCGTGCACCATTCTCTTTTTATCCGTCAAAATCCCTTACCACAATGTTACTAGGCTTTAGAGTCAAACCCTCGCAATCTAACCAGTCCAACGCCTTCTTCGTCAGAATATTCAGTGAAGACCCAGTATCTACCAGCACATGAGCCATAGTGGTGCCCCTGCATTCAATCGAGACATGCAGAGCATCATTATGCTTCCTTCCCTTCGGTGTCAAGTTTGCATCTGAAAAACCCATCATATTATCAGCAGTCAGGCTGGCCACACAATCTTTAAACTGGTTGGCTGAAGTTTCCTGCGGCACGTGCGCAATCTTGAGAAATGAAATCAAAGCCTTCGCATGGGCTTCAAAACACAACAATAGAGATAACATAGATATCTTAGATGGGGTTTTCCCCAGCTGCTCGACCATATTGTAGCTTCCACAACAATATTTCAGTATTTCCTCTATTTCTTGTTTAGAGGCTTCCACAACAACTTTGTTAGGCGTCTCTGTCCGAGAAGGCTCACCTACAACCTCTTCTCTGCGGGTATCCGAAGATTCGCCGAAAGGGGTAATAATTGGAGTAAGAATAGGAACAGTAGTGGATGTGCTAGCAGGAACAACAGATGGAATGACAATAGGCTTGTTAACAGTCTTAGGGGAAATCTCGGGAGGGAAGACCCTTCCACTTCAGGTGACTTTGCTGGTTTCGACAATGTTATCAATATCAGGCTCAACTTCTTCATCTTTCAAATCTTGTTTGATGCCATGATAGTACACATCGACACCATAATGCCATGGGACAGCTTTGTCCGAGACATACGGGACAGGACCAGGGACAGTGATTATCAGCGGAGCAATTCTTAGAGCAGATGTAATCCTAACAGGTCTTCTCGAGGAATCCTTGGAAGGATTGGAGGAAATGGTTATAATGGCAACGTCTTCAATTGGAACAACAGGAATCATAGTTTTCTCAAATAGAATTTCTTTTCTATCTATCAGGCGTTGGACACCTAACTTCAGCAAACGACAACCAGCAGGTAGAAACGAACACATGCGGCAACCTTCACCATAACTCGGAAATAAACCGGCCAACAGCAAATTCTTCTTGACAATCATGAGAGGATTAGACACTTCATCGACAGAGGTAACAAACAAATCAGTATCAATAGCATTAACTCCACGGTCGTGCTTAGGCATGGGAGCAGTTATGACATTTGGCATCTCTAGAGCATCAAAATCTATTTCCTTAGCTTCAATCAAGTCTTGTATTTTGTTCCTCAGAGACCAGCAGTCATTTTTATTGTAGCCAGGACTCTTAGAATGATAGGCACACCAGGCATTCGGATTATATCGGGGAGCTGTAGTATTTGGATTCTTGGGAGCCTCTCTTAAGGTTGCCAAGTTGGATCTCAGCAGATGAGTTAGAACATCAGCCAATGTCATGTTGATGAAGGTAAACTGCCGTTGTGGTCTTTCCACCCTTTGTTGATTGTTGCATTTTGGAGCAACTGCAGGTCTAGGTATCATCACGACACTTACTGTCTGACGTTTTTCATCCCTGTTCTGACCCCTCGGGCCGTAGATGGCACTGGCTTCCATTTTACCAGCAAAAGGATTCTTTACTGAACTTGAAGATACATCCTTCTGTATTTTGAAACTTCGAATCCCAACTTCTACTCTTTCCCCAGTTAGGATCAACTCAGTAAAACCGGCTGATGAGCTGCCGATCAAATGATTGAAAAATGGACCAGATAGCATCCCTAGAAACATATCAACCAACTCCCTATCAGACAATGGGGGTTGAACTCTCCCAGCCAAGTCTCTCCATTTTTGTGCATAATCTTTAAAGCCTCCACTTGCACCCATGGACATACTCTGGAGTTGAGTACGAGTGGGAGCAAGGTCGGCATTATACTGATACTGCATGTAGAAAGCAGCAGCCAGATCTTCCCAGTTTCGGATATTCGCTCCCTCTAGCTGGTAGAAACATTCAATTTGAGTCCTTGACAGACTATCTTGAAAGAAGTGAACCCACAGATTTCTATCAGCTGTGTGGGGCTGGATCTTCTTGACATAAGAACGGAGATGGAGTTTTGGGAAGGACACCCCATCATACATAGAAAAAACCGGAGCTTTGAATTTCTGTAGGATGACTACTCCCGACACCAATCCCAGTTCTTCGAAATCTAGTCTAGGTATCCTCTGAACATCCATGGCACTCAAACGGTCTTCTAGCTGTTTGTATCTATCCTCGGCAGGAGGATATTGCTCATCGTTATAATCAGTATCATTGTCAAAGACTACAGGACTGGGATCCTTCTCTTCTTCCCGATTCTCCCATTCCTTAGGTGAAGAGGTCAGATCGACATGTCGCTTCAACCGCTCTCCAAACCTTCTGCCCATATTCAGAATACCAGCAGCTTTCTTCTTTTTCTTCTTTTCTTTCAGGATGAGGGCTTTCAGATCCTCCTGCCCTTTCGCCAGACTTATGAACATCTGTTGGAACTGGGTGTTCTGTGCCTAAAGATCCTTGATGCTTTATTCAGAAGACATTTCTGCTGAAATAAACAGCGAAGAAGATGAGAAACCTGTAATGGTACCTGTTTGTGCAATGTCATGGATGATATGAGTATGCAATGATTTCAAGGATTCTTAAAGGCTCAGATTCGTTTAACCAAAAGAAACACACGTTAATTGCATTGATAAGTTCGAATTGTTACAAAGAATGCCCTTTAGGCTTACAAATAAACAAAACAAAACTGAAAGCAAAAAGAAACTAGGTCTCCCAAGAGCGCATCCTCTTTGGTGCGATGTAGGAATTTATGTTCCTTTCTTCATGAAGTAGCCTAGTGAGCTCTAGGACCTTCTTCTCGCTGGCATAGAGCTGAGCTTCAAACGTGTCCCGCTCTTCTTTGAGTTGAACCTAAGACTTCTGTAATTCTTCATGATTAGTTGGCATGCCAGGGTGATGAACAAAAGAAGCAGTGTCTCCTTCAGCAACTGGTTCCATAATTATTGGCAGGACAACAGGGTAGGGCATCATCAGTCTTTGGGCGCGAGCTCGTGCCCATTGGAGATAAGGCTCCAGAGGAATGGAATTCTTGTGCCCTAGAGTCTTGCTATCAATTTTATGCACCATGCCCCAAGCTTTTATGAACCTTCTACGATAGCCTTGAACGTCGTTCTCATAATTGAAGGTGATTCCTTGGATAAGCGTATCATGAGGACCATTACTTCTCGCATAACCAAATTGACGCGGTGCCAAACAAGGGTTGTAAGTGATTCCTTCCCTAATGCCTAAGAGGGGGACATTAGGGAATTCACCATAGCGATCGATGATGGTAACATCTTCCGAGAATCGTGAACACCAATGAATGTCTGAATGCTTAAGGGACATCAGCCTACGAGACCATTTCAAACCCTAATCATTCTTCAAAACATACCTGGGTAGGTGCGAAATAAACCACCTAGCCAATAGAAGAGTGCAACACAGGAGGGTTCCCTTTATCTTTAGAGTGCGAGCATGCAAAGAGTGCAGAATATCCCTAAGTAATGTAGGTACTGGATTATGAGACAGGAAAACCTTGATAGTGCTCACATCTACGAGTTGATCAGCATTAGGAAAAAGTACCGTCCCATAAACGAGAAGTGCCATCACCTCTTCGAAAGCTTGTAAATCTAAGGTATCCCAAAAATAATAAGCCTTCTCAAATAGAAACTTAACCGGAATTCCTTGGACACTCCCTCTAGTCTCCCAATTTTCCACTACGTCAGACCGTTGTAAAGACAGAGCTCTAGAAATTTCTCCAGGCTTTGGATGTTCTTCCGTAACATTGAAAGGCAACTGGTCAAGAATAGGTACCTTCAACAACTGAGAAAACTCCTCCATAGTAGGTACTAGCTGGTAATCTGAGAAGGTAAAACAATGGTGCACCGGATCGAAGAACTGAAACAACACTTTTAACAACTTTTCATCAGGTTTTGCAGTGACCAAATTGAGAAACTGACCGTGCTTTCTAGTGAAATGAGAACCTTCGAGAACCCTTAATGCCAAATCCTTTAGTTGGGGAGACACTTTCACAAGGTTGATCTGTATAGTGTTCCTACGGGCAGATGCCATGTCCTACAAAGCAGAGCAAAAATGAGCCCTAGGGAATCCTTGAAATGGTTAGTCATGATATGCTATGCTTATGATGTCGTGATTAGGTTAGAAAATCACAGGTATAGCAAACAACAAACAAGTCACACCAAGTCCTTAGGTTTAAGGCTTGCATGAGTTTTAAGGTCATGCCCTCTTGAAGTTGGATTGGTTTAACCTACCCTATAAATAGTAACCGGGTTCTAAAAGGGATCTCAATATCACTGATCTTTCCACCAGCTTCATTCAATTGGCGATGGACTCGCAACCAAACAAAACACAAGAGTCAAACCTCAATGAGTGTAGCATCGAGTATCTGTCGACCTTGGGCATACACCAAAGCCGACCATCTCGCTACGTCCTACTGGCCAAGTTGTGCAATTAAAGGTTCTAAGGTCAGTTGATGCTTCACGACACCATGCGGCGGCCCTGTACTCTCCCTGATTGACTCAAGGGTTACCAGTACCAACCAAAGTGCCACATCAACGTAGTTACTTCTTCAACCGTGCCGGTATACCCCAGCATAGTTCCCTCACAGTTTATTGCTACTTACCTAAACCATGTTCCCCAGATCCGGGTGTAGGATCTATAGTAACCCCGAACAAACCCCCAAAAGTAAAGCAATCAAGACAATCAAGAGGAGCAATTTTAAAATGATATAAATTCTAAGGTATACCCCACTATATAGAAGTCCCCAGTTCTGTGATATGGTGGCAGAACCGACTGTTAATACTGGTTTACATTTTTTGTTCGCAAATATCACGATAAGCAAGAGTCACCACCGACTTTTATTTCATCCAATCATGGAAAAGGAAAAAGAACAGAAAAAACATTTTTCGAGATATTCTGAGTACAGGGGGGGGGGGTAGATTATAGAAAGGGAAGGTGTTAGCACCCTTTCTATCCGTAGTTATCTACGGGCTCTTAGGTACTTGCTAATTTTTCAAATTGCTTGTGTGTGTTTGTCTTGAAAATGTTTTACTTCGTGATAACCCTTGTATCAGTCCTCAAGGATGTGACAAAGTTTATTTTGAAAGGTGTTTGTGTGAAATGTTTTTATTGATCAAGTACTTAAGATTCTACCTACTCGAAAAAAGATTGTTCATTCTATTTCCTTTAGACAGCGCTATCCTACTATTAAGGAGTAGGTAGCAACGTCGTTGGAGTTGTAAGGGACATTCGAAAGGGACAAGTACAATCACTAAAGCAATAATTAGAAAACTTTAGTAATAACCCTAGAGTCTTAAGATCTTTCTGAGGCAACATTTCCAAATCAACATTTCTGAGGCAACATTCGAATGGGACAATTTGATCATTTTAGACTGGAGGGTAACCCCTAAAATCTCCTATGCTTAATGATTGTTTACCGAAGGCAACCGAATTAAGGTAAACCCTAGGAGTGAACATGTGCATGTGAACTTTTTTCCAGTTATTTAGTCTTTGCACATTAGGTGATCTACCATTCTAAATTTCAAGCATTATTTTCATACTATCCTATTTGCCATGCATCTAGACAGTTAAAGATTCCGGGAATTTAAAGTGCGAAAAATAAAACCTAGCTATTACAAGGCTTCGGGGAGGGGGATTAATTACATAACCAAAAGTGGGGGAAAAACGATAAAAAAAACCCTAGTTTTAACTATTACAAACCTTTAGTAGTTACATAATTATGGACAAATAATTAACAAGCGCGCAGAAGATTAAATGCGAGGACGATTGAAATAACCTAAAACCCTAATTGAGAGAAAAAGTTTTTTGTGGATTTTTATTTGAGAAAACATTTAAATTACAAATCAATTAAACCTAATTTCTAATTTTTTAAATTGTGAAAGAAATTAAATTAACCTAATTTTCTAATTAAATTAATTAATAAAAGAAATAGATATTTATGAGAAAAATGATTTTTAGTGTATTTTTCAAGAAAGTTAATTAAATTATGTACAAATAAAATCCTAAGTCTAATTATTTTTAATTACATAAAAAAAGATTAAATTACCCTAAATTAATTAAACTAATTAATTTTAAAAAATAAAAATATAATTAAAAAAAGAGTTTTGTGATTTGTGATTTGTTAAAAAATAATTTTGTGTTAATTAAAAGAAAAAGAAAATAATTAAAGAAAATAAACAAAGAAATTAAAGAAAAAAAAGAATAGAAAAAGAATAAAATGGGTCTGTTGTTGAATTGCTGAAGGGGGTGTGAAGCTGATATTCCAAGCCCAATAATGATGAGCCCAAGTCAACCACGCTGGATTAGGTGTTGCGTTGAACTGAAGGTGTATCATACTCATTTGTCGCAGTTGTTGGATCTTGGTTGGATATGAATCTGATGGTCATATCCTGAGTTGCATGGTGGACACATGGAATAGTAGTGTATGAGATCCTGCATATAAATGTTAGAAAATAGGAAAAATGTTTGGACCTGGGATCGAACCCAGGTCCTTCCCTTCACAAGCGTGTCTCTCTACCAACTGCGCTGGCTTGTCAACTTGTTTATATAATGAAAACAAAACATAATAAATAAAACAAAGTAATAAACTCAGAAAGGCGCGCGAGATTCAAATGAACCAATGGTGGGCTGCCACATATTATCTTCTTCGCTGCAACCGTCGTTTTAGGGGAAAGACTTTTACTTACAGACACAAGTCTGTAACTACAACTCTGTGAAACTCAAAAATCTCATACGAGCACGATAAATTGATTGTGATGGTACAAATAAACTCTTCTTCGCCTCACGAGCATCATGGTAATTCATTCATAGCCTAATTTTTCCTGCATCAAGAAACCCTAAAAAAACATAAAAAACCCTAACAATGGCAGGTGCGTGTATAAGCTTCAAAAATGCAATTAAACCCTCCAGTTAGCTTGCAAACATGATAATAATCACAAATATTACAATTAAAATTGCTAATGATGCAAGAATTGGGATAATCGATTATGGAATAAAAATGCAAACCGTGTGAGTTACAGTTGGTGTTTTTGGGCGTTTCAGACCTTGCAAATAGTTGGAATAGCTTCCTGATACGTCCAACAATGTATTGGGATAGCTAGGATAGCTTGAGATATCTTGTGGAGTGAAAACCAATTCCCACCTTTCTTTGAATTTTGTGACTTTGCTCTACCTTTTTTCACGACTCTCACCCTTGTGTTTTGACTTCTCTTTGTTCAATATATATCATAGGGTGAATTAGGGTTGTAAAAACAGATCACATCTTTGAAAGTTTTGAAGATTTGATTTGATCTTCATGGAATATGTAAACTTGCTTTAATGAGCCAAATTATCCCTTTCTTGTTCCAATTAGCTTAGATTCTAATTGATCTTGATATCCTTGCATTATTTGATTGAGATCCTGTCCAAAAATCAGAATCTTTTCCATTATTCATCAATTATTTGATTTAATTGAAATTTTAATTAACAAAAAATCCAAATAAATTTAAAAATGAAGCAAATAACATGAGATTGAATATTTGGGTCGTGGACCATGGTATAAGTGAAGTGCAATCATGAAATTCTAGGCCCATTTGGTAAAAAAATGCACTTTTGAGCACATTTGACTTTTGGCAATTTTGCAAAAAAGGTCAACTTTGACAAGGCATATCTCTTCAAATTTTAACCCTAGAGAGGTGTTATTGGACTTTTTAGAAATCTTAGGATGTCCCCTAAACAACATTTTTTGTCTCATTTCAATTTTATCTTCCATGTTTATGTATGAAGCTTTGACCCAAAAGGTGTTTTTGTTGACTTTTCAAAAGGACCTATAACGTGAAAATTCATATCTTTTGATGAGTGCATATTTTGAACTTGTGGGATGAATATGAATTGTAGGTAATTGCATACTCTTAAAACTGAGCCTTGGATGGAAAATTTCTAATAAATTATGAAGAATTTATGCTTGGTCAAAGTTGGGTTGACTTTTCCTACAAAACCCTAATTTAGCAACTCTTGGGTTTTGATGAATTTGGAGCATTCCTTGAGGAATCATGATCAACCCTTGATCAAATGATGAAAGTCACTTCAAAATTTTAATGTTGACCAAAAATATTGAAGTTTTACTCTACGTGGGCCACAATTGACTTTTGACCTAATATAGTCGATTCTCAAGCATCTGAGCAGTTGATTGAGCAAACTTCTTGTGCAAGGCTTGAAATTTAACATGGAGGGTCTTGAGAGCATATTAGGACCATGGAGAGTATATGAGGTCTTTGTAGTTCACCCATATTGGTGAAAATGGAAACCCTAATTGGAGGTACACTGCCTTAGGAGAGAGTTTGTCTGGTCCACTCTTGGGCAATCTTGAGCAAATTGAAGATCTCAATGGACATGTATTGAGTAAAATGAGAGGGAAAATTTTGGGGTACAAAAATATGGTTTGGATTTTTAAATCAACAAAGCCTCGCTCAACACCGAAGTGGAAAATATCTCACTTCACTACATATCATAGAAGTGTAGTAGCTCGCATCACTACAAGGATTGACAAGAATCTATCTTTTGAGAAAATCTTTAAGCAAAAATACAAAGTGGCTAATGGTTTGAATGAGATTGATTGACTTTTAGTCTTCTCACAAAAAATGTCAAAGTATTATTAAGTTTTTTAAAGTTTGATTAAGAAAAGATTTTTGAAAATGCATGGACCTAAGTCCAAGTTTATTATGAAAGCGGTTCAAGTTTAGAAAACAAGAATAGTTTTGAAAAGGAGGGAGAAGATTTTTGAAATTAAAGAAGGTGGGAGGAGATGAAGGGACTGTCCTAAAACATAAGGTAAAAGCTAGGGAAAAGAACCGTATAACCAACAAGAAGCCAACATTTGACATAATGAGTCAATGTAGAATTCCCATCCTTTGGGTTTGAAACCAAAAAATCAAAGATAATAAAACCTCTTAAGAAAACCAAGCTTCAAAGGCATTAATTCTTTACAAAAATTGGGCAGAGTAACAGTTGTATACAAATGATTTCCCAATCACATACAAAGCACATAATTAGAATAACCTGCACACAAAGAAAACAAATAACCCAATGTCTTAGTGTAAACACCAATAACTCTAGACAAAATTGAAATTGAAGTCACAAGGTCTAAAGGTAGGTCAAGGTCTCTAATCCTAAGTCCAAGAAGTCCATAACTCCAAAATGCGAAGGATAATAACCAAATAGTCCAAGTAACATTAAAGTTTTTTATGGTTCAAGTTTATTACTAGGTACTTTTGTACCCCAAAATTTTCCCTCTCATTTATCAAATATTTTCTCACGAAGATCTCTCTTAGTTCAAGACTGTACTAGGGTTGATCAACTCAAGACACCTCCTTAAGCACTGATGTCCAAAATTAGGGTTTGAGATTGTACAAGGATAATTAAACTTTCAATGCCTCATATGACTTTCATGTATCATTATGGACCCCCAATATTACTCATGTCAAGTTTCAAGCCTTAGATCACACTTTTGCTCAGTCAATTGAGCAGTTGACCTAAAAATCAGCTATATTGGGGAAAAAGTCAACTTTGGCCAAGTTACAGTCAAACTTCATAATTTTTTATCCATATCAACATTATAAACTCATATGTATGATTTGATCAAGTTTGTACCATAATTCCTCAAGAATTTTGATCAAATCATCAAAAGGGCAAAATGGTCAAAATTAGGGTTTGGATTGAGGAAAGGCAATTCTGATTTTTGACCTAGCAAACGGTCAATTGGTTTGAAGCATGATATCAAGAGTTCAATTGCATAATTTTGATCTAATGGAATGACCCAAAACATTGCTCAAGATCAATTGGATTGATGGTGAATTTTCAGTCAATTGTACACTGAAAAGTCAAACTTTGACTTTTTGGTCAAAATCCAATGTCAAAGATCACAAATCATCAAAACATGTCAAAATATGAAAGTTATTCATCAAGAAATCAAAAATTCGAGATTTCATTTTGAAAAGTCAAAGTTTTCTAACTTACAAATTTTTCTAAGTGTTTAAAATTTCATGTTTTTTCACAACTTTGAGCCAATTTTTCACCATGATGCAAGATGATTCAGAAGAAACTTTTAACATGAAAGTTATAGATATCCATGATATATACAACATTTCTTTACACAACTTCTTCTAAAAATTCTTGTATCTCAATTTATTAATGCATAAATCATGGTCTTGAAATTAAACACTTAGTGAAATTTTGCCCTAGTTTTGGTCAGGATTTTGACCTAACTTCATGGCACTTTTTCATATAGTTCCAAGGAGAATTTTCAAAAGTGATTCAAAGAAGGGTTGTAGATCACATTACAAGCTTTCCAAAATGTTGAAGAACTCCTTGAGATCATTTATGAGCAAGGAGAATCGAAGAGATGAAGTTAGGGTTTTCAAACTTAAATTACCAGCCATTTCATTATGAACACAAATTCAAATCCAAGCCTAGGCTGCATAATCATTGCTTTTTAGGACTCAAACTTGTTTTTCACTCCATAATTAAATGTTTACATAGTTGGTAGAGCTTTAATCCAAGCACTTGAGCCTTTATCCGAGTTACATTTCCATTTATGGCATAAAGTTGCCATTTCCATTTTGATAAAGCATCACTTTTGCAATTGTCAACTTCTTGAGCTTTTCACTTGTTATTTCTGCATACACAACCCCTATAAACCAAAAGCAATGTGTCCAAAGCCTCTTGGAACTCAGAACATGCTTGTACAACACTTTGAGATTTGTCTTCTCACTTTTCTTCAAAAGCATGTTATAGAGCCAAAAGGCTAGAACTCAGAAACCTTGAGTGCATTTGATCTCTAACCTTTTCCATACATATACACAAGTCTATTGCAACATAACACACAAATGTTAAGAGCCTAAAACACTCCCAAGCAATCTGCAACTCAGAATCAGCCAAAACTTGATAGTTTTGAACCTCACATAACCATCTCAAAATCCACTCGTGCTTATTGAGTTTTAACAATCCAAACACTTAATATACATCATATCAAAGTGATCCAGGCCCCTATTTCCTGACTGTAACTTCTCCATCGCTATCAACAATTTCCAAATTTGAAGCCTGCAACTTCACTTGAGTTGGGTGTTTCAGCCATCCTCAAAGCAAAGTAGGAGTTGGAACACATTCTAGGAGGTCCAAACAAGCTACAGGAATCATCAGGCCATCACAAAGGTTGCTCAAACTCCATACACGACTCCAGCTGCAAGAGGTAAGTTTTCAAACTTATATCTCTCCATACAAGCATCATTTGATTCTGATTTGTGAAGATAAAATGTAGATACCATTGCCACGAAGCTGTACATATCCATAGTTTGCATTTATATGGCCTGAGCTTAGAGAATTTTAGAATTGAAGTTTCTAAAATTTTTAGGTTTTTAATTAGGGCCAAAAACATTATCACTTATCTTTGACTATTAGCTTAAGTTATTTACATGGTTAAATTCGTGATGAAATTTCCAGCAACTTTCATATTTGTACTTTTGAAAATGGTTGAGAAATGAGATAGATATCAATTTCAAAAATTATGTTAAATGGTCTGGCGCGAGGTTGAAAAAGATACAGGCCTAGGAATGTGTTTCAAATATATATGTTTATAGTTTTGCATTAATAAAAGGATGTATAGCCACCCCAGTGGTAGAAGCGTGCGCTTGTGACTATAGGGACCTGGGTTCGAGCCCCAGTGATACCCTTTTATTTTTTCTTGTTTTATTTTCACAGATTCAGTGCAAGCAGTCCCCTAGCGTGTGTGGTGTGCCTCATTTCTCAACCATTTGATCATCATCAGGCCAAATCCAATGCATCACAGGCCATGACCATGATGCTCCCTCACCAAACTCCCCCACTGGATATTAATACAGGCGTTCGGCCCTTCAGTCTTGGGCCTCTTTTTTTATATTTTTTCTATCCTGATACACCCTTTTGTTTTACTAAGACACCACCTGGCCCAATTTTATTTTATTATTTTCTTTTTCTTATTTTTTTTATTATCTTATTTCTTTTCTTATTTAATATTTTTATTACTATTATTATTATCATTATTTTTATTAATGAAAAAAATCCAAAATTATTTTTATTTATTATTTACACTTATATATTTTGTTTTTTCTATAAAACAAAAAGACTAAAAAACATCTCTCTTAATAATTAATTTCTTTTTAATAATTAATATCTAGACATAGGTTTAATTATTTATTTTCTTAATTAAAATTAATTTAGAACTTCGGTTTATTTTAATTAATTAATTTTCATATTATTTTTATTAAGTTAAAACCTTTTCACAAAAAACCCTAAAACACATTTTTAACTTAATTTCCTTAATTAATTTAGGTTTAAATTTTGTTTATTTTTCATTAATCATCTCTCTTAATTAGGTTAAAACCCTTTTCATAAAAACAACAAAAATCATTTCTTTTTCCATTTATATTCTTGCATTTTATTTTCAATTTTGTCTAATATCCAATTTGGTTGTAATAGATAATTAGGTTTAACTTTCTTGCAATATTCCCCATTTGTAAATTTGTACACCTCTTTCCCTAATGATGTAATAGCGTAGAAATTTTAAATTCCGCAATTTATCGCTTTTTATACAAATGCTAGTAATTAGGGTTTTGTATGGAAAGACTAAAACCAACAAAATAGCAAACCCTAATCAAGACAAAAACCAAGCATAAAATCAACACACTTGCACACAAGCACCCCTAGGGTAAATCCACTTGGTTGCCTTACAAAAATGACCATATTACGCATGTGAGGTATCTTAGCAAAGACAAGCAAAATACAAGATCATAGTCCCTCGATGACGCTATAAAAAGTTGCCTTTCAAAATGATCTTAGTCCCTAAAGAAAAATGCTAAGATACCTTGCAACATTGCTAATCATGGTTTTACAATCACCCACGCCCGTCCCTTTTGCATCCAAAGATAGGTTTACTTACCAAATCAATGGTAAGATAACAATGTCAAAAGAGAAAGGAAATGGACATGAAAGACTTTTGAGTAGGTAGATTGTTCCTAGTTACTTTCTCCATTTCAAAACAAAAACATCCTTGCTATTTTCAAAACAAAACACATTCAAAACATCTTTCAAAACATGAAAACATTTTCAAAAGATCAAAACACTTTGTATACATTATTACGAACGAGAATCATTACAAAGTTTGCCTAAACAATGGCCTCTTTTAAAAAATACTTTCAAAACCACACAAAGCACGATTTCAAACAAAAGCAAGTGATCTAGCAAGTAACTAAGGGCCAATGGAAAGCCATGGATGAAAAGGGTGCTAATACCTTCCCTTTTCATAATTTACCCCTGAACTCAAGAAACAATCTCAAAGGTCTTTCCTGTGCTTTTTCACCTTTCCTTTTGGATAAAATAAAAGTCGGTGGCGACTCTTGCTAACCGTAACATTTGCGATAAAATGCAAAACACCCAAGTCAATTATCCCATCGTATCACAGAACTGGCGACTCTGCTGGGGAAAATTCAAAAAGGGGTTACCTTAGAGTTAGATCACATTTAATTGCTTTCATTGTTTAACTTGTATGCTTTGCATTATGGTTCATTGTTTGGGTTTGAATCCTCTACCCGGATTTGGGATACCTTATAGGTAAGTAGCAATACGTTGTGGAAACTGTGTGGGGTATACCGACATGGTGTAAGAAATAGCTATGTTGGTGTGACTTATTTGTGGGTACCGGTAGCCCTTGAGTAATCACGGAGAATACGGGGCCGCTGAGTGATGTCATGAAGCACTAATGAACTTTTATAACCTTTACTTGACCAACTTGGCCTTTAGAACATAGTGAGATGACCGACTTTGGTACTGTCCGAAGTTGGTAGATCCTAGATACTACACTCATTGAGGTTTGGTTTTTTGGGATATTTCGGTTGCCATTAAAGAGGCTTGCGCTGAAATAATGCCCAAGGAAACAAATCAGTGATATTGAGCTCCTTAGAAACCGGTTACTATTACTAGGACAGGTTTGAGCCAACTAAACTTCAAGAGGGTACTTACCTATGAGACTCCATGCAAGCCTAAACCTAAGGACTTGTTTGCTTTGTTTATGTATATATACTTGTACATAACATCATAAACATCATAACATCATACTCATATTCACTAACCATTTCAAGGACATGAATTATATTCGCAGGAAAACCATTCAAGTCAACCTTGTAAGGATCCCTCCACAACTTAAAGAGCTAGCATCAAGGATTCCTGAAAATTCGCCATTAACCGAAAGACATGGTAGCCTATTAAACTTGGTAACCTCCAACACTGATGAAGACATGATGAAGGTGCTCTTTCAGTTCTTTGATCCTTTACACCATTGCTTCACATTTCCCGATTATCAACTTGTGCCAACTTTGGAAGAATTCTCCCGACTCTTGAGGATTCCCATTCTCAATAAACTACCTTTCAACGGTACGGAAAGAAATCCAAATCCAGAAGATATTGCTCAAGCTCTACACTTGCAATCATCTGATATCACGACTAATTGGGAAACAAGGAGTGGTGTCAAGGGTTTCCTAGAAAAGTTCTTGTTTGAGAAAGCCCAAAACTGCTGGAACTCTTTGGATTTGCAAGATTTTGAGGAAATTGTGGCTCTCCTCATCTATGGGATAGTTTTGTTTCCAAATCCTGACCAACTCATAGATATGAACGTCGTCAAAATCTTCATGTCTCGTAACCCGGTGCCTACTTTGCTAGGGGACATCCTACATTCTTTTCACACTCACACTATGAGGAAAAGAGGTATCCTTATGTGTTGTACTCCTCTTTTGGCAAGATGGTTTATTTCGCATCTTCCCCAATCTGTGTTGAAGAACGATCAAGGTTCAAGGTAGTCACATAGGTTGATGACACTCAAACATTCAGATATTCATTGGTGTTCCCGATCTATCGAGAATGTTACTATTGTCGACCGTTGTGGAGAATTCCCTAATTTCCCTTTACTTGGCATTAGGGGAGGTATCACCTAGAACCCATGCTTAGCCTTAAGACAGTTTGGTTACGCCCTAAGGGATAGCCCACATGAGATGCCCATTCAAGGTTTGATATTTGACTACGAGAACGACGATCAAGGTTACCTCCAGAGATTTATTCGAGCTTGGAGGATGTTGAACAAGGTAGATAGCAAGACCTTGGGGCATAAGAATTCCATCCCTCTTGAGCCTTAACTCAAATGGGTACGAGCTCGTGCTCAAAGTCTTATGATGACTTACCCCTCCATTCTCCCGGTAATCATAGAACCTATTGTGGAAGGAGATGTTCTGTACACTATCCTGCATCCTGACATGCCCACCTCCCTTTAAGACTTACAAAGGGATTGGATACAGCTTAAGGGGGAGCGAGACACTTTTGAGGCCTAATTCTACGCCAACTAGAAAAAGGTTTTGGAACTCACTAAGTAACTTCATGAGGAGCGGAACCTGAACGCCTACATCGCACCAAAGAGGATGCGTACAACTTTTTTATCTTAAAGCTTTTTGTATTTCTTTGTAAGCCCAAAAGAGGCATAATGTACTCAACCTTTGATTTATTAATATGATGTGTGTTCCTTTTTGGTCTAAAGCAAATTTAAACCTCTAATTTCCTTGAAATCATTGCATATGCATTTACCATTCATCATAACATAAGCAGGTTTTCTCACAACAAGTCTCCTCATCTTTCTACTGTTTATTTCAGTAAGATGGATCTCGAGCAGATAGTTAAAGACCTCCAGGCGCAAAATGCTCAGTTTCAGCAGTTGTTCTTGACTCTAGCCAAAGGACACAAAGATCTAAAAACCTTGCTGATTGAAGAAAAGAAGAATAAAAAGAAAGTAACCGGAGTTCTGAATATGGGAAGAAGGTTCCAAGAACAAGCCAGACGAACCCTAGACTTTGCAACGTCATCTGGCGAAAAGGATAACCAAGATGGGAAGGGCAAGGAAGCAGTTGTCCAACAAGAGTCTGAAGAGGAAGAAGAAGAGGATTACTCTGAAGAGCAGTATCCCCGGCCGACGACAAATACAAGCATCTGGAAGAACGACTAAGCACAATGGAAATTCAGAAAGTGCCCGGGCTAGACTTTGAAGAGTTGGGTTTGGTGTCTGGGATTGTCATTCCGCCAAAATTCAAGGCACCAATATTTGCTAAGTACGACGGAGTTTCGTGTCCCAAGATGCATCTCCAATCCTATGTGAGGAGGATACATCCTCACACTGCTGACAAATATTTGTGGGTACACTTCTTTCAAGACAGTCTATTCGAAACTCAACTTGATTGGTTCTATCAACTAGAAAGGGCCAACATCCACAATTGGGAAGACCTTTCCGCTGCTTTCTATAAACAATATCAGTACAATGCAAACCTTGTTCCTACCCATACTCAACTCCAGAGTATGGCTATGGTTTCAAATGAAGGTTTCAAAGACTACGCTTAGAAATGGATGGACTTAGCAGGAAGAGTCCAGCGTCCCTTGTCCGAAAGATAGTTAGTGGACATGTTTCTAGGTACCTTGTCTAGTCCTTTATTTAATCATTTAATTGGATGCTCCTCGGTAGGCTTCAGTGAACTAATCTTGACAAGAGAAAGAGTGGAAGTTGGGATTAAGAGTGGGAAGATTCAGAAAGACGCATCCTCCGCCGCTGTAAGAAAACCGTTTATTGGGAAGAAAGAATTTGGTGATGTGTATCATCAAAGAAATAAAGATAGGACCGAACACCGACCAATGGTAGAGGCTGTCATGATCCCTAAGTCTTCACCTACTCAACAAAGAAACGATCAGCCTAGAACAGAAAGATCAATAAGACAATTTACTCAGATTAATATGACACTATCTCAACTACTACCACATTTGTTGAGATCCAATCTGGTAACTTTGAAAGAAGCTCTGAAGAATCCCAACATAACCTCTCCTCATTATCATCCTAATGCTCGATGTGCATACCATTCAGAAAGTCCAGGCCATGATACTAACAAATGTTGGGCTTTGACAAACAAGGTGCAAGACCTTCTTGAAGCTAAAGAAATTAAGTTTGATTCTCCTGAGATCCCAAATGTTATTACCGCTCCTATGCCCAAGCATGGCCGTGGTGTTAACACTGTCGAAGATGATATGTTTGTTTCTACTGTTGATGAACTTGTTACTCCTCTCTTAACCATCAAGAAGAACCTATTGAAGGCCGGTTTATTTCTGGGTTGTGATGAAGGCTACCACTTCTGTTTATCCCGACCATCTAGTTGTCATTTATTGGAAGCAGGTGTTCAATGCCTGATGGATGACAAAGAGGTTTTGTTTGAAAAGACTCTTGTTCCAACCGTTTCTTACAAAGATGTTTCAATAGTAACTATTTTCGCCAATCCTCCCAGGGTCTCCACCAAAAGACCCGTTAGGATTACATCAGTTCCTAAAGTAGCTCCACTAATAATTACTATGCCAGGTCCAATCCCGTACTCATCAGATAAAACTTTCCCATGGAATTATGGGGGCAACATCTACTATCACGATGTCAAACAAGATTTGCTGGCTGATGAAGACTCGATTCTTGAGAAGGCTGACCCCGACATCAGTAACATTGCGGGAACCAACAAGATAACCCGAAGTAGCAGAGTATTTTCCCCAGAGATTGCTCCTCCAAAGATTGTTATCGGTCCTGTGATCATCCCTGTTCTTGTTCCCATCGACACTACTACTACTACAATTCCTATAGTTACACCTGCTGACACTCCTACCACCGAATCGACCGAGACTCGAGGCTAAGACATTCTGGTTAAGCCTGACCGGATGAAGGCGTAAACAATATCTATCCCTGAGGCCTCCCAAAAGAAGATGGAAGAAGTTTTGAAGATTATAAAGAGAAGTGACTACAATATAGTCGAACAGCTAGGGAAGACTCCGTCAAAGATTTCCATGTTGGCTTTATTGTTATGCTCTGAGGCTCATGCAAATGCCTTGGTGAAATTACTTAAAACTGCCCATGTACCACAAGAAACCTCTGCTGATCAGTTCCAAGACTGTATGGCCAGCTTGACCGCGGATAATGGTTTAGGCTTTTCTGATGCTGACTTGACACCTAGAGGGAGGAAGCACAACGAGGCATTGCATGTCTCTGTCTAATGCAGGGGAACAACCTTGGCCCATGTCTTGGTTGATACCGGTTAGTACTTGAATCTGCTGCCTAAGAAGGCTCTTGATAGACTCGACTGTGAAAGTTTGACCTTAAAACTCAGCAATATAGTGGTAAAGGCCTTCGACGGTTCAAAGAGAATTGTGCATGGGGAGGTGGGTATCCCCATAAAAGTTGGAACTCAAACCTTTGATTCAAATTTTTACATGATGGACATTCTCCCTTCCTACTCCTGCTTATTGGGCCGACTATGGATTCACAATGCTGGTGCTGTCACCTCTACATTACATAAAATGCTTAAATGCCCAACCAAGGGGAAGATCATCACTGTCCATGGAGAAGAGGAATATATGGTCAGTCACTTAAACTCCTTTAGATACATGGAATTGGATGGTGAATTCATTGAAACTCCATTTCAGCATTTCGAGGAAGTCCCACCAACCGTGGCAGTAACCAAAGTTATTTCCCAAATCCCGAAGATTACAACACCTCCGCTAAAAATGTCTTCTCTGAAAGATGCCAAGATAGTGATGGAAGAAGGTGGGTGCACTATTTGGGGCCAACTCCCAGATATCCCATACAAGTCTGACAAATTTGGTTTGGGTTTCACTTTAGGAGCCCAGAAAGCTATACGTCGTGCTCGCGCCAGGGGACCCCCTTTGAAGATCAGCAACCACGTAGTCAATGAAGTGGAAGATGATGAGGACAGCTACGACCTGGAGGAGTGGATTTTCCCAACTGTCGATGGAGGACTCAGCAACTGGGAAGCTAAAGATTTTGTCCCAATTAATTTTATCCAACAATAATTGTCTTTAAATTTTGTTGGACCTATAATAATGAAACAATTCAGACTTTTTAAACCGTGTGACTTACTCGTGGCACAACGGTCCATTTGTAAGGGTTGTTACCTCATTTTCATATGTCATCAATGAATCATGGACTTTTTTGCATACAAACTTTGTGTTCTTTGTCTTTCCTTTTTACATTTTTTATTTCTTTCAAATATAGCTATACTCTTACACACACTCACATTCAAAATGCAGATCTACATCCATTTGGGATCCCGTGGGTAACCATTATTCTATGGCCTTTTGTGACTCTGAAAATCTCATCTACCAAGCGAAGACGAAGGTGAGGAAGATTGTGAAGTACCAGGGGAACTAGCCAGGTTAGTACAATAAGAAGAGAGGACCATTCACCCCCATGAAGAACCAGTGGACACAATTAACCTAGGTACCGAAGAGGACAAGAAATAGGTCAAGGTGGGTGCCAATCTGGAACCCAGCGCCAAGAAGCGTCTGACTCAGTTGTTGCATGATTATGTCGAGGTCTTTGCTTGGTCATACGAAGACATGCCAGGATTGGATGCCGATATCATGGTCCATTGTCTACCAACAAAAGAATATTGCCCTCTGGTAAAGCAGAAAATCTGTCGCATGCCACCAAACATGTTAGAGAAAATCAAAGCAGAAGTCATGAAACAATTCAACGCTGGATTCTTGGCTGTCACCTCCTATCCACAATGGGTCGCCAATGTTGTTCTCATGCCTAAAAAGGACGGCAAGGTACGAATGTGCGTGGACTACAGAGATTTGAATAGGGAAAGCCCTAAGGATGATTTCCCACTTCCCCACATCAATATTTTGGTTGACAATACAGCACAGCATAAGGTGTTTTCCTTCATGGATGGTTTCTCAGGTTACAATCAAATAAAAATGGCGCCTGAGGACATGTAGAAAACAACCTTTGTCACACAATGGGGAACTTTCTATTACAAGGTTATGCCATTCGGGTTGAAAAACGTTGGGGAAACCTATCAGCGTGCCATGGTAGCTTTATTTCACGACATGATACATCACGAAATAGAGGTCTATATAGACGACATGATATCCAGATCTCAAACTGAAGAGGAACATCTTAACCATTTACAGAAAATATTTGAGAGGCTAAAGAAATACAAGCTGAGGTTGAACCTAAATAAATGCACATTTGGGGTGAGGTCCGGTAAACTCCTAGGCTTTGTCGTCAGCAGTAAAGTAATTGAAGTGGACCCTGCCAAGGTGGAAGCAATACAAGAAATGCCTGCTCCTCGCACCGAGAAGGAAGTCAGAGGATTCTTAGGACGACTAAATTGCATTTCCAGATTCATTTCTCACTTAACAGCTACATGTGAACCAATCTTCAAATTACTGAAGAAAGATCAAGTAGTCAAATGGAATGATAAATTCCAAACTGCCTTCGACAAGATCAAAGAGTACCTGCAAGAACCTCCTGTTTTGATGCCACCAATCGAGGGAAGACCCTTTATTATGTATCTAACTATTATGGAAAATTCAATAGGGTGTGTGCTGGGGCAGAATAACGAGTCTGGCCGAAAAGAGCATGTTATTTATTACCTGGGCAAAAAGTTTATCGACTGTGAAATAAGATATTCACTGCTCGAGAAAACTTGTTGCACTCTGGCATGGGCTGCTCGCCGACTAAGACAGTATATGCTGACCCATACTACCTTATTGATATCCAAAATGGATCCAATAAAATACATATTCGAGAAGCCTGCCCTCTCTGGGAGAATAGCGAGATGGCAGATGATCCTGATGGAATATGACATTCAGTATACTACCCAAAAGGCAATAAAGGGCAGTGTACTAGTTGATCACCTTGTTCATTAAGATGTGGATGACTACCAGCCCATGAAGTTCGAATTCCTAGATGAAGACATCATGATGGTAAACAAATGCGAAGAATTCAGACCATATGACGGACCTGAACAAGGATCCCGATGGACCTTGGTTTTTGATGGGGCATCCAACGCACTCGAAAATGGTATAGGTGTTGTACTTATATCTCTTGAAGGATGTCACACTCCATTTACTGCAAGACTCTGCTTCAATTGTACGAATAACATGGCGGAATACGAAGCATGCATTTTTGGTCTCAAAGCTGCCATAGATTTGGGGATCAAATCCTTAAGTGTATTCGGAGATTCAGCTTTGGTCATCAGCCAGATCAAAGGGGAATGGGACACCAAACACCCTAACCTTATCTCCTACAAAGAACATGTGTTTACATTAATCCCACACTTTGAGAATATTACCTTCGAGCATTTCCCGCAAAAAGAAAATCAACTAGCGGATGCGCTACCCACAATGTCATACATGTTTAAACTTAAATGGGATAACGAGGCTCCCCATATCACCATTGAACGAATGGATGAACCAGCTCACTTTCATGAGATCAATACTAAAGAAGTAGTGGACCAGCCTTGGTTCCACGAAGTCAAGAGGTATCTCGAGGCTCAAGAATATCCGGAAGGAGCTTCAGTCAATGATAAGAAGTACTTAAGAAGATTCTCTGCTAAGTTCTTCCTTAGTAATGGAATTCTCTACAAGAGCAACCATGACTCTGTTTTGCTCCATTGCGTAGACAAGGTTGAAGCAGAGAAGATCATGGTTGATCTACATGAAGGAACTTTTGGCACCCATTCCAGCGGGCATACGATGGCAAATAAAATCCTACGGGCAGGTTATTACTGGTCTACCATGGAAGCAGATTGCTATCAGCACTCTCGAACATGCCACAAGTGTCAGATCTATGCTGACAAGGTGCACGTACCTCCGGTTCCTTTGAATGTCTTGACGGCTCCTTGGACCTTTTCTATCTGGGGAATCGATATGATTGGGGAAATTAAGCCAACAACCTCTAATGGACACCGCTTCATCTTGGTGGCCATTGACTATTTCACAAAGTGGGTTGATGCGACTTCTTTCCCTTCCGTTACCAAGAATGTTATCGCTTGGTTCATCAGACAAAATCTCATCTTTCATTACGGTATCCCAGAGAGGATCATCATAGAAAATGATACGAATCTCAACAACACTATGATCACCGTACTGTGTGCGCAATTCAAGATCCAGCACCACAATTCTTCCCCTTACCGGCCAAAGATGAATGGTGTTATCGAAGCCGCAAATAAGAACATCAAGAAGATCATACAGAAAATGGCAGTCACATACAAAGACTAGCATGAGATTATACCATTCTCCCTCCACGGTTACCGTACCACGGCATGCACATCAACCGGGGAAACACCTTACTCTCTGGTATACGGCATGGAGGTTGTCTTGCCTATTGAGGTCCAGATCCCCTCTTTGAGAATTATGAAGGATGCAGGGTTGAGTGAAGAAGATTGGATCCAAACTCGACTTGATCAACTGAACTTAATTGATGAGAAAAGGCTTATTGTTGTCTGTCATGGTCAAATGTACCAAAAACGGATGGTCAAGGCTTTCAACAAAAAGGTCAGACGGCAAGTATATCGAGTAGGGGATTTGGTGATCAAGCGCATCATACTGCCGCAAGGTGATCCCAGGGGAAAATAGACTCTTACATACGAAGGACCATTTGTGATCAAATGCATATTCTTTGGTGGAGCAATGATCTTGACCACTATTGATGGCAACGACCTGCCATACCCTGTGAACGCGGACATAGTCAAAAGATACTACGCATAAGAGACCCGCTAGGTTGACACACCTAGGCAAAAAAAGGGCATCCCAGCGAACCAAAAAAGGTTCGGGCAAAAATTAGGGATAAAAAGAAAAAATTATGTACACCTGGCAAGTTGAAAACCCGAAATGGAGACTTGGGCAAAATAGGGTATCCTGGTGGACTGAAAACCCGAAAGGGCGGTCCAGGAAAAAGTTAGGGATTTAAAGTGTATGACTATGTCTCGTTGATCACCTTACGGACAACCATTGGCTTCGACCGAAAAACTCAGTGGTTCTGATCAATCCAATCAACTTCGAACAAGGCAGCAAGTGGACAAGATGCTCAGAGGCACGAAGGCTATAGCAGAATGGGAACCCCATGGGATTATTGCACATAGTTATCTTTTCTGTGTATCAAATTTTCATTTTTTTACGACAAAATTCTCTTACTAGGATGTTCGTCTCATTGTACAAAATACTTATTCAAGTTAATACAAAGATACTCCTTTGAAAGTGAAAAACTATCTGTTTTTCTTTATTTCTGTGTTTTGTTTACAAAAACGTCCAATGATTTATTTTTTGAGCATATGCATTTGAACATAAAAACTGTTTACAAAATAAGAAAAAATAGAAAGACAATCACTAATGGCTTTAAGAAATAGGATAATATCTTTAGACTATTCCATAAAATCCCCACAGCGTGCAGCATAATCCCTAACGGAATAAAACTTCCAATTATCACTCCTCGGTAGAAGTCGCCAAATTTCTCAAGATTCTCCAACAGGATTTCACAAACAATACACGACATTTCCCTTACAACAGAGTTTATTTCTCTAACAAATAAAGTCTCATTAACTCATCAACACTTTAAAACATGAAGACTTACACTCCACATCCCCAACAACAGTCAGGGATTTATTTTCCCTAATCCAACAGTATTACAGCAGCATAGCTTATATGCCTATACATCGCATCCATACGTCATAACATTGAAAACACGAACACATACGACATAATATTGAGAACATCATTGTACAATACATTTCATACATCATGACATTGCATACAACTAATCTTTCATCCCTCAAGGAAAGATCAGTCAGCAGATAACTATCATCAACAATTTACAAAGGTCAAAAATTTATACCTGAGACAAGCCAGGAAAATTATCTACATGACCAGTTGAAGCAATCCAGCACGGGTTTTTCTCATTCAGCTTTCAGGTACAGTACATATACGCTCCAGATAGGGACGCCACTCTGATACTCATTTAGATTCTCTTTCAGATACAGTACAGATAAGCTCCAGATACGGATGCCATTCTGATACTCATTCTGATTCTCTTTCAGATACAATACAGATACGCTCCAGATACGGACGCCATTCTGATACTCATTCAGATTCCCTTTCAGATACGCTCCAGACACGGATGCCATCCTGATACTCATTCAGATTCAACTTTCAGATACAGTACATATACGCTCCAGATACGAATGCCACTCTGATTCTCTCTCATATATAGTTCAGATATGCTCCAGACACGGACGCCATTCTGATACTCATTCAGATTCTCTCTCAGGTACAGTTCAGATACGCTCTAGACCCGGACGCCATTCTGATACTCATTCAGATTCAGCTTGTAGATATGGTTCATCAATCATTTTTGGATGGAATCTACAAGGCCATCTCCAACAACTTTCCATTACCTCTCCAAATTTCATCTTTAAGCCCATTCCCTACACCATCAACCACCACATCCTCGAGTGCAAATTTCTGGGCACTCTAGTGTCCAATCATCTTCCACCTTCAAGTCACGAATGGAAAATGCGTCAATCTAACTCTTCAGGTTTAAGAAGATTGAACAGGGGAAGCTGTTGTACCCCAAAATTTTCCCTCTCATTTATCAAATATTTTGTCACGAAGATCTCTCTTGGTTCAAGACTGCACTAGGGTTGATCAACTCAAGACACCTCCTTAAGCATTGATGACCAAAATTAGGGTTTAAGATTGCACAAGGAAAATTGAACTTTCAATGCCTCATATTACTTTCATGCATCATTATGTATCCCCAATATTACTCATGTCAAGTTTCAAGCCTTGGATCACACTTTTGCTCAGTCAATTGAGCAGTTGACCTAAAAATCAGCTGTATTGGGGAAAAAGTCAACTTTGGCCAATTTACAGTCAAGTTTCATAATTTTTTATCCACTTCAACATTATAAACTCATACGTATCATTTTATCAAGTTTGGACCATAATTCCTCAAGAATTTTGATCAAATCATCAAAAGGGCAAAATGGTCAAAATTAGGGTTTGGATTGAGGAAAGGCAATTTCTGATTTTTGACCTAGCAAACGGTCAATTGGTTTGAAGCATGATATCAAGAGTTCAATTTCATCATTTTGACCTAATGGCATGACCCAAAACATTGCTCAAGATCAATTGGATTGATAGTGAATTTTCAGTCAACTGATCAAAAGTCAATTGTACATTGAAAAGTCAAACTTTGACTTTTTGGTAAAAATCCAATGTCAAAGATCACAAATCATAAAAAAATGTAAAAATATGAAACTTATTCATGAAGAAATCAAAAAGTCAAGATTTCATTTTGAAAAGTCAAAGTTTTCTAACTTAGAAATTTTTCTAAATGTTTAAAACTCATGTTTTTTCACAACTTTGAGCCAATTTTTCACCATGATGCAAGATGATTCAGAAGAAACTTTCAACATGAAATTTGTAGATCTCCATGATATCTACAACATTTATTTACATAAATTATTATAAAAATGCTTGTATCTCAAGTTATTAACTCATAAAGTCATGGTCTTGAAATTAAACACTTAGTGAAATTTTGCCCTAGTTTTGGTTAGGATTTTGACATAACTTCATGGAACTTTTTCATATAGTTCCAAGGAGAATTTTCAAAAGTGATTCAAATAAGGGTTGTAGAGAAGATTACAAGCTTTCCAAAATGTCCAAGAAATCCTTGAGATCATTTATGAGCAAGTAGAATCGAAGAGATGAAGTTAGGATTTTCAAACATAAATTACAAGCCATTTCATGATGAACAAAAATTCAAATCCAAGCCTAGGTAGCATAATCTTTACTTTGCAGGCCTCAAACTTGTTTTTCACTCCATAATTATATGTTTACACAGCTGGTAGAGCTTTAATCCAAGCACTTGATCCTTTATCCAAGTTACATTTCCATTAATGGCACAAAGTTGCTATTTCCATTTTGATAAAGCATCACTTTTGCAATTGTCAACTTCTTGAGCTTTGCACTTTCTCTTTCTGCACACACAACCCCTATAAACCAAAAGAAATGTGTCTAAAGCCTCTTGGAACTTAGAACATGCTTGTACAACACTTCGAGATTTGTCTTCCCACTTTTCTTCAAAAGCAAGTTATATAGCCAAAAGGATAGAACTCAGAAACCTTGAGTGCATTTGATCTCTAACCTTTTCCATACATATACACAATTCTATTGCAACATAACACATGAATGCTAAGACCCCAAAACAATCCCAAGAACTCTGCAACTCAGAATCTGCAAAAACTTGACAGTTTTGAACCTCACATAACCATCTCAAAATCCACTCGTGTGTATTGAGTTTTAACCATCCAAACACTTGATATACGTAATATCAAAATGATTCAGACCCATGTTGCCTGACTGTAACTCCTCCATCACTGTCCACCATTTCCAAATTTTAAGCTTGCTACTTGACTTGAGTTGGAAGTTTCAGCCATCCTCAAAGCAAAGTAGGAGTTGGAACACATTCAAGGAGGTCCAGGCAAGCTACAACAATCATCAGGCCATCACAAAGGTTGGTCAAACTCCATACACGACTCCAGCTGCAAGAGGTAAGTTTTCAAACTTCTATCTCTTCATAAAAACATCATTTGATTCTGATTTGTGAAGATAAAATGTAGATACCATTGCCACAAAGTTGTACATATCTATAGTTTGCATTTATATGGCTTGAGCTTAGAGAATTTTAGAATTGAAGTTTCTGAAATTTTTAGGTTTTTAATTAGGGCCAGAAAATTTCTCACTCATCTTTGACGGTTAGCTTAAGTTATTTACATGGTTGGAATCGTGATGAAATTTCCACCAACTTTCATGTTTGTACTTTTGAAAATGGTTGAGAAATGAGAGAGATAGCAATTTCAAAAATTGTCTTGAATAGTCTGGCGCGAGGTTGAAGAAGATACATGCCTAGGAACGTGTTTCAAATATATATTTATGGTTTTGCATTAATAAACAAATGTATAGCCACCCCAGTGGTAGAAGCGCACGCCTGTGACTATAGGGACCTGGGTTCGAGCCCTAGTGGTACCCTTTTATTTTTTCTTGTTTTATTTTCACAGATTCAGTGCAAGCAGCCCCCTAGCGCGCGTGGTGTGCCTCATTACTCAACCATTTGATCATCATCAGGCCAAATCTAATGCACCACAGGCCATGACCATGATGCTCCCTCACCAACCTCACCCACTGGATCTTAATACAGGCGCTGGGCCCTTCAGTCTTGGGCCTCTTCTTTTTATATTTTTGCTATCCTCATACACCTTTTTTTTACTAAGACACCACTTGGCCCAATTTTCTTTTATTATTTTCTTTTTCTTATTTTTTTATTATTTTATTTCTTTTCTTTTTTAATATTTTTATTATTATTATTATTATTATTTTGTTAATGAAAAAAATCCAAAAATATTTTTACTTATTATTTACACTTATATATTTTATTTTTTCTATAAAACAAAAAGACTAAAAAATATTTCTCTTAATAATTAATTTGTTTTTAATAATTAATATCTAGACATAGGTTTAAGTATTTATTTTCTTAATTAAAATTAATTTAGAACTTAGGTTTGTTTTAATTAATTAATTTTCATATTATTTTTATTAAGTTAAAACCTTTTTCACAAAAAACCCTAAAACACATTTTTATGTTGATTTTCTTCTTAATTAATTTAGGTTTAAATTTTGTTTATTTTTCATTAATCATCTCTCTTAATTTGGTTAAAACCCCTTTCATAAAAACAACAAAAATCATTTCTTTTTCCATTTATATTCTTGCATTTTATTTTCAATTTTGTATAATATTCAATATGGTTGTAATAGATAATTAGGTTTCATTTTATTGCAATATTCCCCATTTGTAAATTTGTACACCCCCTCCCCTAATGATGTAATAGCGTAGAAATTTTAAATTCCGCAATTTATCGCTTAATATACAAATGCTAGTAATTAGGGTTTTGTATGGAAAGACTAAAACCAACAAAATAGCAAATCCTAATCAAGACAAAAACCAAGGATGAAATAAACACACTTGTAAACAAGCACCCCTAGGGTAAATCGACTTGGTTGTCTTACAAAAATTACCATATTACACATGTGAGGTATCTTAGCAAAGACAATAAAAATACAAGATCATAGTCCCTCGATGACGCTATAAAAAGTTATCTTTCAAAATGATCTTAGTCCGAAAAGATAAATGCTAAGATAGCTTGCAACATTTCTAATCATGGTGATACGATGACCCACGCCAGTCCCTTTTGCATCCAAAGATAGGTTTACTTACCAAATCAATGGTAAGATAACAATGTCAAAAGAGAAAGGAAATGGACATGAAAGACTTTTGAGTAGGTAGATTGTTCCTAGTTACTTGCTCCATTTCAAAACAAAAACATCCTTGTTATTTTCAAAACAAAACACTTTCAAAACATCTTTCAAAACTTGAAAACATTTTTAAAAGATCAAAACACTCTGTATACATTCTTACGAACGTGAATCATTACAATGTTTTCCTGAACAATGGCCTCTTTTCAAAAATACTTTCAAAACCACACAAAGCACGATTTTAAACAAAAGCAAGTGATCTAGCAAGTAACTAAGAGCCCATGGAAAACCATGGATGAAAAGGGTGCTAATACCTTCCCTTTTCCTAATTTACCCCCCGAACTGAAGAAACAATCTCAAAGGTCTTTCCTGTGCTTTTTTACCTTTCCTTTTGGATAAAATAAAAGTCGGTGGCGACTCTTGCTAACCGAAACATTTGTGATAAAACGCAAAACACCCAAGGTAGTTCTTCCACCGTATCACATGTATCTTCAAAAAGAAATGAAAATCTCAAGTGAGCAAAATAAAGATGACATAAAGATAAATGCTCAAGTGAGCAAAGATTAAAATAGCATGAAATGAAAATGATAAAATAAATTTGCTTAAAGTAAAAAGCATAAAGTAAAAGCATAAAATAAAGTCAATTGTTAGAAATTAGAGATTAGTTGAATGACCATCTTGTAACTTTCATTTGAAAACTCATTAGAAGATTGATAAAATCAAAGCCTCTCAACAACAAGTTTCATTTGCTTTTTGTCCAGTATATCATTCATTTCAAAATCTCAAGGCAACAATAAATGATCAACGATGTTTAAATGATTCACTTAGTTCCAAAAAATTGTGAAGATTAATTAGAGGATTGATAAGACCAAAGCCTCCTAACAGTAGACCTCAAGGTTATTGGATCAAAGGTTTAAAATTAAACATGCTTGGGCTTGCCAACATAGGTTTGGGCCACGAATGATCATTTCTCGAATCGGGACAAAATTAAGCGCTGTGTTAAGCAATCATAAGTGGACTTATATAGAAGTCGAACCTATTTTGAGGCTGGTCAATAGCAATCTATGTGTCTTATGTTTGGAGTGATGATATGTAGATCATCCTCTAACAACATGTAGCTCAAAGGAGAAGAGGATGAGATGAAAAGGAAGGGGATACATTTGAATCAAAAATTTAAACAAACTATCATTAAAATCATCCATCCATTTTAATGGAGTTAAGCTCAACACTCAATATCCAATGATGTTAATGAAGTTTATGATCAATAAACACATAGCCAGAATATATTAAAAAAATAAACTTCATTTAATGAATAAAGTAAAAAGGAAGAATTATTTTTAAATTGTTTTTTAAAATGAAAATAAAAGGTAAAATAATAAACTATGTTCAAAGTATCAAAAAAAATTTAAAAAGACCATGGAAAAATCAGAGCTGACCTCAAATATTTTTATGGTTTTTTGATGATATTTTAAAATAGGAAAGTATTTTTAAACCAACTAAAATCACTCAAATAAGTGAAGAAAAAGATAAAAAATAGTAGAGTTCATGATAAAATTCTAGGAAATTTCCAGAAAGTCATAAATGAGTAAAATGATTTTTATAAAAAATTTAAGAATTTAAAAACATCAAAAAGTATTTTTTTTAATGATTAAAAACAAGTTAAAATAAGGGAGAAATTATAAAAAAAAATCAAATATGAAAATAAAATCATGAAATACTAAAAATTAGGAAGAGAATATTTGAAAATATTTTTGTGAATTTTTTCATAATTTTTGAGTAAAAAATGAATTTTCGATGATTTTTTGAAATTTAAATCAATTAAAATAAAATAATCAGAAAATAAAATAACAAACCAAAAAAATATGGGTCATCTGATATTGTCAAAACACGTTAGTAAATAGATCCAATGGATCTGGCGCGCTGTGCATGTCACGGACTTTATTGAATATCACACCTAATCATTTTTTTTATAAAATAAAAATAACTTTAAATGTGGCACGTTGGATGGAGTCTGACTCACTAAAGTAATCAGATCCTAGGGTTCACAACACGCGCGCATGGTAAAGTGAAACACCAAATTTGTTTCAAAAAAATAATATGGCTAAACGTCATTGGTTGAAGACGGACATGTCATCATCTTCAACCTCCAGCCAACCTCAAATTGAATTCCACAAACTGTAAAATTAGAAATCTAGACCAATACCATTAGATTCGCATGTTCAAGAAGATTCTAATGGTACCATCGCGCCAATTTATATAAACTGAGCAAGGCTTAAATTGAGAAAATGCAGAAATAATAGCGAGCACGAAATTCTGGAATATCTCACTTAAATCTCAATGAAATTGCAAATTATAAAAAGCACGAGAATTAGAAGGATGCAGAGAGTAGATTAGTCTTTTATTTGGATCGATTTGACCAAGGAATCTACTTGAACAAAGTAGTACAAGGTGGATCAGAAACTGAACTTTTGTAGATCAATATAGGTTACAATTCTTGAAGGTAAGAGTGTGGTTAGCTTCAAAGAAGTTCAATGAAGCTAATTGAATGGAGCTTTTGGTGTTTTCGAGTGAGAAAGCAAGAAATCAGAAATTGAAATTCAGAGTTCGATTGGGATCTGATCACGCGTCAATTTTCTATCAAATCTTGAGAAAATGAGTGAGATATAACCCTTTATTTATAGGGAATCAAATGGGATGCTCAAGTGTGTGGAATGATGAAGTTTAGAGGGAATTTGCATGAAGTTGCAAGCATGAAAAGTGTGACTCGTATTTTGTTCAAAACTCAACCAAAACATTTGCTTCAAGGTGCTAATCACTTCCAGAATATTGTTAAACATGACTAGTGTGATATGTTGGCAGAAACGACTGTTATACTAGTTTTGCGTTTGTGTTCGCAAATGTCGCGGTAAGCAAGAGTCGCCATCGACTTTTCTTTTATCCAACAAAGGAAAGGGTGAAAAGAACAGAAAAAGACCTTTTTTCGAGATTTTTGAGTACGGGGGGTAGATTATGGAAAGGGAAGGTGTTAGCACCCTTTCCATCCATGGTTTTCCATGGGCTCTTAGGTACTTGCTCATTTTCTTAAAATTGCTTGTGTTTATGTGTTTTGAAAAGCTTTGAAAAATGCCTTAGTGCGGCGATTCCCTTTATGGTAACTCTTGTATCAGTCCTCAAGAGTGTGATAAAGTGTTTTTGAAAACTTTGTTTGAAAGGTATGTTTGAAAGTGTGGTGTAAAAATTTATTTGAACAAGTACCTTACAGTTATCTACCTTATCGAAAAAAGGACTGTTCTTCTTCTCCTTTCCTTTAGACCGTGTTATCCTACTATTAGTGAGTAGGTAACCCTAGTCGTTGGATGTTTGAGGGACTATCGAAAGGGACGTAGGGTTAATAAGGCAACTGAGCAAGAACTCTTAGTAATTGCCCTAAAGCCCTAAGATCACTTTTAAATCGAGGCAACAGTCGAGAGGGTCATCGAGGGACTAGTGATATCTTTAAACTTGAGGATAACCACTAAGAATTCTCACGATTCGAGAATCGTGGCCGTTATTTTACGAGGCAACAAAGTGAGGTAATACCCTAGGGGTGCAAGTGTACAATAGTGCTTTTTTCAGATATATTTTATCTTGTGCAATTAAACCTAGTGAAGTTATCTATGTTCAATTAATCACTATCTTTCATGAAATCCTATTAATCTAAACAGTTAATAATAGTGCGAGAATTGAAAAGGCAGAAATTAAACCTAGCTATTACAGGGCCTCGGGGAGGGGGATACATAACCAAAACTTAGGAGTGCGCAAATTAAAAGCAGTAAATAAACCCTAATTAGACTATTACAAACTATGTACAGATACAATCAATTGAAAAGAATAGTAAAAGTAATAAGCGCGCGAAGTATGGAAAGAACGTCTAAACCCTAAAAATGTTTAAAAGAAAATATTTTTTATTCTTATTTATTTATCAAAATACTAAATTATAATAATATCCTAATTAACTAAATAAAAAAAGGAAAGAAAAAAATTATTAATTACAATTAACTATAATGAAAATGATATTTTTTGGTATTTTAAAGAGAAAAAGATTTGAAATTTAATCCTAACTTCTAATTAATTTTAATTTTAAGGTAAACAAGTTAAAGTAATTAAATTACATTAATTTCAAAAATTAATTTTAATAATAAAAAAAAACCTAATTCTATTTTTTTGTGTTTTTTATTGATTTTATGATAAAAATAAAAACTGATTTTAAAACAATTAAAATAAGTATAAAGAAATTGAAAAAAATAAAATAAGAGCATGGGCCTGATAGTGAAAGCAGATTGGGGGGTGTGTGGCATTGAATTTGATTAGGCCCGGATCAAACATCAAGCCCAATGTCCTTTTTGATTTCAGTGCAACTAGCTCTTGGGAGTCTACCATGGAGGAGCGTGTCAGAGGCGCTGGATCTGATATTGTAGTGATTTGATGGATGAAATCTGGAGATGTATGGTGTACGTATTGGGTGCCATATAATGGAACCTGTAAGAAATGTTGGAAAAAATACAAAATTGATGGACCTGGGATCGAACCCAGGTCCCTTCCCTCACACACTTACATCTTTACCATATGTGCTATCCTGTTAATTCATATATATAATAACGCATAATATTATAAGGGAAACAAGGATCAAATCTAGGTCATGAAAAAAACACGCGTTCAGTGGACCCACAAGGTTTTAAACAAACCAATCAGATCCTATGAAATTGCCACGCATGCCTTCGCCTAGGTCAGTGGAGTCAACGACGCCGGAGCTGTGCTCCGGTCGTCTTCTCTGACCAACCCCAACGTTCAAACCTGCAAAACATAAGGATTAAGAGGCGCAAAAAGACCATATTCCCCATGAAATTTTCCCAGGAATCCAAATATGGCCTTAGTTTCTCCTGAAAGTGCTTGTAACAATGGTATTAAAGCTCAAGCTTCTTTAAAGTCAAATATGATACGCCAGATCTCTTCTAATCATCACTATAAACATGAATGTAAACATTATATGGATTTGAATGGCATGTTCTAGAAGTTTGAGAGTAGAGAAAAATTACCAATCGGAGGGATCGCGTGAGGGAGTTTATGGGCGTGCTGGGCTTGCTTAACGACGGGGAATGCTTCCTAGAGTCTTCAGGAGGAAGATTGAATGCTTGGTTTCTCTTGAAAATAGCTGAGATTGTTTTATACAAATTGCACTTTTCTTTGGATTTTAGAGAAAGATTTCAGGGTTTGTGGAGGCAATTGCCTGTCTGTATTAGGGCTGGAATTGTTGTGTTTATATATTGAATCACTTTTGGTCAACACAAATGCCACGAGATCAAATATATCATGTTGTTTAATATCATGAATATTTAAACCAAATTTTCCAAAATAAGCAAATCTTTCCCTTCTCTTGCCTTGTGTGCTTTTTCCTTGATTTGCCAGCTTATCTTATCCATTATTTGATGAGAAAAGATTTGAAAATCATATCATTCATTATTTCTTCTATTTATTTATTTAATTTTTTATTTTAATGGATAAAATCTCAAAATAAATAATATAAATAAAATAATGATGTATGAATGAGCTCAAAGGTCGTGGGCCATTTTAGAAACAAGTTTCAAGCATGATAAGATGGGCCCATTTGGAAAAAATTCAAATTTGATCAATATTGGCTTCATGCAGTTTCCAAATAATTGGTCAACTTTAGCAATGCATATCTTTCTCATTTTTAACCCTATGAGGGTGTTCTTTGACTTTTTAGAGAGATTAGGATGTACTTTAAACAAACCTTTTGGTTTCATCTCAATTAGATCTTCCATGTTCATGTAAGGAGCTTTGACCCAAAAGGTGTTTTTGTTGATTTTTTGAAATGACCTATAATGTCTGAGCTTATATCTTTTGATTGACGTATTTCTTGAACTTTAGGGCTGGAGAGAAGTTGTAGGGAATTGGATTCTCTTCAAAATGAGCCTTTTTGGAAAAAAAAATTGATAAAGTATGAGAAAGTTATTCCTGGTTAAAGTTTGGTTGACTTTTCCTATAGAAACCCTAAATTGTCATTTTTGACATTTGATGAGTTATGAGCATTTCTTGAGGAATCAAGATCAACCCTTGATCAAATGATGGATAATACTTCAAATTATTGATGTTGACCAAAAATCTTGAAATTTGACTATATTTGGGCCACGGTTGACTTTTGACCTAGTAGAGTTGATTTTCAGGCATATGAGCAGTTGACTGAGCAAACATGTCGTGCAAGGCATGAAAATTGGCATGGATGATCTTGAGGACATATTAGAATAATGGAGACCATTATGGACCCTTGGAACTCAACCATCTTGATTAGGAATGAAACCCTAGTTTGAGGCTTATTGTCTTAAGAGGAGGATATGTCTGGTCAATCCTTAGTTAACTTGAGCAATTGAGGACCTCTAGGAGTATGTTTTTGTGTGAAAATGGGAGGGAAAATTTTGGGGTACAACAGCTGCCCCTGTTCAATATTCTTAAACTTGAGGATTTAGATTGGCTTGTCTTCCTTTCGTTATCTGAGGGTGGAAGGTGATTGAACACTAGAGTGCCCAGAAATTTGCACTCGCATGAAGTAATATTGATGGTTGATGATGTCGGGAATGGGCTTTTCGATGCCATTTGGAGAACATGATGGAAGATTGTCTAAGATGGGTATAAGATGCCATCAATAGAATGTGATGGAGAGTCGTCAGAGATGGGCTTAAAGATGCCATCTAGAATAATGATGATTTCGTGAGATATTCCTTCGTGGGAATTCCTGTTCCTGTTGTTTGGGAGGCCTTCGCTGAGGAATGTTGGTCTCTGTCTTGGGGAATAAAGTCTAGGAGCTCCAGTCGTCCGTTATTCTATTGGGAGTCATCTCTTAATTGAAGAGACGGAAGTGAACTTCTATCTGGTCAGGATCCAGGCTTCATAGTGATTTGCTAAGGATGATAAGGATGACTGTTATCTGGTCGTATTCTAGGCTTCACAGCGACTTACTGGGGAAATGAGATTAAATTGTTATCTGGTTAGGATCCGGGTTTCATAGTGTCTTGCGTTGTTGATTGACTATTATCCGGTCAGTTTTCGGGCTTCACAGTGTCTTGCATTATTGGTTGACTATTATCCGGTCAGTTTTCGAGTTTCATAGCTTCTTTAACTGGAATAGAAATCTTAGTATCGATTTGAATGATCCAGCGAAAATCTTAAGTTATCTTCGACTGACATAGTAATCCGGAGGATCTTAGTACCGATTCAACTGACCAAAATGAAAGTCTTGGAATCTTATCTACCAGTATAGTAACCAGAGAGATCTTGGGATAACTTTGACTGGCATAGTAATCAGAAGGATTTTAGTAGCAATTGAACAGACCCAAACGGAAGTCTTGGAATCTCTTCTACCGACATAGTAAGCAGAGAGATCTTGGGCTAACCTTAACTGGCATCGTAATCAGGAGAATCTTAGTAGAGATTCAACTGACCCAGACGAAAGTCTTCGAATCTCTTCTACCATCATAGTAAGAAGAGAGATCTTGGTTCAACTTTGACTGGCATAGTAATCAGGAGGATCTTAGTAGCAATTGAACTGACCCAAATGAAAGTCTTGGAATCTCTTCTACCGATATAGTAAGCAGAGAGATCTTGGGCTAACCTTGACTGGAATAGTAATCAGAATAATCTTAGTAGAGATTCAACTGACCCCGACGAAAGTCTTGGAATCTCTTATACCAACATAGTAAGAAGAGATATCTTGGGTCAACTTTGACTGGCATAGTAATCGGGATAATCTTTGTAGCGATTCAATGGACCAAGACGAAAGTCTTGGAATCTCTTCTACCGGCATAGTAAGCAGAGAGATCTTGGGTAATCTTTGACTAGAATAGTAATCGGGAGAATCTTAGTAGGGATTCAACTGACCCAGACGAAAGTCTTGGAACTCTTCCACCAGCATAGTGAGCAGAGAGATCTTGGGTTAACTCTGAATGGCATAGTAATCAGGAGAATCCTAGTAGCGATTCAACTGACCCAGACGAAAGTCTTGGAATCTCTTCTACCAGCATAGTAAGCAGATAGATCTTGGGTCAACTTCGATTGACATAGTAATGAGGAGAATCTTAGTAGCGATTCAACTGACCCAGACGGAATTCTTGGAATCTCTTCTACCGACATAGTAAGAAGAGAGATCTTGGGTCAACTTTGACTAGCATAGTAACCATGAGGAGTTTAGTAGCGATTAAACTGACCCAGACGAAAGTCTTGGAATCTCTTCTACTGGTATAGTAAGCAGAGAGATCTTGGGCTAACCTTGACTGGAATAGTAATCAGGAGAATCTTAGTAGCGATTCAACTGACCCAGACAAAAGTCTTGGAATCTCTTCTACAGACATAGTAAGCAAAGAGATCTTGGGTCAACTTTGACTGGCATAGTAATCAGGAGAATCTTTATAGCGATTCAACTGACCCAAACGAAAGTCTTGGAATCTCTTCTACCGGCATAGTAAGCAGAGAGATCTTGGGTCAAATTTGACTGGCATAGTAATCAGGAGAATCTTAGTAGGGATTCAACTGACCCAGACGAAAGTCTTGGAATCTCTTCCACCGGCATAGTAAGCAGAGAGATCTTGGGTTAACTATGAATGGCATAGTAATCAGGAGAATCTTAGTGGCGATTCAACTGACCCAGATGAAAGTCTTGGAATCTCTTCTACCAGCATAGTAAACAGAGAGATCTTGGGTCAACTTTGACTGGCATAGTAATTAGGAGAATCTTAGTAGCGATTCAACTGACCCACACGAAAGTCTTGGAATCTCTTCTACCGGCATAGTAAGTAAAGAGATCTTGGGTCAACTTTGACTGGCATAGTAATCAGGAGAATCTTAGTAGCGATTCAACTGACCCAGACAAAAGTCTTGGAATCTCTTCCACCGGCATAGTGAGTACAAAGATCTTGTGGGGACATCTTCTGAGGAAAATCCTGAAATAGCCCTTTGTTAGACGTAGCTTGTTGATTTGATCTTTTCCCTGAAAGGTAAAGAGTTAGTCGTATGCTATGTCATGATGTGTGAAATGCATTGCGATGATTTTCTCAAAATAAATGAGATTGTGTTATATGAAATATTTACACGCATACCATGATGTATGAATATGAGTATGGGAAAATAAATCCCGGACTACTACTGAAGAGTATTAGGGAGCTGATTTCTTCATTTCCGCTGGGGATGTTGAATGGATAATACAATGTTGAGTATTTACTCCTTTCTGTTTGCGAATATTCTGTCGGGGAGAGACTTTGCCTGAGAATATCTCTACAGGGGGATGACTCTGTTCGCGAGAGGAGATGCTTTGCTGCATATTTTTCCGTTTCGGGGAACCAAACTCCGTCGGGGAATGAACTTCCGTAGCTGGAGAAATCAACTTTGTTGGGGATTTAGCTTCCGCATTCAGAGAAATAAACTCTGATCGGGAGAAAACTTTATAAACCACTTGCGATTATAAAATTCGGCTGGGGAATATATACATCGTCTCTCTGAAGGAACTTTGCTGGGGAAAGTATCTCATGTTTGGGGAAGCCGATGTCAAACTTTTGGTTGCCTCTACTCTTTGGGGAGTATAGATGTAATGGGGTCGCATGAAATGGTGACCTTGTTTCAAAACTGTACCTGCTGGAAGGAGTAACTGTCGGGATTGACATGGTTTTTTATAATTTGCCCATGTTCCTTAAGTCATAAGCAACTGTCTTTTTGTTTCTTATGAAGATATTTGTGGATATAAATCCTATTCAAATGCATATGTCAAGAATAAGTCATTGGACGTTTTTGCAAAACAAAACAAAAAATAAAAACGAATAGCTTTTGTGTAGAAATGACTTGTATTAATTTCGAAGTTGGCCTATAACAGGCGTTTTTGTACAAAGAGGCTGACGCTCTAGTAAGAGAACGCCGCCATGAAATTGAAAGCTATACAATATTGTGTACAGAGAGAAGAAAACATATATGTTTAATAATACCATTTGAGTTTCAATTTTGCTATTGCCGCTGTGTCTTCGAGCGTCTCATCACTTTGCTACTTGTCTGAAGCTGACTGGATTGATCGGCGCCGTTTTGAGCTTGATAGCTGATGCTAAAGTCTGGTCGCAAGGTGATCAAATGGGACATAGTGATATGCTTTAAATCCCTAAATTTTTCCCGGACCGCCCTTTCAGGTTTTCAGTCCACTGGGATACCCCTTTTTTCCCTAGCCGCCTTTTCAGATTTTCGACTTGTCGGGTGTACAGATATTTTTGTTTTCATCCCTAGTTTTTGCCCGAACCCTTTTGGTTCGCCAGGTAGCCCTTATTTTTCCTAGGCCAGTCAACCTAGCGGGTCTTATTTATGCGTAGTATTTTTTCACTATATCTGCATTGACAGGGTGTGGAAGGCTGTCACCGTCCACGGTGGTCAGGATCATGGCTCCACCAGAAAATATGCTTTTGATCACAAATGTCCCTTCGTATGTGGGAGTCCATTTTCCCCTGGGATCACCTTGTGGCAGTATGATGTGCTTGACCACTAGATCCCCGACTTGATATACTTGGCACCTAACCTTTTTATTGAAAGCCTTGATCATCCGTTTTTGATACATTTGACCATGGAAGACAACAATAAGTCTCTTTTCATCAATCAGATTTAGTTAATCAAGTCGAGTCTGGATCCAATCATCTTCATTCAGCTCTTCATCCTTCATGATTCTCAGAGAAGCGATCTGGACCTCGATAGGCAGGACAACCTCCATGCCATATACCAGAGAGTAGGGTGTCTCCCCAGTCGATGTGCGTGCTGAGGTGCGATAACCATGAAGAGAAAATGGTAACATCTCGTGCCAGTCTTTGTATGTCACCGTCATCTTCTGTATGATATTTTTAATGTTTTTGTTAGCAACTTCCACAACGCCATTCATCTTCGTCCAGTAAGGGTAAGAATTATGATGTTGGATCTTGAACTGTTTATAGAGTTTGGTGATCATCATATTGTTGAGATTTGTACCATTGTCAGTAATTATCCTCTCTGGCACACCGTACCGACAGATCAAGTTATGCTTGATAAATCGCGACACTACGTTCTTGGTAACAGTAGTAAAAGAGGCAGCTTCAACCTACTTCGTGAAATAATCAATGGCCACTAGGATGAAGCGATGCCCATTGGAAGCAGTAGGTTTAATCTCTCTGATCATGTCAATTCCTCACATCGCAAAGGGCCAAGGAGCCGTCAAGACGTTCAAAGGAACTAGAGGTGCATGCACCTTATCAGCAAAGATCTTGCACTTGTGACAAGTTTGGGAATGCTAATAGCAGTCTGCTTCCATAGTGGACCAATAATATCCTACCCATAAGATATTTTTAGCCATGGTATGTCCACTCGAATGGGTTCTAAAGATACCTTCATGTAAATCTGTCAAAATCCTCTCCGCTTCGCTCTTGTCTATGCACCGAATTAGAGTAGAGTCATGGTTGCGCTTGTAGAAGATTCCATTACTGAGGACGAACTTTGCGGTGAACCTTCTCAAGAACTTCTTATCATTGACATATTCCCCCCGGGATACTCTTGAGCCTCAAGATATCTCTTCACTTCATAGAACCAAGGTTTTTCTGCTACTCCTTCAGTGTTGATCTCATAGGAGTATATTGGTTCATCCAATCTCTCAATAGTGATCCGAGGGGCCTCATTATCCCACCTGACCTTGAACATAAATGACATGGTAGCTAGCGCGTTCGCTAACTGATTTTCTTATCATGGAAAATGTTTAAAGGTTATCTCCTCAAAGTGTTGAAGCAATGTCAACACGTGCTCTTTGTACGGGATTAGATTCGGGTGCTTCTTATCCCACTCTCCTTTGATCTGACTTATCACCAAGGCTGAATCCCCGAAAATGCTCAAGAACTTGATCCTCAGGTCAATAGCAGCTTTAAAACCCATGATGCATGCTTCATACTCCGCCATGTTGTTGGTACAGTTGAAGCATAGTCGGGCAGTGAAAGGAGTATGACAGCCCTCGGGGGATATGATTACAACACCAATGTCATTACCAAGTGCGTTCGAGGCCCTGTCAAAAAACATAGTCCATCGGGATCCTTCTTCAGGTCCTTCATCTGGTCCAGGTTTTTCATAATAAGTCACTAGAATAATATTCTCGTCCGGGGACTTAAAATTCAGGGACTGGTAGTCATCCACGGCCTGATGAGCCAAATGATCAGCTAATACACTTCCCTTAATTGCTTTCTGGGTCGTGTATTGGATATCGTATTCGGTTAAGATCATCTTCCATCTCGCTATTCTTCCGGAGAGAGCGGGCTTCTCGAAGATGTACTTGATCAGATCCATCTTAGATATCAGCAAAGTAGTGTGGGTCAACATATACTGTCTCAGTCGGAGAGCAGCCCATGCCAAAGCGCAACAAGTTTTCTCGAGCAGTGAGTATCTTGTCTCACAGTCGGTAAACTTTTTGCTAAGGTAGTATGTTGCATGCTATTTTCGAGTGGACTCATCATGCTGCCCCAGCACATACCCCCTTGAATTGTCTAACATTGTTAAGTACGTTATCAAAGGTCTTACTTCAATCAAAGACATCAGAATTGGTGGTTCTTAAAGGTATTCATTGATTCTTTCGAAGGAAGTCTGACATTCATCGTTCCATTTTACAACTTGATCTTTCTTCAAGAGCTTGAAGATTGGCTCACAAGTAGCAGTTAAATGGGAAATGAACTTGGCAATGTATTTTAGGCGTCCCAAAAATACTCTGACCTCCTTCTTAGTGCGAGGAGCCGACATCTCTTGTATAGCCTTTACTTTTGCAGGGTCTACCTGAATTCCCTTGTCACTGACAATGAAACCTAATAGTTTGCCATACCTTACCCCGAAGGTGCACTTGTTCGGATTCAACCTCAATTCGTATGTCTTCAACCTATCAAATAGATTTTGTAGATGATTAAGGTGCTCTTCCTCAGTTTGAGACCTAGCTATCATGTCATCCACGTATACCTCTATCTCATTGTGAATCATGTCATGAAATAAGGCGACCATGGCTCACTGATAGGTTTCCCCAGGATTCTTTAATCCAAACGACATCACTTTGTAGCAGAAAGTTCCCCATTGTGTGACAAAGGTTGTCTTCTCCATATCTTTGGGTGCCATCTTGATCTGATTGTAACTAGGGAAACCATCCATGAAGGAAAGGATATTGTGTTGTGTGGTGTTGTCAACCAGGACGTCAATGTGGGGGAGAGGAAAGTCATCTTTGGGGTTTCCCTGTTCATATCTCTGTAGTCCACACACATCTGTACCTTACCGTCTTTTTTAGGCACCGACACTATGTTGGCCACCCATTGGGGATAAGAGGTGACAACTAAGAACCCAATGTTGAACTGCTTCATAACCTCTGCTTTGATCTTCTCTGACATTTCAAGGCGCATGCGATGGACCTTCTGCTTTACCAAAGGGAAATCTTCTTTAGTTGGTAGTCGGTGAACCACGATATCTGTATCCAGTCCTGGCATGTCTTCATATGACCAGGCAAAGATCTCGAAATAGTCATACAACATTTGTCTCAACCGTTGTTTGACATTAAGCCCCAGATTTGCGCCAATCTTGTCTTCTTTTCTATCTACCTCTGTGCCCAAGTTTATTGTCTCAACTGGATCCTCATGAGGTTGTATAGCCCTCTCTTCCTACTGTAACAGTCTAGCAAGCTCTCCAGGTACCTCATAATCTTCCTCACCTTCGTCCTCAGCTTGGTTGATCGGATTTTCAAAGTTATAATTGGCAATAGTAGAACTGTTATTAATGGGATCCATAGTGGATATGGATCTGCAGTTTGATATATGAGTGTGTGTAAGAGTATAGCTGTATTGATAAAGTAAAAAGCATGAAAAAAAACAGAGAGTGCAAAATTTGTATGCAAAACATCCAATGCTTTATTAATGCCATATGAAAGTGAAACATGATAACCCTCACAAATAAACCGATATGCCCTGGGTAAGACACATGGCCATAAAGTTATATTGTTTATTACATATCCAAAAAAAACTAGAAAGACAATTACTTCTTAACAAAAGTAATAGGTACAAAATCCTTTTCCGTCCAGTTACTAGGTCCACCGTTGGTAGTAGGGAAGATCCAGCTATCCACATCATTTTCACCATCTCCGTCTTCTACATCATTGACCCCGTGACCCCGTGATTACGTCGAACAGCCCTTTGAGCCCCTGAAGAGAAACCCAAACCAAATTATCAGACTTGTACGAAATATCAGGGAGTTGACCCCAGATGGTAGACCCACCTTCTTCAATAACAGCTTTTGAATCCTTGAGATAGGCCATCTTCAAGGGAGGTCTTGTGATCTTCGGCACATTGATAACAACTTCAGTTGCGGCCAGAGTCTGAGGTACCTCTTCAAAATTCTGGTACGGAGTCTCGACTCACCCTCCATTTCCATATATCTGAAGGAATTCAAATGACTGACAATGTATTCCCCTTCGCCACATACACTGATAATTCTCCCTTTGACTGGGTATTTCATCATCTGATGCAGAGTGGACGTAACAGCTCCAGCCCCATGTATCCAAGGGCGGCCTAACAAACAAGAATAAGATGGTCTGATATCCATCACGTAGAAGGTAGAGCCGGAAGTCTGGGAACCAACCTTGATGGGGATGTCCACCTCCCCGTGCACCATTCTCTTTGATCCATCAAAAGCCCCCACTACAATATTGATGGGCTTCAAAGTCAAACCCTCACAATCCAGTCTATCCAGAGCATTCTTAGGCAGCACATTTAATGATGAACCATTATCTACAAGAACATGGTCCAGAGTGGTGCCCTTGCATTCAATAGAGACATGCAACACATCATTATGCTTCCTCCCTCTAGGGGTCAAATCGGCATCGGAAAAGCCCAAACCATTATCGGCTGTCAAATTAGCCACACAATCTTAAAATTGGTCAACAGAAGTTTCCTGGGGCACATGGGCAGTTTTCAGAAACTTTACCAGAGCCTTCGCATGAGCTTCGAAGCATAACAACAAGTCTAGCATAGAGATCTTTGAAGGGGTCTTCCCCAGCTGTTCGACCATGTCGTAGTCGCTTTTCTTGATAATTTTCAGAATTTCTTCCATCTCCTTCTCGGAAGCCTCTGGAATAGATATTGACCGTGCCTTTGTCTGGACAGGCTCAACCAAAATGTCTTTGCCCCGAGTCTCGGTCGACTCGGTGATAGGGGTGTCCGCATGAGTAATCAAAGGAATTGCATTAGTAGAAGGAACAAAAGTAGGAATTATCACAGGACCAGTAACAGCTTTCAGAGGAGAAATCTCGGGGGAGAACACTCTTCCACTTCTTGTTATTTTGCTGATTCCAACAATGTTGACAATTTCGGGATCAACATTCCTAGAGACCTGGTCTTCATTAGCCAGCCGATCTTGCTTGACTCCGTGGTAGTAGACGTTGCCCCCATAGTTCCAAGGAATAGTTTTATCAGAGGAGTACGGGATTGGCCCTGGCGCAGTGATTATCAGCAGAGTAATATTTGGAACAGATGTAATCCTGACGGGTCTTTTGGTAGAGACCCTAGGAGGATTGGCGGAAATGGTTATTATGGAAATATCCTTGCACAAAAAGGTTGGAACGGGAGTCTTCTCAAACAAAATCTTTCCAACATCCATCAGGCGCTAAACACCTGCCTTTAACAAATGACAACCAGTTGGTAGAGATAAACAGAAGTGGCAGCCTTCGCCAGAACCCGAAAATAAATCGGCCTTCAACAAGTTCCACTTAATGGTCATAAGCAGAGTAACAAGCTCTTCAACAGTAGTAATAAACATATCATCTTCAATAGCGTTAACACCATGACCATGCTTGGGCATAGGAGCGGTGATAACATTTGGCATCTCAGGGGCGTCGAACTCAATTTCCTTCTCCTCGAGAAGGTCTTGTACTTTGTTTTTCAAAGACCAACAATCGTTTGTATCATGACCTGGACTTTCTGAATGATAAGCACAACGGGCATTTGGATTGTAGCGGGGAGAGGTAGCGTTGGGATTCTTCGGCGCTTCCCGCAAGGTTACCAGATTGGATCTCAACAAATGGGGAAGAACTTGGGCAAGAGTCATATTTATCCGGGTGAATTATCTTACTGGCCTTTTTGTTCTCTGCTGATTATTCCTCTGTTGAGTGGGTGCAGGCTTAGGGATCACGACAGCCCCTACTGTTGGACGATGTTTAGTTTTTTCCTGACTCCATTGATGGTGCACAACACTAACCTCTTTCTTCCCAGCGAATGGTTTTCTCATAGCACTAGAAGATGTATCCTTTTGGATATTTCCATTCTTAATTCCAACTTCCACTCTCTCCCCTGTCAAGATTAATTCAGTGAAACCGACCGAGGAGCTACCAATTAGATAATTAAAGAATGGACCGGACAGGGTACCCAAAAACATGTCCACTAGCTCCCTATCAGACAGGGGAGGCTGGACTCTTCCTGCTAAGTCCCTCCACTTCTGAGCGTAGTCTTTGAAACCCTCGCTCGAACCCATAGCCAAACTCTGGAGTTGAGTACGGGTGGGAGCAAGGTCTGCATTGTATTGATACTGCTTATAAAAAGCAGCGACCAGGTCTTCCCAATTATGGATGTTGGTCCTCTCCAGCTGATAGAACCAATCTAACTGGGTTCCGGATAGACTGTCTTGAAATAAATGGACTCACAAGACTTGTCAGCAGTGTGAGGCTGTATCTTCCTCACATAAGATCAGAGGTGCATATTGGGACACGAAACCCCATCATACTTATCAAACACTGGTGCCTTGAACTTTGGCGGAATAACAATCCCAAACACCAAACCCAACTCTTCAAAGTCTAGCACAGGCACTTTCTGAATCTCCATTGCACTCAGACGCTCTTCCAGCTGTTTGTACCTTTCTTCAGCTGGAGGATACTGCTCTTCATTGTAATCAGTGTCATTATCAGATTCCTCAGGACTAGGGTCTTCCTCTATTGTCTCACCCTCTTGATTCTCTCCTTCCTTGGATGAAGAGGTCAGATCAACCATTTGCTTCAACGGTCCCTTGAATCTTCTTCCCAGATTTACCACACTAGCTGTCCTTCTTGGCTTCTTAGCCTTGTCTTTAACAATCAAGGCTTTCAGTTCTTCCTGCCCTTTGGCTAGAGCCATGATCATTAGTTGGGATTGTGCGTTATGAGTCTGTAAGTCTTTCACGGTTTGCTCTAGAGCCATTTCTTGCTGAAATAAACAGCGAAGAAGATTAGAAATCTGTTATGAAACATGTTTATGCATTAATATGTATGGCATGTGTATGCAATGATTTCAAAGATTTTGGGAAATTTAAATTTGTGAACCAACATGAAATAAAGATTTTATTAGTAGAATTCAAAATACAATTGCCTTTTAGGCGTTTCAATTGAAAATTCTAAAAACATAAAACAGGACTAGGTTTCCCATGGGGGCTTTCTTTTCGCTCCGAGATAAACATTAAGGCTTCTTTCCTCATGAAGTTGCTTTGTGAGCTCTAAAACTTTCTTCTCCTTGGCATAGAACTTGTCCCTATAAGTATCCCGCTCCTTCTTCAATTGAATCTAAGACCTCTGTAAATCTTCAAGATCAGTGAGTATATCAGGATGAAGAACCGTGTAGGGAATACCCCCTTCAGTAATGGGCTCCACAATCACTGGTAAGACGGCTATGTATGGCATCATAATTTTCTGAGCACGAGCTCGTACCCATTGGAGATAAGGTTCCATAGGAATGGAAGTCTTTGGCCCCAAAGTCATGACGTCAGATCTGTTTACCATGCCCCAAGCTCGTATGAACCTCTGACGATACCCTTGAACATCATCCTCATAGTTACACACAATGCCCTGGATAAGCATCTCATGAGGACCATCTCTTCGAGTGTAACCAAATTGTCATAGAGCTAGAGAAGGATTATAAGTTATGCCTTCCCTAATTCCAAGTAGTGGGACATTATGGAATTCCCTGCTGCGATCAATAATAGAAATATCTTCCATACATTGGGAATACTAGAGAATATCCGCGTGTGAAAGTGACATTATCCTTACGACCAGCCGAAAACTTCTTCATTCTTCAGTACTGTCTTAGGGAGGTGAGAAATAAACCACCCCGAAAGCAATGGCACACAACACATAAGAATCCTTCTTTTCTTGGTGGTACGGGTGTGGAAGGTATGCAAGATATCTCCGAGTAAAGTGGGAACAGGGTTGCGAGAAAGGAAGACCTTGATAGCATTCACATCTATGAGCAAGTCTGGACTAGGGCCAAGACCTCCTCAAAAGCCTGGAAGTCCAAATCATCCCAAAACAGCTGAGCCTTCTCTATTAGGAACTTGGCTAGAAAACCCTTAACTCCGCTTCTTGTTTCCCAGTTTGATACAACTTCAGACCGTTTCAGGTGTAAATCTGTTGCAATGACCTTCGGCTTTGGAGCTTCTTCAAAACCGGTGAAAGGCAACTGATCCAAAATAGGTATGCCCAATATCTGAGAGAACTCTTCCATGGTGGGTACCAACTGATAGTCTGTAAAGGTGAAGAAATTATGCTTAGGGTCAAAGAACTGAAAGAGCACACTCATCATCTTCTCATCAGAACCCGAGGTGACCAGATTGAGTAGTCGGCCACAATTCCTGGTGAATTAAGAAGTCTTAGAAACCCTTGATACTAGTTCTTTGAGTTGGAGAGGTATTCTAACCAAGCCGATTCGAATGGTGTTTCTACGAGTGGAAGCCATGATCTGCAAAACAGAACAAAGATAAATTCCCCCCATCCTTTAAATGGTTAGTGTAATGAAGAATGAATGTTTAGGATGCATGATGTCATGTTTAAACAAATTAATCACACACAAGAAAATCACACAAGACCTTAGGTTTAGGCTTGCATGGGGTTTATAGGTAAATACCCTCTTGAAGTTTAGTTGGTTTCAAACCTGTCCTAGAAATAGTAACCGGGTTCTAAGGAGTCTCAATATCACTAATCTTTCTTTATCGGTATTATTTCAGCTTAGCAATCTTTTCTTGCGATCGAAACATCGCGAAAGTCCAATCTCAATGAGTGTAGTATCGAGTATCAATCAGTTCCCAGCTTTACACCGAGACCGGCTATCTCACTACTTTCTAATGGCCAAGTTTGTTCAACTAAGGTTCTAATGTTCGTTAGTGCTTCAAGACACCACGCGGCGGCCCCGTATTCTCCTCGATTCGACACAAGGGATACCGATACGAACCAAAGTGTCACACCAACACAACTATTGCTTCAACCATATCGGTCTACGTCGTACAGTCTCCACGATCTATTGTTGTTTACCTAACAAGTGTCCTCAGATCCGCGTGTAGGACCTATACAAGAATACCCTAACAAACCTTTAAAAGTAAAGCAGTCAAAGCAAACAGAGGAAGCAATTTAAAATGATCTAGACCATAAGGAGGATTTTTCTGGTCAATCCTTAGTCAACTTGAGCAATTGATGATCTCTAGGAGTATGTTTTTGTGTGAAAATGGGAGGGAAAGTTTTGGAGTACAACAACTAGAAGTAAAAACATGCAAAAATTTAATGATTAGAAGCTGAATTGTGCATTTCAAATCTTGACTTGGAGGAAAAAGTCAGTTTCATGGTACCAATTTTGAATCAATGGTATTCACAACTCAAGGAGTCTTAGGGAATGATTCTTGAAGCAATTGAAAGATAAGGTCACAAATTTTACAATGTGAAAATAATGAGATCAAATGGATATTTGAGATAGGAGTTGTGATGAGTCAAAGTTGAGAAAAAGATGATGACTTTTTGTACTTAGAAAAATTCTAAGTTTTTCTCAAAAAATGTCCTATAATATTTTGACTCCAAACAAGGCCTACCTCAAAAATTGAGCTTTAATCAATGATACTAGCTTGAAGTAGACTTCCAAATGAGCATTATGATACTTGAATCACTCAAAAATACCAAGTATTGAAAAATTTATGGTCTTCCAAAATTGATAAAAAATCATGAGATGACCTATAATCTCTTGCATTCTTAGGGCATCTACCATCCATTTTCAAGCTTTGCACATAAAAGAAAAGTGGAAGTTCACATACTTAAGATCATTGTGGAAAATGAATGGGCTCAAGGAGATAAAAATCGTCGAAGTTATGATCTGTTGAAGTCACATAAGGGAATTTAATGGACTGTCTAGAGGACTTGTAATCTTTCTTCATCATTACGCATCTTCCACTTGAAATTTTCTTGCAATTTTTGAAGTGATTAGTTAATAACTCTTTAAATATAAGCATGTCTTTGGAATCACTCAAAAATACCAAAATATGAGAAAGATATAGCCCTTGGAAGTTCAAAACCCTAGCTCCTAGAGCTCCAAAATGACATAGAAAACCCTTCCAATTTTGACAATATCCCTTGCATAATAACTCTTTCCATGTGAATAGAAGTTGTTGTGCATTATAACAAGAACCCATAGAAATAAAAACCAACTCCAAATATTAAGAATTGAGAGAGTTATGCATTTGTAATCAAGAAATTAAGAACTTGTCCAATTAGGTCAAACTTCTTCAATCAACTCTTGCATCTTTTGATTTTCTTTGGCAAATTGTGGAATGACGAATCATAGTAGACCTTGTCATGATATTACTTCAAAGTATCTTCAATGATGAAGCTTGGATATCAATGAAATTTGTTGAAGAAGGCATGAAAATAAACTCATGAACCTATAAATCAAACTGATGAAATGTGTTGTTCCCTTACTTATAATATCTTAAATTAGAGAAAGCATTCATGGTATTTATTATTTAAAAAATTAATCAATACAAAAGATAGATGATCACAATATATAAATCAAGGTGCTTGGTGATTCCTCATGAGCAAGCCTAAAGATATGGAGAAGAACCAAACCCTAGTGTGATCTTGTTGTGATTGATTTGATATGAGATGATAGATGAATATTAGGGGGAAAAGTTGGGGTACAACAATACTCATCCGCATCTCTTTTCAATATTTTTCTGCATTTATCTTCAAACACTCGTCTGTGTTAATGTTTTTTTATACTCGTCTGTATCTCATTTTAATACTCGTCTGTATTGATTTTCAAAACACTCGTCTGTGTTATTACTTTTGTATTTAATCTTTTTTCATCTTGAATGGTCGAAAGGCTAGCGCCAATCTCACCTTCAGGTTTAAAACGATTAAATAGGGGCACCTGTCATACCCCAAATTTGTCCTACCGTTTCACTTTTATCTGGCTTAGGCTTTGCATTTCATTTTCATAATTTTCATTTGGTCAATCACACATCATTCCTTAATTCAATAAGGCACTGGTTCAAAGCATCAGTGGTTGTGCCGACTAACATTTAATTTTTGATTGAGTCTTCTTCATTCTACAATTGATTTCCCTGGTTCCTCCTTGGGCAATAGACAGTGGATTCAGGTTTTGAAGTATGGTTATCATGAGTTTCTTATTCATCCAAGTACAAGGCCATTTCTCATTCAAATTCATCAAGATCTTGGATTAGGGTTTATTTCCATATGTGTGATTAAAAATCAGGGTTTTTTTAGCATCCTGCCTCAGCTAGGGTTTGAATCCCCCAAGTGTTTAGTATGACTAATCATTGATTCTCAAAGGCTACTTCATCAAAGAATTGCCTTTAACCAAAAGCACAGTCAATATTTCATCATCATTGGTCCATATGTGCATCAATATGTTTGGAAATGCGGGGAAAGATCAAGTTTGCAAGTCAATTCAAATCACTTTGACCAAAAGTTGACTTTTGCAAGATCAAGTTCAAACGATCATAACTTCTTCATTATTCAATATTTTTAGTCTTTCTTTTTGCGTATGACTCTTCTTGACGTCATATCCAACTTCTCTTTACAAGTCAAGAGATAATTACGTACAAAAGATCATCATAATTTTGAATATTTTAGAGATCATTTTGCGAATTAGACCTAATCTCAAAAAAGTTGTGCCTGACTTCCAGGGATCATAATTTCCTCGATTTTTAATATTTTGAGGCGATTCACTTTGCACACTGTCATGAGTGATGTCATCTACAAGTTTTCTTCATGGATTGAGTGAAAACTTTGTTTAGAAGACCTTGAAAGTTATTGAATCGTCATAAGTCATTTTTTTGATTTAGGATGTTTCTTAACTTCTAATTTCAGTTCGTGCCGTAATTATTTTCTTAAGACATTGATCTTTATGTGGAAATAATTCATGATACAAAGAAGATATGGTGATAAAAGCATGGTTATCATTCATTTTAATTGTCATCGTCATTATCATCAAGATAAAAAGGATAACAAAGATTTAAGATCTGACCATGGTTTTCAAACAGTAGCCCAATTACTTTTCGAGTTTATCATAAATTCAAGAGCAAGTTTAATTCAAGTTATTCAAGCATCAGTGGGTATATCAGGATGAAGAACCGTGTAGGGAATACCCCATTCAGTAATGGGCTCCAGAATCACTGGTAAGACGGCTATGTATGGCATCATAATTTTCTGAGCACGAGCTCGTACCCATTACAGATAAGGTTCCATAGGAATGGAAGTCTTCGGCCCCAAAGTCATGATGTCATATCTGTTTACCATGCCCCAAGCTCGTATGACATCATCCTCATAGTTAAACACAATGCCCTGGATAAGCATCTCATGAGGACCATCTCTTCGAGCGTAACCAAATTGTCACTGAGCCATAGAAGGCTTATAAGTTATGCCTCCCCTAATGCCAAGTAGTGGGACATTAGGGAATTCCATGCGACGATCAATAATAGAAATATCTTCCATACATTGGGAATATAAGATAATATTCGTGTGAGAAAGTGACGTTATCCTTTGTGACCAGCCCAAACCTTCTTCATTCTTCAGTACTGTCTTAGGGAGGTGAGAAATAAACCACCTAGAAAGCAATGGCATACAACACATAAGAATCCCTCTTTTCTTGGTGGTACGAGTGTGGAAGGTATGCAAGATATCTCTGAGTAAAGTGGGAACAGGGTTGCGAGAAAGGAATACCTTGATAGCATTCACATCTATGAGCAAGTCCAGACTAGGGAACAATACTAACCCATAGATGAGAAAGGCCAAGACCTCCTCAAAAGCCTGGAAGTCCAAATCATCTCAAAACAGCTGAGCCTTCTCTATTAGGAACTTGGATAGAAAACCCTTAACTCCGCTTCTTGTTTCCCAGTCTGATACAACTTCAGACCATTTCAGGTGTAAAGTTGTTGCAATGACCTCCGGCTTTGGAGCTTCTTCAAAACTAGTGAAAGGCAACTGATCCAAAATAGGTATGCCCAATATCTGAGAGAACTCTTCCATGGTGGGTACCAATTGATAGTTTGGAAAGGTGAAGAAATGATGCTTAGGGTCAAAGAACTGAAAAAGCACACTCATCATATTCTCATCAGAACCCGAGGTGACCAGATTGAGGAGTCGGCCATAATTCCTGGTGAATGAAGATGTCTCAGAAACCCTTGATACTAGTTCTTTGAGTTAGATAGGTATTCTAAGAAAGCAGATTCGAATGGTGTTTCTATGAGTGGAAGCCATGATCTACAAAAGAGAACAAAGATAAATTCCCCTCATCCTTTAAATGGTTAGTGTAATGAAGAATGAGTGTTTAGGATGCATGATGTCATGTTTAAGCTAATTAATCACACACAAGCAAAGCACACAAGACCTTAGGTTTAGGCTTGCATAGGGTTTATAGGTAAATACCCTCTTGAAGTTTAGTTGGTTTCAAACCTATCCTAGAAATAGTAATCGGGATCTAAGGTGTCCCAATATCACTAATCTTTCTTTATCGAAATTATTTCAGCCTAGCAATCTTTTCTTGTGACCGAAACATCACAAAAGTCCAATCTCAATGAGTGTAGTATCGAGTATCAACCAATTCCCAGCTTTACACCGAGACCGGCTATCTCACTTCTATGTAATGGCCAAGTTTGTTTAACTAAGGTTCTAATGTTCGTTAGTGGTTCACGACACCACACGTCGGACCCGTATTCTCCTTGATTTGACACAAGGGATACCGATACCAACCAAAGTGTCACACCTACACAGATATCGCCTCAACCATATCGGTCTAAGCTGTACAGTCTCCACGATCTATTATTGTTTACCTAACAAGTGTCCCCAGATCCGGGTGTAGGACCTATGCAAGAATACCCCAACAAACCTTTAAAAGTAAAGCAGTCAAAGTAAAAAGAGGAAGCAATTTAAAATGATCTAGACCTTAAGGTAAACCCCACTTTTTATATTCCCCAATAGAGTCGCCAGTTCTGTGATACAGTGGCAGAACCGACTGTTATATGGTTTTGCATTTGTGTTTGCAAATGTTGCGGTAAGCAAGAGTCGTCACCGACTTTTATTTTATCCAACAAAGGAAAGGGTGAAAATAACAGAAAAAGACCTTTTTTCGAGATTTCTGAGTACGGGGGGTAGATTATGGAAAGGGAAGGTGTTAACACCCTTTCCATCCATGGTTTTCCATGGGCTCTTAGGTACTTGCTCAATTTCCTAAAATTTCTTGTGTTTGTGTGTTTTGAAAAGCTTTGAAAAATGCCTTAGTACGGAGATTCACTTTATGGTAACTCTTGTATCAGTCCTCAAGAGTGTGATAAAGTGTTTTTGAAAACTTTGTTTGAAAGTGTGGTGTAAAAATTTGTTTGAGCAAGTACCTAACAACTATCTACCTACTCGAAAAAAAGACTGTTCTTTTTATCATTTCCTTTAGACCGTGTTATCCTACTATTAGTGAGTGGGTAACCCTAGTCTTTGGATGTTTGAGGGACTATCGAAAGGGACGTACGGTCAATAAGGAAATTGGCAAGAACTCTTTGTAACTGTCCTAAAGCCCTAAGATCACTTTTAAACTGAGGCAACAGTCGAGAGGGTCATCGAGGGACTAGTGATCTCTTTAGACTTGAGGACAGCCACTAAGAATTCTCACGATTCGAGAATTGTGACCGTTATTTTCTGAGGCAACCAAGTGAGGTAATACTCTAGGGGTGCAAGTGTGCAACAGTGCTTTTCTCAGATATATTTTATCTTGTGCAATTAGGGTTATCTAGGGTCAATTAATCACTATCATTCATGCAATCCTATTAATTTAAACAATTAATAATAGTGCGAGAATTTAAAAGGCAGAAATTAAACCTAGCTATTACAGGGCCTCGGGGAGGGGGATACATAACCAAAATTTGGGAGTGTGGAAATTAAAAGCAATAAATAAACCTTAAGTTAGACTATTACAAACTATGTACAGATACAATCAATTGAAAAGAATAATAAAAGTAATAAGCGCGCGAAGTATGGAAAGAACGTCTAAACCCTAAAAATGTTTAAAAGAAAATCTATTTTGTGCTTATTTATTTATGAAAAAACTAAATTATAATAATATCCTAATTAACTAAATAAAAAAAAGAAAGAAAAAAATTATTAATTACCATTAACTCTAATGAAAATGATATATTTTGGTATTTTTAAAGAGGAAAAGATTTGAAATTTAATCATAACTTCTAATTAATTTTTATTTTAAGGAAAACAAGTTAAAGTAATTAAATTACATTAATTAAAAAATTAATTTTAATCATAAAAAAAACCTAATTCTATATTTTTGTGTTTTTTATTGGTTTTATGATTAAAATAAAAATTGATTTTAAAACAATTAAAATAAGAATAAAGAAATTGAAAAAAACAAAATAAGAGCATGGGCCTGATAGTGAAAGCAGTTTGGGGGGTGTGTGGCGTTGAATTTGATTAGGCCCAGATCAAACAGCAAGCCCGATGTCCTTTTTGATTCCAGTGCAACTAGCTCTTGGGAGTCTACCATGGAGGAGCGCGTTAGAGGCGCTGGATCTGATCTTATAGTGATCTGATGAATGAAATCTGGAGATGTATAGGGTATATATTCGGGTGCCATATACTAGAACCTGTAAGAAATGTTGGAAAAAAATACAAAATTGTTGGACCTGGGATCGAACCCAGGTCTCTTCCCTCACACACTTGCATTTTTACCATTTGCGTTATCCTGTTAATTCATATATATAATAACGTAATAATATTATAAGGGAAACAAGGATCAAATCCAGGTTACAAAAAACACACGCATTCAGTGGACGCACAGGGTTTTAAACAAACCAATCAGATCCTATGAAATTGCCACGCATGCCTTTGCCTGGATTAGTGGAGTCAACGACACCAGAGCTGTGCTTCGGTCGTCTTCTCCGACCAAACCCAACGTTTAAACCTGCAAAACATGAGGATTAAGAGGCACAAAAACACCCTATTCCCCTTGAAATTTTCCTAGGAATCCAAATATGGCCTTAGTTTCGTCTGAAAGTGCTTGTATCAATGGTACTTAAGCTCAAGCTTCTTTAAAACCTAGTTATGATAACTTGCGATTTCATCCCTTAAATTCACATGTGATACGTAAGATCTATTCTAATCATCACTATAAACATGAATGTAAACATTATATGGATTTGAATGCCATGTTCTAGAAGTTTGAGAGTAGAGAAAAATTACCAATCAGAAGGATCGCGTGAGGGAGTTTCTAGGCGTGCTGGGCTTGCTTAACAATGGGGAATACTTCCTGGAGTCTTCAGGAGGAAGATTGAATGCTTGGTTTGTCTTGAAAAGAGATGAGATTGTTTTATACGAATTGCACATTTCTTTGGATTTTAGAGAAAGATTTCAGGGTTTGTAGAGGCAGCTGCCCGTCTGTATTAGGGCTGGAATTGTTGTGTTTATATATTAAATCACTTTAGGTCAACAAAAATGCCACGAGATCAAATATAATCATGTTGTTTAATATCATGAATAGTTAATCCAAATTTTCCAAAATAATAAAATCTTTCCCTTCTCTCGCCTTGTGGGTTTTTTCCTTGATTTTGCAGCTTATCTTATCCATTATTTGATGAGAAAAGATTTGAAAATCATATCTTTCATTATTTCTTCTATTTTTTATTTAATTTTGTATTTTAATGGATAAAATCTAAAAATTAATAATATAAATAAAATAATGATGTATGAATGAGCTCAAAGGTTGTGGGCAATGTTAGAAACTAGTTTCAAGCATGAGAAGATGGGCCCATTTGTAAAAAATTCAAATTTGATCAATATTGGCTTCATGCACTTTCCCAAAAATTGGTCAACTTTAGCAATGCATATATTTCTCATTTTTAACCCTATGAGGGTGTTATTGGACTTTTTAGAGATCTTAGGATGTCCTATAAACAACCCTTTTGGTTTTATCTCAATTGAATCTTCCATGTTCATGTAAGGAGCTTTGACCTAAAAGGTGTTTTTGTTGATTTTTTGAAATGACCTATAATGTCTGAGCTTATATCTTTTGATTTTAGGGAATTGGATTCTCTTCAAAATGAGCCTTTGTGTAAAAATTTCTGATAAAGTATGAGAAAGTTATGCCTCGTCAAAGTTTGGTTGACTTTTCCTATAGAAACCCTAAATTGCCATTTTTTACCTTTGATGAGTTAGGAGCATTTCTTGAGGAATCATGATCAACCCTTTATCAAATGATGGATAATACTTCAAAATATTTAAGTTAAACAAAAATCTTGAAATTTGACTGTATTTGGGCCACAGTTGACTTTTGACCTAGTACAATTGATTTTCAGGCATTTGAGCAGTTGACTGAGAAAACTTGTTGTGCAAGGCATGAAACTTGGCATCGATGATCTTAAGGACATATTATGACAATGGATACCATTAGGGACCCTTAGAACTCAACCATCTTGATGAGGAATGAAACCCTATTTTGAGGCTTATTGTCTTAAGAGGAGGATTTGTCTGGTCAATCCTTAGTCAACTTGAGCAATTGAGGAACTCTAGGAGTATGTTTTTGTGTGAAAATGGGAGGGGAAATTATAGGGTACAACAACTAGATGTAAAAACATGCAAAAAGTTAATGATTAGAAGCTGAATTGTGCATTCCAAATCTTGACTTGGAGGAAAAAGTCAGTTTCAAGGTACCAACTTTGAATCAATGGTATTCACAACTCAAGGAGTCTTAGGGCATGATTCTTGAAGCAATTGAAAGATAAGGTCACAAATTTTACAATGGGAAAAGAATGAGATAAAATGGATATTTAATATAGGAGTTGTGATGAGTCAAAGTTGAGAAAAAGATGATGACTTTTTGTACTTAGAAAAATCTATGTTTTTCTCAAAAAATGTCCAATAATATTTTGACTCCAAACAAGGCCTTCCTCAAAAATTGAGCTTTAATCAATGATACTAGCTTGAATTAGACTTTCAAAAGAGAATTATAACACTTGAATCACTCAAAAATACCAAGTATTGAAAAATTTATGGTTTTGCAAAATTGATAAAAATTCATGAGATGACCTATAATCTCTTGCATTCTTAGGGCATCTTCCATCCATTTTCAAGATTTGAGCATAAAAGAAAAGTTGAATTTCACATCCTTAAGATCATTGTGGAAAATGAATGGGCTCAAGGAGATAAAAATTGAACAAGTTATGATCTTTTGAAGTCACATAAGGGAATTTAATGGACTGTCTAGAGGACTTGTAATCTTTCTTCATCATTACGCATCTTCCACATAAAATTTTATTGCAATTTTTGAAGTTATTAGTTGATAACTCTTTAAAGATAATCATGTCTTTGGAATTACTCAAAAATACCAAAATATGAGAAAGATATAGCCCTTGGAAGTTCAAAACCCTAGCTTCTAGAGCTCCAAAATGACTTAGAAAACCCTTCCAATTTTGACAATATCCGTTTCATAATAAATCTTTCCATGTGAATAGAAGTTGTTGTGGATTATAAAAAGAACGCATAGCAATAAAAACCAACTCCAAATTTTAAGAATTGAGAGAGTTATGCATTTGTAATCAAGAAATCAAGAACTTGTCCAATTAAGTCAAACTTCTTTAATCAACTCTTGCATCTTTTGATTTTCTTTGACAAATTGTGGCATGATGAATCATAGTAGACCTTGTCATGATATTACTTCAAAGTATCTTCAATGATGAATCTTGTATCTCAATGAAATTTGTTGAAGAAGGCGTGTAAATAAACTCATGAACCTATAAATCAAACTGATGAAATGTGTTGTGCCCTTGCTTATAATATCATAAATTAGAGAAAGAATTCATTGTATTTATTAGTTAAAAAATTAATCAATACAAAAGATAGATGATCACAATATATAAATCAAGGTGCTTGGTGATTCCTCATGAGCAAGCCTAAAGATATGGAGAAGAACCAAACCCTAGTGTGATCTTGTTGTGATTGATTTGATATAAGATGATAGAGGAATATTAGGGGGGGAAATTGGGGTACAACAGTACTCGTCCGCATCTCTTTTCAATACTTTTCCGCATTTATCTTCAAACACTCGTCCGTGTTAATGCTTTTTGATACTCATCTGTATCTCATTTTAATACTCGTCCGTATTGATTTTCAAAACACTCGTCTGTGTTATTAATTTTGGACACTCGTTCGTATCTCATTTCAATACTCGTCCATATTGATTTTTAAATGCTCGTCCGTGTTTATGATTTTTTATACTCATCTGTATCTCATTTCAATACTCATTTGTATTGATTTTCAAAACACTCGTCCGTGTTATTACTTTTTGATACACGTCTGTATCTCTTTTCAATACTCGTTCATATTGATTTTTAAAACACGCATCATGTTTACCTTTTTGATACTCATCTGTATATCATTCCAATAATCATCTGTATGGATATTCGAACACTAATTCGTGTTAACCTTTTATTAGTAATCATCTGTATCTTCTTTCGATACTTGTCTGTGTCGATCCTTTCTTTAAATCCCCTGCAGATATCACAAATAATAACACTTACACCATCTATCCAGAACACATTTCAAGTCTTGCTATTTAATCTTTTTTCACCTTCAATGTTCGAAAGACTAGCGCCAATCACACCTTCAGGTTTAAAACGATTAAATAGGGGCACCTGTCATACCCCAAATTTGTCCTACCTTTTCACTTTTATCTGGCTTAGGCTTTGCATTTAATTTTCATCATTTTCATTAGGTCAATCACACATCATTACTTAATTCAATAAGGCACTGGTTCAAAGCATCAGTGGTTGTGCCGACTAGCATTTAATTTTTGATTGAGTCTTCTTCATTCTACAATTGATTTCCCTGGTTCCTCCTTGGGCAATAGACAGTGGAATCAGGTTTTGAAGTATGGTTATCATGAGTTCTTATTTATCCAAGTACAAGTCCATTTCTCATTCAAATTCATCAAGATCTTGGATTAGGGTTTATTTCCATATGTGTGATTAAAAATCAGGGTTTTTTAGCATCATGCCTCAGCTAGGGTTTGAATCCCCCAAGTGTTCAGTATGGCTAATCATTGATTCTCAAAGGCTACTTCATCAAATAATTGCCTTTAACTAAAAGCACAGTAAAGATTTCATTATCATTGGTCCATATGTGCATCAATATGTTCGGAAATGCGGGGAAAGATCAAGTTTGCAAGTCGATTCAAATCACTTCGACCAAAAGTCAACTTTTGCAAGATCAAGTTCAAACGATCATAACTTCTTCATTATTCAATATTTTTAGTCTTTCTTTTTGCGTATGACACTTCTTGACGTCATCTCCAACTTCTCTTTACAAGTCAAGAGATAATTATGTACAAAAGATCATCAGAATTTTTAATATTTTTGAGGTCATATTTCGAATTAGACCTAATCTCAAAAGAGTTGTGCCCAACTTCCAGGGATCATAATTTCCTTGATTTTAATATTTTGAGGAGATTCTATTTGCACACTATCATGAATGATGTCATCTACAAGTTTTCTTCAGAGATTGAGTGAAAATTGTGTTTAGAAGACCTTGAAAGTTATCGAATCATCATAGGTCATTTTTTTTATTTACGATGTTTCTTAACTTCTAATTTCAGTTCGTGCCATAATTAATTTCTTAAGATATTGATCTTTATGTGGAAATCAGTCATGATACAAAGAAGATATGGTGATAAAATCACGGTTATCATTCATTTTAATTGTCATCATCATCATCATCATCAAGATAAAAAGGATAACAAAGATTTAAGATCCGACCATGGTTTTCAAACAATAGCCCAGTTACTTTTCGATTTTATCATAAATTCAAGAGCAAGTTTCATTCAAGTTATTCAAGCATCAGTGGGTATATCAGGATGAAGAACCGTGTAGGGAATACCCCCTTCAGTAATGGGCTCCACAATCACTGGTAAGACGGCTATGTATGGCATCATAATTTTCTGAGCACGAGCTCGTACCCATTGAAGATAAGGTTCCATAGGAATGGAATTCTTCGGCCCCAAAGTCATGACGTCAGATCTGTTTACCATGCCCCGAGCTCGTATGAACCTCTGGAGATACCCTTGAACATCATCCTTATAGTTAAACATAATGCCCTGGATAAGCATCTCATGAGGACCATCTCTTCGAGCGTAACCAAATTGTCACAGAGCCAGAGAAGGATTAGAAGTTATGCCTCCCATAATGCCAAGTAGTGGGACATTAGGGAATTCCCTACGGCGGTCAATAATAGAAATATATCCCATACATTGGGAATATCAGAGAATATTCACGTAAGAAAGTGACATTATCCTTTGTGACCAGCCCAAACCTTCTTCATTCTTTAGTACTGTCTTAGAGAGGTGAGAAATAAACCACCTCGAAAGCAATGGCACACAGCACATAAGAATCCCTTTTTTCTTGGTGGTACGGGTGTGGAAGGTATGCAAGATATCTCTGAGTAAAGTGGGAACAGGGTTGCGAAAAAGGAAGACCTTGATAGCATTCACATCTATGAGCAAGTCCGGACTAGGGAACAATACTAACCCATAGATGAGAAGGGCCAAGACCTCCTCAAAAGCCTGGAAGTCCAAATCATCCCAAAACATCTGAGCCTTCTCTATTAGGAACTTGGCTAGAAAACCCTAAACTCCGCTTCTTGTTTCCTAGTTTGATACAACTTCATACCGTTTCAGGTGTAAAGTTGTTGCAATATACTCCGGCTTCGGAGCTTCTTCCAAACCGGTGAAAGGCAACTGATCCAAAATAGGTATGCCCAATATCTGAGAGAACTCTTCTATGGTGGGTACCAACTAATAGTCTGGAAAGGTGAAGAAATTATGCTTAGGGTCAAAGAACTGAATGAGCACACTCATCATGTTCTCATCAAAACCCGAGGTGACCAGATTGAGGAGTCGACCATAATTCATGGTGAATGAAGAAGTCTCAGAAACCCTTGATACTAGTTCTTTGAGTTGGAGAGGTATTCTCACAAAGCCTATTCGAATGGTGTTTCTACGAATGGAAGCCATGATCTACAAAAAAGAAAAAAGATAAATTCCCCTCATCCTTTAAATGGTTAGTGTAATGAAGAATGAATGTTTAGGATGCATGATGTCATGTTTAAGAAAATCAATCACACATAAGCAAAGCACACAAGACCTTAGGTTTAGGCTTGCATGGGGTTTATAGGTGTTGTACCCCAAAATTTTCCCTCTCATTTCATCAACATTTCTCATCGCAAGGCTCTTGGAACTCAAGATCAAGCTAGGGTTTGCTCTGCTCAAGACATCTCCTTGCACTGATGACCTAAATTAGGGTTTGAGTTTGCACAAGGATTTTTGGACCTACAATGCCAAAAGTGACTTTCATACTTCATGTTGGACTTATAAGTTGGTCCATACCAAGTTTCAAGCCTTGAATCAAATTTTTGCCCAGTCAATTGGACAGTTGACCTAGAAATCAACTATATTGGGGAAAAAGTCAAATGTGGCCAATTTACAGTCAAACCTCATGAATTTTGACCCACATCAACATTATGAACTCATATGAACCATTTGATCAAGTTTGGACCATAATTCCACAAGAAATTTGATCAGATCACCAAAAGGGCAAAATGGTCATTTTTAGGGTTTTGACTATACAGAGGCAATTTTTGACTGTTTGACCTAGCCAATGGCAAATCAAGCTCAACCATGGACTCAAGGACTCAAGGAAATCATCTTGATCTATTCAACAAGTTCAAAAGATCTCAAATGCATGGGATTGATAGATGAATTTTTCAGTCAACTGATCAAAATTTGACTGTACATTGAAAAGTCAAACTTTGACTTTTTGGTCAAAATCAAGTGCCAAGGGTCATTTTTCATCAAGATGTGTCAAATTATGAAACTTGTTAAACAAGAAACCCAAAATTGCAAATTAGGGGTTGAAATTGAAAATTTTCATAACTTAGAATTTTTCTAAGTTATGAAATTTTCTTAATTTTTACTAAATTTGTCCCACATTTTCACCATGATGCAAATGGATTCAAACAAAACTTACAAAATGATAGTTGTTGTCCTCCATAAAGTCTACAACTTTTATTCACAAAGTTTTCTCAAAAGAAGCTTGGATCTCAAGTTATGATTTTTGGAACAAGGGTCCCTAAAACTTTTAACTTAGAGAAATTTTGCCCTAGTTTAGGCAGGATTTTGCCCTATATTCTTGGCCATTTTTCACATAGTTCCACTTGGAGTCTCAAGTTGCATTTCAAAGACGTATTATAAAGCATGTTGCAAGCTTTCCAAATTATCCAAGAACTCCTCAAACACATTTGTGGTTAGGGAGAATCAAATGCTTGAAGTTTGCAAAAACTCACTTTGTATCCATGGCCAATTCATGTTCATACAAGTTGCATTTTCAAACCAACATTCTTTGTACTTGTTTTCAGGCCTCTAAACCAATTCACACTCCTTAATTAAATGCAAATCCACTGAGCTTATGCATTATCTTGGCCATTTGGACATTGCACACAAAATTAAGCCTTAATTAGAAAAAGGTACATTTCTATTTTGGAAAAGGTATGCTTTATGTCAAAACATGATCTTTGAAGCATAGGGCCAAGATCTCAGAAGCCAAATCAAATCCACAAATTCCAGCAACCAAGAGGATTGTGTGCAGCATACTTGAGGGCTTGTACAGGCCTGTATTCACAAGTTACACATTCTTGCTTCACAAAGAAAAAAACTTGCAAAATCCTCCCAACTTGAGAACCAGCTATTGTTAGCTTAAACAAACATTGAAAACATATTTCACACAACCCTTTGAGCAAGAAACACGAGGGCTTGACCTTCATAACCTCTCATAGCCAGAAATCACTCTTCTTTGGCAAAACAGGGCAGGTGTTGCGACTTGAGTGCCATAGCTCATTTGACTCGTGCGTTTTGCCTCTTTCCACTTCAAACACCTTCCATTAAACTCACTCAAGCTATCCCAAACCTCCATTGCCAACTGTAACTCCATTTACAGTGTTCTTCATTTTCATTTCAAGCTTGTGTAGGTTGAGTTCTAGGAGCTGATTCAGGGACATTCAAGGCAAGCTAGCTATTGGAAAAGATCAAGTGAAGTTCAGGAAAGCTACCAGACACCTCAAAACTTGTTGAGAAGCTCTGTATTGTCCTACTCGAATCCAACTGAAACAGGTTTTTCATCACTTCCTATCTCTCTATTTAGGAACAGTTAGCCTTAGGTTTGTGAGTGAAAAATGTAGTATTCAGTGCCATGAAGCCATACATATGCTCACCTTTCTTTTAAATTAAGGGTGCTAGGAGAATTTCATCCATGAACATGCTGTAAAAACTAGGTCAGAATTTAGGGCCAGAGAAATTCTCTCTGGTCTTTGAGAGTTAGGATTAATGCTTTATATGGTTAGAATCGTATTAAAATTCTCTACAAGTTTGATGTTGTGAGTTTTGGAAAAAGATCACGTTTCCAGGATGTTCAAGTTTGTATAACAGGCACGCGTTTTTTGTCTGGAGGAAGAAGATGAAGTTGGCTTGGGCTGGGCCTGGCCAGTTTTGCTTCTAACACCCCTTTTTTCAGTTTCACACCCCATGGCCCAATTTCTTATATTTTTGCATTTTTAAATTTTTGTTTTCTTTTCTGACTTTGTTATTTTATTTCCAAACATAAAAAATGCTTAAAAAATATTTTCATAATTTTTTACATTTATTTGGCATTTTATTTTGATTTTTCTAACATTAAAGGCTTTTAAATACTTTTATATTTTATTTAAAACTTAAAAATAATGTAAATGATACTTTTATTTTTTATTTCTTATTTTTATTCACACTGAAAATATTATTTTAAATATAATTTATTTTTGTACATATTTTATTTTATATTATACATATTTAATATATACATATATACATATATACATATATACATATATACTTTTATTTTATTAAATACTTAGAATAAAAATACAAAGATATTAAATTTTTATTTTTATTTTATTTATACTAAAAAATACCCTTTTTTAAGTATATTTCATTTTTGTACATATTAATATATTTTTTGTACATAAATAATATATTATATTTATTTTCTTAGAGAAATTAGGGTTTTACCCTAAAACAAATAAAATTAATCTTTTTATTTTATTTCTTTATACTTTTTTCACATTGAAAATACTTTACATACATAAGAAAACAAAAACTTCTTTTTGCATAACACATTTTATTCAATATTTATTTATTTTTGTTTATTTAAATATGGTACATTTAAATATTGATGCATTGTAAATTCAATTTGGATGTAATAGTAACTAGGGTTTATATTTCTTGTCAAATAAACCCCTATTCAAAAATTGTACCCCATACCCATAATCATGTTGTAATAGCCTAGAACTTTAAATTCTCGCATTTTACTCTTTCAATTATGCCATGATTAGAGAATTAGGGTTTGTATGAAAAAATCCAATTAACAAGTAGCTTGACCTAATCAAAGACAAAAAATGCATGAAAAACAAACACAATGCACACTTGCACCCTTAGGGTTACAATCCACTTGTTTCCTTCAAAAATGGGCCATAGTATACATGTTGGGTACTTTGGCAAAACAAAAACAAAACAAAAGATCATAGTCCCTCGATGACGCTATCTTGGTTGCCTAAACAAAAATGATCAAGTCCCTCAAGAAAATTGCCAAAGATACTTAACACAATTGCTATCATGGTCTATACGATGACCCGCACCCGTCCCGTTTAACATCCTAACACAAGGTTGTTCACCAAATACAATGGTGAAATAACACTGTCAAAAGGGTTAAAAACATAAGAAAGATCTTTGAGTAAAATGGGTAGATAGCTCTTAGTTACTTGATCAAAGCTTGCAAAAAACATCCTTGCTATTTTCCAAACACACTTCACAACACAATTTCAAAAAAAAACATTTCCCAAAACAAACTTTCAAAACATTGAAATCTTTTCAAAAGACAAAAAAACTCTTTGTATACATTCAAACAAGAATCATTACAAAGGTTGCCACAATGATGGCCTCTTTTCAAAACATCTTTTCAAACCCACACACAAAGCACCATTTCAAATAATTGAAAAGCACCATTTCAAACAATTGAAAAGCAAAGCAAGTGATCTAAACAAGTAACTAAGAGCCCATGGATAACCATGGATGAAAAGGGTGCTTGCACCTTCCCTTTTCATAATCTACTCACCGAACCCAAGAAAACATCTCAAAGGTCCTTCCTGTGCTTTTTGACCTTTCCTTAGGATAAAATAAAAAGTCGGTGGCGACTCTTGCTAAACCGAAACATTTGCGAACACAAACGCAAAATCCCAAGTCAGTTCTCCCACCATATCACAGAACTGGCGACACTGCTGGGGAATAACTTTAAAAGTGGAGTAACCTTAGGGTTTAGATCACCTTTGCATGCTTATCTTGTTTACTTTGATTGCTTTACATTTGGATCTATTGTTTGGGCTTGAAATCCTCTACTCGGATTTGGGAAACATTCATAGGTAAATAGCAATACATTGTGGAAACTGTGTGGGGTATACCGACATGGTTGAAGCAATAGCTATATTAGTGTGACATATTTATGAGTACCGGTAGCCTTTGAGTCAATCAAAGAGAATACGGGGCCGCTGAGTGATGTCATGAAGCACTAATGAACTCTTAGAACCTTACTTGACCATCTTGGCCTTTTTTAGGGGTAGTGAGATGACCGGCTTTGGTGCATTCCAATGTTGGTAGATACTCGATACTACACTCATTGAGGGTTGTTTTCTTGGAATATTTTGGTCGCCAGTTAAGTGGCTAAACCAAAACAATGAACACAGAAAATAATCCAGTGATATTGAGCTCCTTAGAACCCGTTTACTATTTATAGGACAGGTTGATCCAACTAACTTCAAGAGGGTACTTACCTATGAAACCTCATGCAAGCCTGAAACTAGGATCTTGTGTGACTTGTTTGTACATGTGCTTGTGCATACATCATGAACATCATAAAGCATCATATGCATCCACTAACCATTTCAAGGGTTTGGATCTTCATCTTTGTTCCTGTTTTGTACGTCATGGAATCTCTTCGCAGGAAAACAATTCAAGTCAACCTTGTGAGAATCCCTCCTCAACTCAAGGAGCTTACTTCCAAGATTCCAGAGAATTCTATTTTCAGTGAAAGACATGGTAGACTTCTAAACTTGGTCAACTACAACATTGAAGAAGACATGGTGAAAGTTCTCTTCCAGTTCTTTGACCCCCTACACCACTGTTTCACATTCCATGATTACCAACTAGTACCTACTTTGGAGGAATTTTCTCAACTCCTGAGAATTCCTATTCTTCATCAACTACCCTACAACGGTACGGAAAAAGAACCAAAGCCTGAAGATGTTGCTCAAGCATTACACTTACAACCATCTGATATCAAAGGTCATTGGGAAACCAGAAGTGGTGTCAAGGGTTTCTTGGCAAAGTTTCTGTTTGAGAAGGCACAAGACTGCTGGAATTCTCTAGCTCTACAAGCTTTTGAGGAGATTTTAGCACTTCTCATCTATGCGTTGGTCTTGTTCCCAAACCCTTATCAACTAATATATGTGAATGCTGTCAAGATTTTCATATCTCAGAATCCTGTGCCTACATTTCTTGGGGACATCCTACACTCATTTTACACACGAACAATGAGGAAAAGAGGTGTTCTCATGTGTTGTACTCCTCTTCTAGCAAGGTGGTTTATTTCTCACCTTCCCCAATCAGTTTTGAAGAATGAGCAGGGTTTAAGGTGGTCACAACGGTTGATGACTCTCACACATTCTGATGTTCATTGGTGTTCTCGGTCCAGAGAAAATGTCATCATCATTGATCATTGTGGAGAATTCCCTAATGTCCCTTTACTTGGCATTAGGGGAGGCATTACCTACAACCTCTGTTTAGCTCTAAGGCAGTTTGGATATGCCCGGAGAGATAGTCCTCATGATATGCTGATTCCTGACCTAGTTTTTGACTTCGACGACGATGCACAAGGACTTAGACAAAAGTTTATCAGAGCTTGGAGGATGCCCAACAAAGTGGATAGTAAGACACTGGGGCACAAAAATTCCATCCCCCTTGAGCCTTATCTCAAGTGGGTACGAACCCGCGCCCAGAATCTTATGATGCCATATCCTCAGATTCTCCCCGTGATCAAAGAGCTTGTTATGGAAGGAGAGGTTCCATACACCCTCCTACATCCATACATGTCGACATCATTGGAAGAATTACAAAAGAGTTGGATCCAGCTCAAAGAAGAATGAAATACTTTTGAAGCCAGCTTCTATTCCAGTGAGAAGAAGGTTTTGGAGCTTACCCGCCGACTTCATGAGGAGGAAACCCTTAACACTTACATCGCGCCAAAAAGGATACGAAATGTCTTTTTACATTAAGAATTTTGTAATATTTTTCCCATGGGGCATTTATGTACTAACAAATTTCTTCTTAATATGACGTGTGTTTCTTTTTGTTTGCAACAAATTTGAATTTCTGAATCCTTGAATGCATTACATGAATAACATATCATTCATCATATGCATAAACAAGTCTTCACACCATATACTGGAACCTATAAGAAATGTTGGAAAAAATACAAAATTGTTGGACCTGGGATCGAACCCAGGTCTCTTCCCTCACACACTTGCATTTTTACCATTTGCGTTATGCTGTTAATTCATATATATAATAACTCAATAATATTATAGGGGAAATAAGGATCAAATCCAGGTCACAAAAAACACACGCATTCAATGGACCCACATGGTTTTAAACAAACCAATCAGATCCTATGAAATTGCCATGCATGCCTTCGTCTGGGCCAGTGGAGTCAACGATGCCGGAGCTGTGCTCCGGTCGTCTTCTCCGACCATACCCAACGTTCAAACCTGCAAAACATGAGGATTAAGATGCCCAAAAAAACCCTATTCCCCTTGAAATTTTCCCAGGAATCCAAATATGGCCTTAGTTTCGTCTGATAGTGCTTGTATCAATGGTACTGAAGCTCAAGCTTCTTTAAAACCTAGTGTGATGCGGTGGGAGAACTGACTTGAGGTTTTGCGCTTTTTATCGCAAATGTCGCGGTTAGCAAGAGTCGCCACCGAATTTTCTTTTATCCAAAAGGAAAGGTGAAAAAGCATAGGAAAGACCTTTGATATGTTTTCTTGAGTTCGGGGAGTAGATTACGAAAAGGGAAGGTGCTAGCACCCTTTTCATCCATGGTTTTCCATGGGCTCTTAGTTACTTGTTTAGATCACTTGCTTTGCTTTTGAAATTGTTTGAAATGGTGCTTTGTGCGGTTTTGAAAGTATTTTGAAAAGAGGCCATCGTTTAGGCAATCTTTGTAATGATTCTCGTTCGTAAGAATGTATACAAAGATGTTTGTCTTTTGAAAAATGTTTCAATGTTTTGAAAGTTGTTTGGAAATGTTTTGAAATGTGTGTGTGTTTGTTTTTGAAAATAGCAAGGATTGTTTTGAAGTTGATCAAGTAACAAGAAGCTATCTACCTACTCAAAAGTCTTTCTTGTGCATTTTTATTCCTTTGACATTGTTGATTTACCATTGATTTGGTAAACAACCCTATCTTTGGATGTTAAACGGAACGGGCGTGGGTCATCGTATGACCATGATATAAATGTTTCCAAGTATCTTAGCATGTTTGAGGGACCAAGATCATTTTGTTTTAGGCAACCTTTTGATAGCGTCATCGAGGGACTATGATCTTTTGTTTTGCTTTGTTTTGTTTTGTTTTGTTTTGTTTTGCCAAGATACTTTGCATGCATACCATAGCCATTTTCCTTTAGGAAACCAAGTGGGTGAAACCCTAAGGGTGTTTGTGTGCAATGTGTGTCATTTTACATGCATTTGTCTTGTATTAGGTCTTGTCTATTTGTTTGTTTTTGGTCTTATCATGCAAAACCCTAATTTACTACACATGGTATAAATGCGATAAATTGCGTAAAAGTAAACTAAGCTATTACAACAATTATTATGGGAGGGGGGATACAAGTTTTTGAATGGGGATATTGCACAAATATAAACCCGAAAATACTATTACAACCCAATTGAATTATTGCGCGAAATAAATAAATATACAAATATTTAAATATGCAATGCAATGTATTTATGCAAAAATGTTTTGTATTTGATTTTTTGTATAAGAAAAATAAAGATTTATTAAACCCTAGAAAAAGAGAAAAATAATATTGTTATTTTTGAAAAGGGGAAACCCTAGTTTTTGATTTAAAAGAAACTAATGTTTTCTATTATTATTTTATCCATTTTTGTACAAGAAAATAATAAATAATATTATGTATATATATTAAAAATTAAAATATGTATGAAAATAATATTTTATGTGTATAAATAATAAAAATAAAAATGTATGGTATTTTTAAATGTATTTACAATTTATATAAGAAAATAAAATTCTATTTATTCTAACAAATCATTTTTTTATGCCAAAAAATAATAAAAAAATAAAATAAAAAGGCAAAAAATAAAGAAAATATTTTTCATGATTTTTTATGGTTCAGAAAAATAAATAAAAACAATAAATATAAAAATGAAAAGAAAATATGAAAAATAAACAAAATAAAGCCAGGAGGTGCAAATATCAAGTCAGGGGGTGTAAAAATAAAAAACAACAAGCCCAAGGCCCAAGACAGTCATCCCTGTCCTCCAGCCATTCCATTTGCGCGCGTATTTGCTTCAAACCTGTAACTCTCTATTGCTTGCATAAAAACAAAAACTTGTAACATGAAACATGTAGCATTTCATCTCACGATTCTAATGATATAAAATTTGTAACCTAACTCTCAAAGATCAGAGAGAATTTAATCACCCCTAATTTCTGACCTAATTTATTCAGCATGTTCAACATTCAAAGTCTCTTAGCTCAGTTAATATAAATGGAAACTATGCATATGTACAGCTTCACCATGCTAGAGACTACATTTTTTCTTCACAAATCGTGGCTTGAGGATGCCTAAATAGAGAGATAAAGTTTTGAAAAATACCTCCTTCAGCTGGATTTGGATATGGCAATGTGGGGACTTTGAGTGAGGCCTGAGGATCGTGTGAGCTTCCTTGAAGTTCCTTCAAGCTATTCCAATGCTTAGCTGGCTTTGTGGATGGCTGAAACTCTCTGTAGAAGTCAAACTGCAACCTTCCCAAGTGAAAATGGTGATGGTTGAAACAGAGCTCACAGTTGTAGGATGAATGCTTGGATAGCTTTGATATGATGTGTGGAAGGTGTTTGAAATGATAAAAGGCAAAACGCACGAGCAAATAATGGACTTGCTATGATTTTGCAGAAACTTGAAGTTTTTTCAGCAAAATGAGGTTTTGCAGTTTTGGTGAGTTTCAGATGCTATCCATTCATGTCTTGGCTTGTGATAAGTTTGTCAATATGTCCAGAATGATACCAAGTCCTCCCTTTATCAGCTTGTACAAGTTTTTCACTTTTGGCCAACTTTCTTGCATTTTAAGAAAAGTTAAAGTGACTTGTTCAACAGACCTGTACTGGATAGTTCTTGAGCTGATGAGAGTTGGTATGCTTTTCTTAATTCCTGTGGAAATTGTTTGTACCAAAGAAACAAGTCCAAGGCTCAAGGCTGATAAAGTTGGAAAAGCTTGCTTTATGAAAATGGCATTGTGAACTTTTGGCCATTTATGGAATTATTTCTTGTACAATGCTTCAAAGATGAAAACAAAGCCTTTATCCACTGAGTTAGCATTAAATTATGGAGTGTAGAAGGAGTTTAGGACCTGTAATGCAAGGTACAAGAATGCAAGGATCTGATTTGCAACTTGATCTCATGTAAAAATGGCTTGAACAAAAGTGACAAAATGCCAACTTCCCTTCTTCGATTCTCCCTATCCATAAATGATCTTGGAGAGTTCTTGGACATTTTAGAAAGCTTGCAACATGCTCTACAATCCATCTTTGAAATGCAACTTGAGATACTTCTTGGAACTAGGTGAAAAGTTTCCATGAAGTTAGGTTAAAAACCTGCCTAAATTAGGGCAAAATTTCACTGTTATTTAGTTCATCGATCCCTATTCACAAATTCATAACTTGAGATCCAAGCATCTTTTAGGAATAGTTTGTGAAGCAAATTTCTATATTTCATGGAGGAATACAACTTTCATGTTGGAAGTTTCCTTTGAATCAAATTGCATCATGGTGAAAAAGTGGTGAAAAGTTGGGAGAAAATAAGAAAATTTCCATACTTAGAAAATTCTAAGTTATGAAAATTTTCAAATTCAAAACCCTAATTTTCAAAATTGGTTTTCTTGGTCAACAAGTTTCATATTTTGACATATCTTGATGAATTATGACCTTTGGCACTTGATTTTGACCAAAAAGCCAAAGTTTGACTTTTCAGTGTACAGTTGACTTTTGATCAGTTGACTGGAAAATTCATCTATCAATCCTATGAACTTGAGATATTTTGAACTATGAAATTAGGCCAAGATGATGCCATTGGACCCTTGAAATCATGTTTGAACCCAATTGGTCATTGGGTAGGTTAAAAATCAGAAATTGCCCTTTCTCAGTCAAAACCCTAATTTTTACCATTTTGCCCTTTTGATGATTTGATCAAATTTCTCGAGGAGTTGTGATTCAAACTTGATCAAATGGTACATATGAGTCTAAAATGTTGTTGTGGATAAAAAATTATGATGTTTGACTGTAAATTGGCCATGGTTGACTTTTTCCCCAATACAACTGATTTTTAGGTCAACTGTCCAATAAATTGGGCAAAAATGTGGTTCAAGGCTTGAAACTTAACATGAGCAATCTTAGGGGTCCAAGATGGTGTATGAAAGTCACATGAAGCATTGATGGTAAAAAAATCCTTGTGCAAACTTAAACCCTAATTTTGGGGTATCAGTGCAAGATGAGATGTCTTGAGTTGATCAAACCCTGATCTTGTCTTGAGTCCAAGAGGTCTTATGAGAAAAAATCATGACAAATGAGAGGGAAAATTTTGGGGTACAACAGCTTCCCCTGTTCAATCTTGTTGAACCTGAAGAGTTAGATTGGCGAGTTTTGTCGTTCGTGACTCGAAGGTAAAAGATGATTGGACACTAGAGTGCCCATAAATTTGCACTCGACAAAGTGTAGTTGAGGGAATGGGCTTAAAGATTCCATTTGGAGAGGTGATAGAATCTTTTTGGAGATGGGCTTGTATATGCCATCCAAGAATGTTTGTTGAATTGTAAGTCAAAACAATGAGCATCAGAATGGTGTCCGTATCTGGAACGTATCTGAACCGTATCTTGAACTTGAGTCTGAATAAGTGATATGAATGAGTGACAGAATGGCTTCCGTTTCTGGAGCGTATCTAATCTAGGGAAAATCAGAATAAGTGACAGAATGGCAACCGTGTCTAGAGCGTATCTGGAATGTATCTGAAGTCTGAATCTAAATGAGCTATATTTGAAAGATAAAACCGAATAAGTGACAGAATGGCAACTGTGTCTGGAGCGTATCTGTACTGTATATGAATGTTGAGGTGTCTGAATGAGTATCAGAATGACTTCCGTGTCCCGAGTGTATCTGTATTGTATCTAGAAGTTTGATCTGAATGAGAAATAGAATGGCTTTCGCGTCTGGAGCGTATCTAAGCTGAGGAAAATCAGAATGAGTGACAGAATGGCAATCGTGTCTGGAGCGTATCTGAACTTGAATCTGAATAAGTGACAGAATGAATTCCGTGTCTGGAGTATATCTGGACTTGAAGTTGAATAAGTGACAGAATGGAGACCGTGTCTGGTGCTTATCTGGACTGTATCTAAAGTTGAAATCCGAATGAGTATCAGAATGGCACCCTTGTTTGGAGCGTATCTGAACTATATCTTGATTGCATATTGTTAATCGGTAGCTTTTAATCTTATCCTGAAAAGGGTAAAATGTTAGCTGAACAAAAAGTTAATGTTGCATGAAATGTATGATGCAATATATGTGTTTATCAATGTTTATGATATATGGATGTAATGTATGTGCATGTAAGCTGATTTGTTGTATTGATGAGGAAAATAAATCCTTGAATGCTGCCGGGGAAAACAAATCCTTGACTGCTGAGGATAAGAAATCTTTGGCGACCGTTGGTGATTAAAAAATTCTTGGCAACTTCTGTGGGGATACAAGGATCCTTCAAGTCTTGAAGTTGGAGTATTGACAAAAATTCTGTTGTGAGCAATGCCATATACTGTTTGAGTAATCTGTTTGGGAAATGCAAAGAACTTTGATGACTTCTATTGGGGATTACACAAAGGGAATCCTTGTTCCGCTGGGGAATAGAGAAAACTCTGATGACTTCTGCAGGGAATTAAGAATGTGAATCTTCATTCTGTTGAGGAGCAATGAAAACTTTGGCGACTTCACTGGGAAATTAAGAAAGAGAATCTTCATTCTGTTGAAAAATAAAAACTCTGTGGGGAAGAAGGCTTACTGTTGGGGAGTAAGTTCAGGAGTTTTCGGTCGTCTGCCACTCTACTGGGGATTTATCCTAGGATGGGGAGAGACAAAAGTTAACTGTTATCTTGGTTGATTTCCAGACTTCAAGACAACTTGCTGGGGAATTTGGAGAAACTGAATGGTTTCCGCTGGGGATTGATAGCTAGAAGTTTTGGCTCCGTCGGGGATCGGGAGTTTGAAGTTTTAACTCTGATGGGAATTAAGGGTTTGAAATTTTAGCTCCGCTGGGGATCTAGATGATGTACTGTAGGGATTGCTCATGGAATAGCCTAAAGACGTTTTCCTATCCTTTCAGTCTGTCAATAATTGTTCTTTTCCATTCTGTTTATTTGTAAACAGTAATTATGTTCAAATGCATATGTTCATCAATGAATCATTGGACGTTTTTGCAAATAAAAACATAAGTGTAAAGAAAAAGGCAAATAGTTTTCTGTACTTTGAAAGAGATATCTTTGTATTTACTTTGAATAAGTATTTTGTACAAAGGAGACAGACATCCTAGTAAGAGGATTGTGTCATAAAAATGAGAAAAATTTATACAAAAATAGCTATGTGTTAAAAAATCCCATGGGGTTCCCATTCTGCTATAGCCTTCGTATCTCTGAATATCTTGTCTGTCTGTTGCTTTGTCCGAAGATGATTGGATTGATAAGAAGCCCAGAGTTTGTTTGTGAAGAGATTGCCCTTAAAGTGATCCGACGAGACATAGTCATACGCTTTTATTCCCTAACTTTTTCCTGGACCGCCCTTATGGGTTTTCAGTCCACCGGGAAACCCTTTTTTGCCCAACTCGCCCTTTCGGGTTTTCAACTTGTCGGGTGTACAGATTTTTTCATTTTATCCCTAATTTTTGCCCGAACCCTTTTGGTTCGCCGGGATGCCTTTGTTTTGCCTAGGTGTGTCAACCTAGAGGGCCATTTATGCATAGTATCTTTTGACTATGTCTGCGTTTGCAGGGTGTGGCAGGCCATCACTGTCCATGGTGGTTAAGATCACTTCCCCACCAGAAAAGATGTTCTTGATTACAAATGGTCCTTCATAGGTAGGAGTCCATTTTCCCCTAGGATCACTTTGCGGCAAGATGATGCACTTGATCACTAGATCTCCAACTTGATATACCTGGCGTCTGACTTTCTTGTTGAAAGCCTTGATCATCCGTTTTTGATACGTCTGACCGTGGAAAACAACAGTAAGTCTCTTCTCGTCAATTAAGTTTAGTTGATCAAGTCGGGTCTGGATCCAATCATATTCACTCAAACCAGCATCTTTCATGATTCTCAAGGAGGGAATCTGAACCTCGATAGGTAAAACAGCCTCCATGCCATATACCAAAGAATAGGGTGTTGCCCCAGTTGATGTACGAGCCGTGGTACGGTACCCGTGGAGAGAAAACGGTAACATTTCATGCCAGTCCTTGTAGGTGACTGTCATCTTTTGTATGATCTTTTGAATATTTTTGTTAGCAGCTTCGACTGCACCATTCATCTTTGGCCGATAGGGAGATGAATTATGATGTTGAATCCTGAACTACTCGCATAGGGCGGTGATCATAGTATTGTTACGGTTTATACCGTTGTCAGTGATGATCCTTTCGGGGATACCGTACCGGCAAATAAGATTTTGCTTGATGAAGCGGGCAACAACATTCTTAGTAACGGATGCGAAGGAAGCTGCTTCAACCCACTTGGTGAAGTAATCAATGGCCACCAGAATGAAGCGGTGTCCATTGGATGTTGTAGGCTTGATCTCTCCAATCATGTCGATTCCCCACAAAGCGAAGGGCCAAGGGGATGTTAAGAAATTCAGAGGAACAGGAGGCACGTGCACCTTGTCTGCATAGATTTGACACTTATGACAAGTTCGGCAGTGTTGATAGCAGTCAGCTTCCATGGTAGACCAGTAATAGCCTTCCCGTAGGATCTTCTTTGCCATCATATGCCCACTAGAGTGAGTGCGAAAGGTGCCTTCATGCAATTCAGCCATGATCTTTTCAGCTTCAATCTTGTCCACACAACGGAGCAGAACAAAATCATGATTGCGCTTGTATAGGGTGCCATTACTTATGAAGAACTTTTTCGAGAATCTCCTTAAGAACTTTTTGTCATTCACTGAAGCTCCTTTTGGATATTCTTGAGCCTCGAGATACCTTTTGACTTCATGAAACCATGGTTGGTCCACTAATTCCTCGGTATTAATCCCGTGACAATGTGCTGGTTCGTCCATCCGTTCAATGGTGAGTTGGGGAGCCTCGTTATCCCAGTTAAGTTTAAACATGGATGACATTGTAGCTAGAGCATCTGCTAGCTGATTTTCTTCTCGCGGGAAGTGCTCGAAGGTAATCTGCTCGAAATATGGTAGAAATGTCAAGACATGTTCTTTGTAAGGGATGAGGTTTGGATGCTTAGTGTCCCACTCTCCTTTGATTTGACTGATGACCAAAGATGAGTCCCCAAACACATCTAAGGATTTAATTCCCAAGTCTATGGAAGCCTTGAGTCCAAAGATGCATGCTTCATACTCTTCCATGTTGTTCGTACAGTTGAAGCAAAGTCTGGCGGTGAAAGGAGTATGGCATGCTTCAGGAGATATAAGCACAGCACCGATACCGTTACCAAGCGCATTGGAGGCCCCATCAAAATACAGGGTCCATCGGGATCCTTGCTCAGGTCTGTCATATGGTCTGATCTCTTCAACTTTGTCCAATGTCATAATGTCTTCGTCAGGGAAGTCGAACTTCATGGATTGGTAATATTCGACAACTTGATGAGCCAGATGGTCAGCTAGCACACTACCCTTTATAGCTTTTTGGGTCGTGTACTGTATGTCGTATTCCGTTAGGATCATCTGCCATCTGGCTATTCTCCCAGACAGAGCAGGCTTCTCAAAGATGTACTTTATCGGATCCATCTTAGATATCAGCAAAGTGGTATGAGTCAACATATACTGCCTTAGCCGGTGAGCAGCCCATACCAAAGCGCGACAAGTTTTCTCGAGCAGTGAATATCTGGTTTCACAGTCGGTAAACTTTTTGCTAAGGTAATAAATGGCATGCTCTTTTCGGCCAGACTCGTCATGCTGCCCCAGTACGCACTCCATTGAATTCTCTAGGACGGTCAGATACATGATTAGCGGTCTTCCTTCGACGGGTGGAATCAGGACAGGAGGTTCTAGCAAATACTCCTTGATTTTATCAAAAGCAACTTGACATTTTTCGTTCCATCTGACTACCTGATCTTTCTTCAACAGCTTGAAGATTGGTTCACAAGTAGACGTTAGGTGAGAAATGAACCTAGCAATGTAGTTTAGGCGTCCCAAAAAACCTCTGACCTCCTTCTCAGTGCGAGGAGCAGGCATTTCTTGTATAGCTTTGACTTTGGCAGGATCAATCTCAATACCTTTGTTGCTGACAATGAAACCTAAGAGTTTACCGGACCGAACTTCGAATGTACACTTGTTTGGGTTCAATCGTAGCTTGTACTCTTTCAACCTGACAAACAACTTCTACAAGTGATCAAGGTGTTCTTCTTCAGTTTGTGATCGGGCTATCATGTCATCTACATAGACTTCTATCTCATGATGTATCATATCATGAAACAAAGCTACCACGGCGCGTTGATAGGTTTCCCAAGCATTCTTCAGTCTGAATGGCATCACTTTGTAGCAGAACGTACCCCACTGTGTGACAAATGTAGTTTTCTCCATGTCCTCAGGTGCCATTTTGATCTGGTTATAGCCTGAGAATCCGTCCATGAAAGAAAATATTGTTTGTTAAGCTGTATTGTCAACCAGGATGTCAATGTGCGGAAGTGGAAAGTCATCTTTAGGGCTGGCCCTGTTTAAATCTCTATAATCCACGCACATTCTCACTTTGCCGTCCTTCTTAGGCACGGGCACAATGTTAGCAATCCATTATGGATAGGAAGTAACAGCCAGAAATCCAGCATTGAACTGCTTCATAACTTCTGCTTTGATCTTCTCTGACATGTCAGGTCTCATGCGGCGGACTTTTTGTTTCACGGGTGGACAATCTTCTCTTGTGGGTAGACGGTGTACCACAATGTCTGTATCAAGTCCCGACATGTCTTTGTATGACCAGGCAAAGATCTCAACATAATCATTCAAAAGCTGAATTAGGCGCTCCTTGACACTCGGCTCTAGATTGGCACCTATCTTGATTTCCTTTCTATCATCATCAGTACCCAAGTTGATTGTATCCAACTGCTCCTCATGAGGCTGGATTTCTCTTTCCTCTTGCTGTAGTAATCTGGCCAATTCCCCTGGCACCTCACAATCTTCCTCACCTTCGTATTCGACTTGGTAGACCATATCTTCAGAGTCACTGAAGGCTATAGTAGTATCGTTACCCATGGGTTCCGGAATGGAAGGGTACCAACATTTGTGAGTGTGGGTGGTGTAAGGGATAACCATCTTAAAATAATAAAATGTAAAAGAAAGATAATGAGCACAAAAGGTTTAAATATGAAAAGCGTCCATGATTCATTGAAATGACATATGAAAATGAAATAAGAACCCTTACAAATGGACCGTTGTGCCTCGGGTAAGACACAAGGTTAAAAAAGTATGAATTATTTGTGAATTATTACAGATCCAACGGAAATGGAAAAGATAAATTACTGTGGTATGAAAGTAATCGGAACAAAGTCTTTTGCTTCCCAGTTGCACAGTCCTCCGCTGACAGTAGGAAATATCCAATCTTCCAGGCTGCCCTCTTCTTCATTATCCTCTAGTGCATTAACCCCTTGGTGGCTGATCTTCACAGGTGGCTCCCCGACACGGGCGCGGCGCACGGCCTTCTGAGCAGTCGAAGTAAACCCCAAGCCAAACTTGTCTGATTTGTAAGGAATGTCTGGAAGCTGACCCCAGATTGTGCATCCCCCTTCTTCCACTACTGCCCTTGCATCCTTGAGAGATGACATCCGAGGTGGAGGTCTTGTGATCACAGGAGTTGAGGATACCGCCTTGGTTGTCGCTATTTCAGGAGAGACTTCTTCAAAATGTTGGAAAGGGGTCTCTATGAATTCGCCATCTAACTCCATATAACAGAAAGAATTTAGATGGATAATCATATACTCCTCTTCCCCATGGACAATTATGATCTTCCCTTGGACAGGGTACTTGAGCATCTAATTCAAAGTGGAGGTGAGGGCACCGACATTGTGAATCCAGGGGCGTCCCAACATACAGGAATAAGAAGGACGAATATCCATCACATAGAATGTTGAATTGAACGTCTGAGTACCTATCTTGATCGGGATGTCCAGCTCCCCATGGACCATCCTTTTAGAGCCGTCAAATGCTCTCACAATTATATTACTGGGTTTTAAAATCAGCCCCTCACAATCCAATCTATCAAGGGCTTTCTTTGGCAAGACATTTAAAGACGACCCAGTATCGACCAAGACATGATATAGGGTTGTTCCTATGTACTCTACTGAGACATGTAGTGCATCATTGTGCTTTCTCCCTCGGGGTGTCAAGTCAGCATCGAAGAAGCCCAGGCCATTATCAGCTGTCAAATTGGCCACACACTCTTGGAATTGATCTGCAGATGTCTCTTGCGGCACATGAGCCGTCTTCAGGAACTTTACCAAAGCTTTAGCATGTGCCTTAGAGCACAACAACAGGGCTAACATAGAGATTTTGGAGGGGGTCTGCCCCAGTTGTTCTACCACATCATAATCACTTTTCTTAATTATCCTCAAAATTTCTTCCATCTCCTTCTTGGATGTTTCAGGAATAACTAATGACTGAGCCTTCGTCAGGACAGGCTCCTCTTGAATGTTATTTCCTTTATTCTCAGCAGTGGAAGTAGGGATAGGAATTGTATAGTCTTTGTCAGCGGGTACACTTGTTGGTACAATTACTGGTGTAAGGGTGATCTTCGGAACGGCCACGGGTCCAAAGACTGCTGCCGGAGGAGCAGTCTCTAGAAAAAGATTCTTCCACTATGGGTAACCTTGGTTGTTCTGATAATGTTACCGATGTCGGGATTATCCTCTTCAGAGCTTTCTTCTTCTGCAGTCTGTTCAATCTGTTTAATACCATGGTAGTAGATTTCTCAACCATAATTCCATGGTACTAATTTATATGGGGTTGGCCCGGGCATTGTTATCTTTAATGGAGTAGTCATAGGGGCAGATGTAATCCTAACGGGTTTTTTAGGAACCCTGGAAGGATTGGCGTATATGGTTATTATTGAAACTTCTGGAACTGGAATGGGTGAAATGGGAGCTTTCTCAAACAAATTTTTCTGGTTATCAATCAATTGTTGGATACCTTTCTTCAACAGAGGGCAGTCAAATGATGAGGACAGGCAAGTATGGCAATCTTGGTTACAACCTGGGAACACCCCAGCTTTCAACAAATTCAACTTGATAGTTAGGAGAGGAGTTAACAGCTAATCCACCGTAGAAACAAACAAATCTTCTTCCACGGCATTGGCATTGTGTCCATGCCTAGGCATCGGAGCGGAGATAACATTCGGTTTGTCAGGAGCTTCAAATTCAACTTCCTTTGCGTCAATCAGATCTTGAATCTTATTCTTCAGAGCCCAACAGTTTTTTGTGTCGTGCCCTGGACTTTCAGAATGGTACGCGCATCTGGCGTTGGGATGGTAATGTGGAGAAGTAGTATTAGGAATTTTAGGGGCCACTTTTAGCATGGCCAAATTCAACTTCAAGATATGTGGTAGGACTTGAGCTGGAGTCATGTTTATCTTGGTGAATTACCTTACAGGCCTTTCCACCCTTTGTTGGTTATTTCTCGGCTGATCATTTCTCGGCTGGTTGTTTCTTGGCTGGTCTGATGCAGACTTTTGAATCATAACGGCCCCCACTGTTGGTCATCGTTCGGTTATTCCCTGATTCCTCTGTGCATAGACAGCAGACACTTCCTTCTTTCTAGTGAAGGGCTTTTTTACATTTGTAGAGGTAGACACCTCTTTCTGAATTTTCCCATTTCTTATACCAGCCTCCACTCTTTCGCCGGTTAAGATCAACTCGGTAAACCCTGTAGAGGAGCTCCCAATCAGATGACTAAAAAAAGGACCTGACAGAGTCCCCAAGAACATGTCCACTAACTCTCTTTCAGATAAAGGTGGTTGCACCCTTCCGGCTAGATCCCTCCACTTTTGGGCGTAGTCTTTAAAGCCCTCATTGGTAGCCATAGCCATACTCTACAGCTGAGTACGGGTTGGCGCCAAATCGGTGTTGTATTGATATTGTTTATAGAAGGCTGCTACCAAGTCTTCCCAATTATGGACATCTGCCCTCTCCAACTGGTAGAACCAATCAAGTTGCGTTCCTGATAAACTGTCCTTGAAAAAGTGGACCCACAAGTCTTTGTCAGCAGAATATGGTTGAATCTTTCTGACATAGGATCTGAGGTGCATTTTGGGACAAGACACCCCATCGTACTTAGCAAACAGTGGCACTTTAAACTTTGGAGGGATTACTATTCCAGACACCAGCCCTAACTCCTCAAAATCCAGCCCCGGTACTCTCTGGATCTCCATAGCAGCTAGACGTTCTTATAAGTGTTTATATTTGTCATCGGCCGGAGGGTATTGTTGTTCAGAGTAGTCCTCTTCTTCCTCTTCTTCTGCTTCAGAATCTGATGGCACTGCCACTCCTTTTCCTTTTCCTTCCCCTTCTTCAGATGTTGATGGGAATTCCAAGGTCCTTCTGGCTTGTCCCTGAAATCTTCTACCCATGAGAACCACACCAGCTGGCTTCTTCTTCTTTTTCTCTTTCTCTTTCTCTAGCAAAGTCTTCAGCTCTTCCTGCCCCTTGGCTAAGGTCATGAGAAACTGTTGAAATTGTGAATTCTGAGCTTGTAAATCTTTGACCGTCTGTTCAATATCCATCTTGCTGAAATAAACAGCAGAGAGATGAGGAAACTTGGTGTGAAGACCTGTTTATGCATATGATGAATGATATGCATTCATGCAACGCTTTCAAGGATTCAGAAACTTAAATTTGTTTTAAACTAAAAAAAAAGAAACACACGTCATATTAATAAGATAGAATTGTTAGTACATCAATGCCCCTTGGGAAAAATAATACAAAATTCTAAGGTAAAAAGACGTTGCGCATCCTTTTTGGTGCAATGTAGGTGTTGAGAGTCTGCTCTTCATGAAGTAGCCGAGTAAGTTCCAAAACCTTCTTCTCGCTTGCATAGAATTGGGCTTCAAAAGTATCGCGCTCTCCCTTGAGTTGTATCTAACTCCTTTGTAGATCTTCGAGTGATGTTGGCATGTCAGGATGTAGGATGGTGTATGGAACCTCTCCTTCCTTAACAGTCTCTATAATCACCGGGAGAATGGAGGGGTAAGGCATCATAAGACTTTGGGCGCGGGTTCGTACCCACTTGAGGTAAGGCTCAAGAGGGATGGAATTCTTGTGTCCCAGAGTCTTGCTATCCACCTTGTTGGACATTCTTCAAGCTCGGATGAATCTCTGACGGAGTCTTTGGTCGTCATTGTCGAAGTCGAAAACCAATCCTTGAATCAGCATGTCATGTGGGCCATCCCTTCGGGCATAACCAAACTATCTTAGAGCCAAGCAAGGGTTGTAGGTGATGCCTCCCCTAATGCCAAGTAGAGGGACATTAGGGAATTCCCCACAACGGTCAACAATGATGACATTCTCTTTGGATCGAGAACACCAATGGATATCTGAATGGTTAAGTGCCATTAACCGTTGTGACCACCTCAAACCTTGCTCATTCTTCAAGACTGATTGGGGAAGATGAGAAATAAACTATCTTGCCAGGAGAGGAGTGCAACACATGAGAACACCTCTTTTCCTCATTGTACGAGTGTGAAAAGAGTGGAGGATATCCCCAAGCAATGTAGGTATCGGGTTGCGAGTCATGAAGATTTTAACCGCGCTCACATCTATGAGTTAGTCAGGATTAGGGAACAAGACCATCCCATAGATGAGAAGAGCTACAATCTCCTCAAAAGCTTGCAAGTTTATAGAACTCCAACAGCTTTGGGCCTTCTCAAACAGAAACTTTGACAAGAAGCCTTTAACACCACTTCTAGTTTCCCAATGTGTTGTGACATCAGATGAGTGCAAGTGCAAGGCTTGAGCAATCTCTTCTGGCTTTGGATCTCTTTCCGTACCATTGAATGGTAGTTGATTGAGAATAGGAATCCTCAAGAGTTGAGAAAATTCTTCCAAAGTGGGCACAAGTTGATAGTCAGGAAATGTGAAGCAATGATGCAAAGGGTCAAAGAACTAGAAGAGAACTTTTAGCATATCCTCCTCAGTGTTGGTGGTGACCAAGTTGAGTAGACGACCATGTCTCTCGGTGAATGGAGAATTCTCAAGAATCCTTGAAGCTAGCTCCTTGAGTTGTGGAGGAATTCTTACAAGGTTGATTTGGATTGTTTTCCTGCGAAGTGAATCCATAACCTACAAAACAAGAACAAAGATGAATCTCCAAAATACTTGAAATGGTTAGTGGATGAATATGATGCTTCATGATGTCCATGATGTTATGCATAAGTATATATATACAAACAAATCACACAAGTTCCTAGTTTAGGCTTGCATGGGGTTTCATAGGTAAATACCCTTTTGAAGTTTAGTTGGCTCAACCTGTCCTAGAAATAGTAACCGGGTTCTAAGGAGCTCAATATCACTGGAATATTTCCTTATTCATTGTTTCAATTTAGCCTCTTTACTGGCGACCAAAATATTCCAAGGAACCAACCCTCAATGAGTGTAGTATCGAGTATCTACCAGCTTCGGACTGCACCAAAGCCGGCCATCTCACTACATCCTAAAAGGCCAAGTTGGTCAAGTAAAGGTTCTAGAAGTTCGTTAGTGCTTCATGACATCACTCAGAGGCCCCGTATTCTCTTTTATTGACTCAAAGGCTACCGGTACCCACAAATATGTCGCACTAACATAGCTATTTCTTAGACCATGTCGGTATACCCCATACAGTTTCCACAACGTATTGCTATTTACCTATAAAGTTTCCCAAATCCGGGTAGAGGATTCAAACCCAAACAATAGAACCATAATTGTAAAGCAAACAAGTCAAGCAAGGTAAGCATGTAAATGTGATCTAAAACCCTAAGGTAACCCCACTTTTACTTAAGTCCCCAGTAGAGTCGCCAATTCTGTGATGCGGTGGGAGAACTGACTTGAGGTTTTTCATTTTTATCGCAAATGTCGCGGTTAGCAAGAGTCACCACCAACTTTTCTTTTATCCAAAAGGAAAGGTGAAAAATCACAGGAAATACCTTTGAGATGTTTTCTTGAGTTCGGGGGGTATATTATGAAAAGGGAAGGTGCTAGCACCTTTTTCATCCATGGTTTTCCATGGGCTTTTAGTTAATTGTTTAGATCACTTGCTTTGCTTTTGAAATTATTTGAAATGGTGCTTTGTGCGGTTTTGAAAGTATTTTGAAAAGAGGCCATCGTTTAGGCAATCTTTGTAATGATTCTCGTTCGTAAGAATGTATACAAAGATGTTTGTCTTTTGAAAAATGTTTCAATGTTTTGAAAGTTGTTTGGAAATGTTTTGAAATGTCTGTGTGTTCGTTTTTGAAAATAGCAAGGATTATTTTGAAGTTGATCAAGTAACTAGAAGCTATCTACCTACTCAAAAGTCTTTCTTGTGCATTTTTATTCCTTTGACATTGTTGATTTACCATTGATTTGGTAAACAACCCTATCTTTGGATGTTAAACGGGACGGGCGTTGGTCATCGTATGACCATGATACCAATGTTGCCAAGTATCTTAGCATGTTTGAGGGACCAAGATAATTTTGTTTTAGGCAACCTTTTGATAGCGTCATCGAGGGACTATGATCTTTTGTTTTGCTTTGTTTCGTTTTGTTTTGTTTTGTTTTGCCAAGATACTTTGCATGCATACCATGGCCATTTTCCTTTAGGAAACCAAGTGGGTGAAACCCTAAGGGTGTTTGTGTGCAATGTGTGTCATTTTACATGAATTTGTCTTGTATTAGGTCTTGTCTATTTCTTTGTTTTTGGTCTTATCATGCAAAACCCTAATTTACTACACATGGTATAAATGCGGTAAATTGCGTAAAAGTAAACTAAGTTATTACAACAATTATTATGGGAGGGGGTGTTGTACCCCAAAATTTGCCCTCTCTTTTCCACAAGAAATCACAACTTTGGGCTTTTCCTGATTTTTCAGATTGGCTTAAGAATCGGTCAAACAGACTTTTCTCATCAGTCAGACAAAATTAGGGTTTCCATTGATTTAGAATCAGTTCAAGAAGATTGTTAGGGTTTGGTTGAGTTTGGCTCATGGTTTGATCAGGCAGACGTTTCTTTGACAATAAATCAAGAATTAGGGTTTGCGCGCGCATTCTCAGAAGGAATTGATTCTGCAGTTCTTTACAATTGACTTTGGGACATGGGTTGAGGCTTCTGATTGAAAGTTTGAAGTTTAAGTTTGATCAGTGAGATAAAGGACATATGGACGTTTGTTTGTTTAACTGTGCAATGCTTTTGGTTATTCAGAACGCTGGACGTTTATTGATTATTTATAATTTCTAAGTTAAAATTATTGGATAATTTCCAATTATTATAATTCAAGAAATTTAAGTAATTAAATAAATAAATGCAGAAGAATTAAAGAATTAACTGACAAAGGATTTTTTATTCATTTTCAATTGTTGTTACAAATGTTTATTTGATACAGTAAATTTATTTACAGTGTTACAATGACATTTATTACAATGATTAAAAATACATTAAATCTATATCCTAAGTTTTTTGAAGTCTTCATCCGCCACTGCTGCTTCCTTTGCTCAACTGATATTTACCTGCAAAGACAAGAGAAGAAAGAAGTCAATACAGTTAAAATTAAAAAAGGGCATTCTCAGACAGTTAATCAAAAAATCATCATTAAAGGTGTTGGCCGGAATCAGTTTGTTCGTCCTCTCTGCAAATCGCAAGAAGATGTCTCTTCTTGGTTCACAAAGAGGGAAAGAAAATATGTTTGCAAGCATATGAATTAATACAAGGCAGCATATTAAACAAAATTCACAAAGCTGCATAAATTGCATTGTCAAAAAGCCAAGCAAGCTGCACAGTTCAAAATTCCAAACCAAGTCACAAGTGACAAACTAAGCTGAACAAGTTTCAAACTAAGCAAACTAAATCACAAAGAAGCTGTCAAACTGTCCAAGAGCTGTCAACATAGCTTCCTACAAGCTAGCAAAAGCAATGCAGAAAATCTGGAAGTATGCAGAGCAAAGCTAACATTGCAAGCAATATTTCAAATTATCATCATTTCCCAGCCAAACACCTTTTCAGAAAAGGACAATTTAAGTAATTAAATATACTTTTCTGTGGAAAGAGAAAGAGAGAGAGAAGTAGAAGGCTCTTAAAGTGGGCAGGCTTAAGACAAAGAGATATAAAACAAAGAGTATCAAAATAGTTCAAAGGGGGAGGCAGAACACCACATAGAAAAAATATACCACAAGCTTCAAACTTCTTAAAGCCTAAAAGCACAAAAAACCTGTCTTAAACAAACTCAGTAACCTGCTTCAAGCCTTCAAGCCAAAGCCTGTCACAGCCTGCCTCAAACCAGAAGCAAACCTCTAAGCTTGCCCAAGTAAACTCACAAACCTGTTATAACATTCAAGCCTGTATAATACCAGTTACAAAGGCCAAAAGAAAATCTCCAAACTTAAAAACAAGCCTTTCAAACCTGTCAAACTGCTCAAGCTTGTATCCTAAGCAAGCAAACAATAAACTAGCCTAAACAACTAGTAAAACTACAAGCCTTGAAGCACATAGCCAGAAGCCTGTATAACACTCAATCTGCCTTCATTTCAAATCAAAACAAAATATCCAAGCCACAAAAACAAAAGCCCTCAGAACCATGTTCATCACAGGGCCAAAATAGCCAAAAATTACCAACCAAGTTCAAGAGAGGAAGAAAGTCAGAAACACACCAATAAACATTCTCATAACTGATTCATCATTAAAAACGAAGCAAGCCCAAAGAGAGAAAGATTGTGAAAGCATCTCAGAAGCACAAAAACTCAGAAACAAGGAAAGCATTCAGATAAGCAAAAGATAGGAAGAGGGACAGAAGCAAATAATACAAGCGTTTTCAGATTGTAGCATCATCACTAAACCATTTAAAAGAAAGATACGAGGTTACCAGAACAAGTTAGCATCACCAGTCCCACGCCTCCGGCCACCGGAGAAGCCTCCTATCCAAACTATCTGCCTCCTCCCAAAGCAGAAACCCTAAAGGTAGTAACTCCTCCCTTTTCTTTTTTAACACCTCACATAAACAAACAACGCATAAAATCTATAACATGTAGAAAATAATAACATGCAAGAAAAAATCCGAAAACCCTAAAAATGGTTAGAAGAAGAAAATTCTACCTTTTCTTTATCACTGCTTGTATGAACGCGGGAAGGGGAGATGGATGGTAGCATCTGGAGGCCTAAGGTGTGGGGAAGTCAGAAGCCATGGTTTGAGAAAGCATGAAGAGGCGATGAAGGAGAAAGAAGCAGCGCCGCTCACAAAAACTGTGTAAACCCTATTCTGAACAAAACGATCCAACCCTAACAAAAACATTATCAAACCCGTTGGGCCTGCCCCTTTGCACTAAATTGTTCCAAGCCCAAACGAAACTGGCGCGCACCCCCCCTTCTGGTTCTCCTTCAATTTTGTTTTGGGCCAACCCTTTTCCTCACAACCCATTCATTTCATTTATACAAATCAATCCTTTTTTATTTTATCACTTTATTTCTTTTTTCTTCATAAAATATTACATTAACTTTTTATACAAAATTTTCTTAAATGTTTCTTTTTATTTTAGAACAATTAAAAATGCATAAATCTTAGGTTTATTAAGTTTAAACAATTTTTTCTTTATTAAAACCTTTTCTTTTGTTTAATTAGATCTTGTACATAAAAAACATTAAAAAATACATAAATAATTAGTTTGTTTTGAATTAAATTCTTTTTTCTTTAAAACCCTTTTATTTATATAACATTAACAAAAAACACAAAAAATAAAATAAATATTTAATAAATACATTAGGTTAACACTTTTATTACTTGTAAATAATCACATACATTACATACTTTTGATTCTCTTTTATCCTTATACTTTGCTATATCTTTACATTGAGAATGCGATGATTCGATTTGGTTGTAAATAACATTTGGACACTACTATCCGGATAAGACTCATCCCCATTTGTAAATATTTGTACCCCCATCCCCGGATACTTATTTGTAATAGCTTAGACTTTAAATTCCCGCAATTTATCGCTTTCTATATACTTTATAGTAATTAGGGTTTGTATGAGAAGATTCAAAATCAACCGCTAGATAACCTAATACAAAGACAAATGCATGAAAATCAATACACAATTCACACTTGCACCCCTAGGGTAATCCCGCTTATTGCCTTAAAAAATGGGCCATGTTTGCATGTCAAGTACTTTGGCAAAACAAAACAAGAACAAACAAAATGATCATAGTCCCTCGATGAAGCTTTCGAAGTTGCCTAAACAAAATGATCATAGTCCCTCAAGAAAATTGCCAAAGACACTTGACACTATTGCATTCATGGTCTATACGATGACCCGCGCCCGTCCCGTTAACATCCTAACACAAGGTTGTTCACCAAATACAATGGTGAAACAACACTGTTAAAAGGGTTAAAACATGAGAAAGATCTTTGAGAAATTTAGGGTAGATAGCTCTTGGTTACTTGACTAACTTGCAAAACAAATCCTTGCCATTTTTCAAAACACACACCACAACACAACTTCAAAACAACTTTTAAAAACATTGAAACATCTTTTCAAAAAGACAAACACCTTTGTAAAACATTTGAGTAAAGAATTGTTACAATGGTTGCCTAGACAAGGCATATTTTTCAAAACATTTTCAAAACCACACACACAAAGCACCATTTCACACAATTGAAAATCAAGGCAAGTGATCTAAAAACAAGTAACTAAGAGCCCATGGATAACCATGGATGAAAAGGGTGCTAGCACCTTCCCTTTTCATAATCTACCCCCCGAACCCACGAAAACATCTCAAAGGTCTTTCCTGTGCTTTTTGACCTTTCCTTAGGATAAATAAAAAGTCGATGGCGACTCTTGCTAAACCGAACAAGTGCAAATACAAACACAAAACCTCAAGTCAGTTCTCCCACCGTATCACAGAACTGGCGACTCTGCTGGGGAAAAATCTAAAAGTGGGGTTACCTTAGGGTTTTTAGATCACATTTACATACTTGCTTTAATTGCTTTGATTGCTTTCCTTTTTGGGTCCTTGTTTGGGTTTGTTGTAAATCCTACACCTGGATTTGGGGGCACCTTTTTAGGTAAATAACAATAAACTGTGAGGGAACTGTGCGGGGTATACCGACATGGTTGAAGCAGTAAGCTATGTTAGTGTGACATATTTGTGAGTACCGGTAGCCCTTGAGTAGTCAAGGAGAATACGGGGCCGCTGAGTGATGTCATGAAGCACTAACGAACTCTAGAACCTTACTTGACCATCTTAGCCTTTTTAGGGGTAGTGAGATGACCGACTTTGGTGCAGTCCGAAGTTGGTAGATACTCGATACTACACTCATTGAGGATTGTTTTCTTGGAATATTTTGGTCGCCAGTTAAGTGGCTAAACCAAAACAATGAACACAGAAAATAATCCAATGATATTGAGCTCCTTAGAACCCGGTTTCTATTTTAGGACAGGATGAGTCAACTAACTTCAAGAGGGTACTTACCTACAAACTCCATGCAAGCCTAAACCTAAGGACTTGTTTGCTTTGTGTGTATATGATTGCTTGTATATATACACTTGCTTACTTTTGCATACATGTACATAACATCATAACATCATACCATAGCATTTTCAATAACCATTTCAAGGATCTCGAGGGTCTTTTGATGCAGGGTCACGTTGAACCAGACGTCTACCAAAGGGCAAAAGGGTTCTCCTCTAAACAAATGCCATCAAAGATCAAGTGCAACAACTTGAATCAGGGGCTATGACCCACTTGACATGGTGAGCTTGATTCTCGTGGAAAGACATCCACTGGTACAAAGTTCTCCAATCAAAGATGTTGGTCAAAGTTCAACCTCTAACATTTTCTTGTGTTTACCCCGAGAGATTCTTGAAAACATGCATCCACATATTATGCATTGCATCATAACAGTTCTTTCCTTTTCAGGTTTCCTTATTCTCCTACTGTTTATTTCAGTAGAGAGGACTGTCAAAGATATCCAGGACCAAAATGCTCAACTTCAAGAAATGTTCTTGAACCTGTCCCAGGGGCAAGAAGAAGTGAAAGCTCTCCTCACAAGGGGCCTAGTCCATGGGAATTCAAGCAATTCCAGGAGTGATCAGTTGGAAGAAATTCAGTTTGAGCTGACTGCAATGAGGATCTAGATGATGGCACAACTGGTGGGCCAGATGGCTCTCATCCAGGACTTGGCTCAAAGACAATAGGAGCTCAGAGTTCTCGTCAACCAACTGCTTCGGGACAACCAAGTGGGGCAAACATCTGAGATTGAAGAGCAAGTCATCATTCAACCCCCTTTGAGACAAGAAGACAAGGTAAAGGCTCCTCTACTTGCTTCAGGGTCACAAGCCCATCAACAACCGCGTCAGTGTCAACGGGGTAATCGGCGTAAGCAAACTACGTCTGGAAGACAGTTCACTGAGACTGACATACCGTCATCTCTAATACTGGAATGCTTGTTGGAGGTCAATCTGACTGCTTTAAGGGATCCTATTCGGAAGCCCAATACCTCTGCTCCTAGCTATCATCCCGACGCATTTTGTGTATACCACTCCTATTGTCCGGGACATGACACCGACGACTGTTGGGCCTTGAAGAACAAAATTCAAGATCTGACTGACATTGGAGTGCTGAGATTCATGCCAGATGGCGAGATGAAAATCTTCCGTTAAGGGTTTCTCCACCTGAAATGACAAAGCTCGAACTGAGAGACTTTTGTTCCATTTGAATTTTCAAAGTTGTAATTTCTTTTGTGATTCAAAAAATTATCTTTTAATGTCAAACTTTGTTTCATTAATGCATTGCATATGTTTGTCTTGAATTCATCTATTCGTTTTCACTATTCTTAAACTATGCTTTCTACTTTCTTTATGACATTTAACTCTTGCAAAAGCTACAAGCCTTTAGAGGGAGGATGACGAAACAATGCCATAATCTCATACAATATGCTTTTGAACAGACCTCGCTGATGATGTACAGGAATTTCTTTCAAATCCCAAACACTGGAGTTATAAGGAAGATAATCCCTAGTCAACCCCTTCGAGCCAAAGAAGTAGGAGTTTTCTGTTCTAAACAAATTAAAACCTTTGATTTAAACCAAGGGCAGGGTAGTCTCTCAGTTAATTAAAAAAAAAGAGATGCGCATTGAAGTCGCAAAATCTCAGTTCATAATACAACGAATGACATCAAGAAAAGCATTCCTTTGGAATCAAAAAACAGTGATGGTTCCCTATCAAAGGTAGTCAATCTCTCAAAAGAGAAAAGGCCACTGAGCCAAAACCTATAAAGGAGGCTCAAGAAAGCTGGGGCATCCCGCTTACTGTAATCTTGAAAACAAGAACCGTCAGGCAAAAGTTAGGGATAACAAATCAAAAGAAAGAGGTCATTACAAATCCTCAAACAACATGAAAAGTGTTGCAAAAAAAAAAAGAGGATGACTGCCTTCCATAAAATTTAACTTGTGTGAACCATCACCAAAAAAGTCCGTCCAAATTCGAATAGAGTTTGACGCACAATTAACTGAGTTTAGGATTGAAGGACATCACGAAGAGCGGGTGGGTACGAATATACTTTGAGCCTTTATCCTTTGTTTCTTAAACCGTGAACCAAGCCACGCTACAACCCTTCAGAAGTCCTAATTGAAGCATAGGTTAGTTCGAAAGCATACTGTTACAAAAGGTATCCTGACTCCTGTAAGGCTTTGCCCTAAATCTTGTGTTGAATTTGTGTTATAAAAAGTTTTCTGCTAAAAAACGTATTTTTCAAAACTTCGAGACAAGCATAAACTTTGCATCATTTGAATATCGTTGTTTGCACATGGTTATTTGTTTGACAGCGAAGAAACTCATACAGCGAATGTTCAGAGGAACGAAAGCCCTCTCAGTGAGCAAAATCACTTCAAAAAGGATGACACTTCCATTGACAAATCTCCTATCAACAAGGGGGCATGACATGTCACTATCCAGCACACCTGGGGCAGTCCAGTCAAGATTTCAACAAATATTTCAAAGTTCAATTAACCTGGGGAAGTCCAGTCAAGATTTCAACAAATCTCTCAATTACAGATAAGTCGGGGGCAAGTCTCCGTCACCATCACTTGGGGCATTCGAATGTCAATCTCAAGAGCGTTCAGAATTTCCATCAACACCTACTGGAAGTCGCAACCACCAACAGAATAACGGACAATTGAAACTCCTAAAAATTTGTTTCTCTCAAGAATGAAGATTCTCATCCTTGAAACCTCAGAAGATTGGTATACTCCCAATTTCTGACCCTCGCCAGAATGAAGACTCTCATCCTTAAAACCTCAGAAGATTGGTATACTCCCAGTTTCTGACCGTTAACAGAATGAAGATTCTCATCACCTCAGAAGATTGGTATACTCCTAATTTCTGACCCTCAAGAATGAAGACTCTCATCCTTAAAACCTCAGAAGATTGGTATACTCCCAGTTTCTGACCGTTAATAGAATGAAGATTCCCATCACCTCAGAAGATTGGTATACTCCTAATTTCTGACCCTCAAGAACGAAGACTCTCATCCTTAAAACCTCAGAAGATTGGTATACTCCCAGTTTCTGACTGTTAACAGAATGAAGATTCTCATCACCTCAGAAGATTGGTATACTCCCAATTTCTGACCCTCAAGAATGAAGACTTTCATCCTTAAAACCTCAGAAGATTGGTATACTCCCAGTTTCTGACCGTTAACAGAATGAAGATTCTCATCACCTCAGAAGATCGGTATACTCCCAATTTCTGACCCTTAACAAAATCAAGATCATCATCTTCCAGATTTCCTTCTAGAGATAGTTCAGATGTGACCCTGATTTGGCGACATTCCGATACTTATTCCAGATTTCCTTCTAGAGATAGTTCAGATGTGACCCAGATTTGGCGACATTCCGATACTTATTCCAGATTTCCTTCTAGAGATAGTTCAGATGTGACCCAGATTTGGCGACATTCCGATACTTATTCCAGATTTCCTTTCAGAGATAGTTCAGATGTGACCCAGATTTGGCGACATTCCGATACTTATTCCAGATTTCCTTCTAGAGATAGTTCAGATATGAACCAGATTTGGCGACATTCCGATACTTATTCCAGAATTCCTTCTAGAGATAGTTCAGATGTGACCCAGATTTGGCGATATTCCGATACTTATTCCAGATTTCCTTCTAGAGATAGTTCAGATGTGACCCAAATTTGGCGACATTCCGATACTTATTTCAGATTTCCTTCTAGAGATAGTTCAGATATGACCCAGATTTGGCGACATTCCGATACTTATTCCAGATTTCCTTCTAGAGATAGTTCAGATGTGACCCGGATATGGCGACATTCTAATACTTATTCCCCACAGAATTCTTAATTCCCCAAGCAGAATGAAGACTCTCATTCTCAGTTCCTCAGAGGATATTCAGATATTCCCCAGTGAAGATCTCCTCAAGACAGGAATCCCCAGTAGATTGGCATACAACCCAAGCTCCTGATTCCCCAACAGTGGTCCCGAGACTTCTCATTTCCAACAATCCCCTGCAGCAGTCAAGGATTTACTTTCCCCAGCAGCAGTCAAAGATTTCATTACCCGAGATTCGTCTTCCTCAGCAAGACATCTACTCAGCTTACATGCGCATCCATTCATATCATAAACATTGATGAAGCACAATTAATTACATCATGACATTGCATATAACTAACTCTTAACCTTTTCAGGAAAGATCAATCAACAGACAAAGATCATCATCTTCTGAGATTCCTTCTAGAGATAGTTCAGATGTGACCCATACATGGAGACATTTTGATACTTATTCCAGATTCCTTCCAGAGACAGTTCAGATGTGACCCAGACATGGCGACATTCTGATACTTATTCCAGATTCCTTCCAGAGACAGTTCAGATGTGACCCAGATATGGCGACATTCTGATACTTATTCCAGATTCATTCAAATACAGTCCGGATACGATCCAGATTTGGATGTAATTCTGTCACTCATCCAAAAGCAATTCAACAATCATTTATCAATGATATCTGTAAGCCCATTCCCGACATCACAATACCTGTAGATATTGAAGATCAATACCTGTAACAAGCCAGGAAAACTATCTTTCTTTCTCAGGTCAGAGATCAATACCTGAAACCAGACAGGACAATTATCTACTTGACCATCATGAGGCAACCCTACACCAGTTCCTTCTTTCCAAGATGCAGTTTTACATAGACTCATCATTAGGCAACCCTACACCGGTTCCTTGCTCAATCCCAAAACTTCTGAAAACAGTTTACGGATTCTCCTAACACGGTTGTTAATCTATTTCTTGTTCAGATTCAACTACTGAAAACAATTTATGGATGATTCCAAACATGGATGTCAATTCATTGCTTATTCAGATCCCCAACTCAGAGATGTTCCAAAACAGGGACACCTTTCTGATACTCATTTCTTTCACCTACAACAAACATTCTTGGATGGCATCTACAAGCCCATCTCCAACAAGATACAATCACCTTCAGATGGCATCTTTAAGCCCATCTCCAAATGGCATCTTTAAGTCCATTCCCTCAATCACATCACCGAGTGCAAATTTTTTGGGCACTCTAGTGTCCAATCTCCTTTTACCTTCGAGTCGCGAAAGGAAAACTTGCCAATCTAACTCTTCAGGTTCAAGAAGATTGAACAGGGGCAACTGTTGTACCCCAAAATTTGCCCTCTCTTTTCCACAAGAAATCACAGCTTCAGGCTTTTCCTGATTTTTCAGATTGGCTTAAGAATCAGTCAAACAAACTTTTCTCATCAGTCAGACAAAATTAGGGTTTCCATTGATTTAGAATCAGTTTAAGCAGATTGTTAGGGTTTGGTTGAGTTTGGCTCAGGGTTTGATCAGGCGGACGTTTCTTTGACAATAAATCAAGAATTAGGGTTTACACGCGCATTCTCAGAAGGAATTGATTCTGCAGTTCTTTTCAATTGACTCTGGGACATGGGTTGAGGCTTCTGATTGAAAGTTTGAAATTTAAGTTTGATCAGTGAGATAAAGGACATATGGACGTTTGTTTGTTTAACTGTGCAATGCCTTTAGTTATTCGGAATGCCGGACGTTTATTGATTATTTATAATTTCTAAGTTAAAATTATTGGATAATTTCCAATTATTATAATTCAAGAAATTTAAGTAATTAAATAAATAAATGCAGAAGAATTAAAGAATTAACTGACAAAGGATTTTTTATTCATTTTCAATTGTTGTTACAAATGTTTATTTGATACAGTAAATTTATTTACAATGTTACAATGACATTTATTACAATGATTAAAAATACATTAAATCTATATCTTAAGTTTCTTGAAGTCTTCATCCGCTACTGCTGCTTCCTTTGCTCAACTGATATTTACCTGCAAAGACAAGAGAAGAAAGAAGTCAATACAGTTAAAATTAAAAAAGGGCATTCTCAGACAGTTAATCAAAAACTCATCATTAAAGGTGTTGGCCGGAATCAGTTTATTCGTCCTCTCTGCAAATCGCAAGAAGATGTCTCTTCTTGGTTCACAAAGAGGGAAAGAAAATATGTTTGCAAGCATATGAATTAATACAAGGCAGCATATTAAACAAAATGCACAAAGCTGCATAAATTGCATTGTCAAAAAGCCAAGCAAGCTGCACAGTTCAAAATGCCAAACCAAGTCACAAGTGACAAACTAAGCTGAACAAGTTTCAAACTAAGCAAACTAAATCACAAAGAAGCTGTCAAACTGTCCAAGAGCTGTCAACAGAGCTGCCTACAAGCTAGCAAAGGCAATGCAGAAAATCTGGAAGTATGCAGAGCAAAGCTAACATTGCAAGCAATATTTCAAATTATCATCATTTCCCAGCCAAACAACTTTTCAGAAAAGGACAGTTTAAGTAATTAAATATACTTTTCTGTGGAAAGAGAAAGAGAGAGAGAGAAGTAGAAGGCTCTTACAGTGGGCAGGCTTAAGACAAAGAGATATAAAACAAAGAGTATCAAAACAGTTCAAAGGGGGAGGCAGAACACCACATAGAAAAAATATACCACAAGCTTCAAACTTCTTAAAGCCTAAAAGCACAAAAAACCTTTCTTAAACAAACTCAGTAACCTGCTTCAAGCCTTCAAGCCAAAGCCTGTCACAGCCTACCTCAAACCAGAAGCAAACCTCTAAGCTTGCCCAAGTAAACTCACAAACCTGTTAAAACATTCAAGCCTGTATAATACCAGTTACAAAGGCCAAAAGCAAATCTCCAAACTTAAAAACAAGCCTTTCAAACCTGTCAAACTGCTCAAGCTTGTATCCTAAGCAAGCAAACAATAAACTAGCCTAAACAACTAGTAAAACTACAAGCCTTGAAGCACATAGCCAGAAGCCTGTATAACACTCAATCTGCCTTCATTTCAAATCAAAACAAAATATCCAAGCCACAAAAACAAAAGCCCTCAGAACCATGTTCATCACAGGGCCAAAATAGCCAAAAATTACCAACCAAGTTCAAGAGAGGAAGAAAGTCAGAAACACACCAATAAACATTCTCATAACTGATTCATCATTAAAAACGAAGCAATCCCAAAGAGAGAAAGATTGTGAAAGCATCTCAGAAGCACAAAAACTCAGAAACAAGGAAAGCATTCAGATAAGCAAAAGATAGGAAGAGGGATAGAAGCAAATAATACAAGCGTTTTCAGATTGTAGCATCATCACTAAACCATTCAAAAGAAAGATACGAGGTTACCAGAACAAGTTAGCATCACCAGTCCCACGCCTCCGGCCACCGGAGAAGCCTCCTATCCAAACTATCTGCCTCCTCCCAAAGCAGAAACCCTAAAGGTAGTAACTCCTCCCTTTTCTTTTTTAACACCTCACATAAACAAACAACGCAGAAAATCAATAACATGTAGAAAATAATAACATGCAAGAGAAAATCCGAAAACCCTAAAAATGGTTAGAAGAAGAAAATTATACCTTTTCTTTATCACTGCTTGTATGAACGCGGGAAGGGAAGATGGATGGTAGCATCTGGCGGCCTAAGGCGTGGGGAAGTCAGAAGCCATGGTTTGAGAAAGCGTGAAGAGGCGGTGAAGGAGAAAGAAGCAGCGCCGCTCACAAAAACTGTGTAAACCCTATTCTGAACAAAACGATCCAACCCTAACAAAAACATTATCAAACCCGTTGGGCCTGCCCTTTTGCACTAAATTGTTCCAAGCCCAAACGAAACTGGTGCACACCCTTCTTGTTCTCCTTCAATTTTGTTTTGGACCAACCCTTTTCCTCACAACCCATTCATTTCATTTATACAAATCAATCCTTTTTTATTTTATCACTTTATTTCTTTTTTCTTCATAAAATATTACATTAAATTTTTATACAAAATTTTCTTAAATGTTTCTTTTTATTTTAGAACAATTAAAAATGCATAAATCTTAGGTTTATTAAGTTTAAACAATTTTTTCTTTATTAAAACCTTTTCTTTTGTTTAATTAGATCTTGTACATAAAAAACATTAAAAAATACATAAATAATTAGTTTGTTTTGAATTAAATTATTTTTTCTTTAAAACCCTTTAATTTATATAACATTAACAAAAAACACAAAAAATAAAATAAATATTTAATAAATACATTAGGTTAACACTTTTATCACTTGTAAATAATCACATACATTACATACTTTTGATTCTCTTTTATCCTTATACTTTGCTATATCTTTACATTGAGAATGCGATGATTCGATTTGGTTGTAAATAACATTTGGACACTACTATCCGGATAAGACTCATCCCCATTTGTAAATATTTGTACCCCCATCCCCGGATACTTATTTGTAATAGCTTAGACTTTAAATTCCCGCAATTTATCGCTTTCTATATACTTTATAGTAATTAGGGTTTGTATGCGAAGATTCAAAATCAACCGCTAGATAACCTAATACAAAGACAAATGCATGAAAACCAATACACAATTCACACTTGCACCCCTAGGGTAATCCCGCTTATTGCCTTCAAAAATGGGCCATGTTTGCATGTCAAGTACTTTGGCAAAACAAAACAAGAACAAACAAAATGATCATAGTCCCTCGATGACGCTTTCGAAGTTGCCTAAACAAAATGATCATAGTCCCTCAAGAAAATTGCCAAAGACACTTGACACTATTGCATTCATGGTCTATACGATGACCCGCGCCCGTCCCGTTAACATCCTAACACAAGGTTGTTCACCAAATACAATGGTGAAACAACACTGTTAAAAGGGTTAAAACATGAGAAAGATCTTTGAGAAATTTAGGGTAGATAGCTCTTGGTTACTTGACTAACTTGCAAAACAAATCCTTGCCATTTTTCAAAACACACACCACAACACAACTTCAAAACAACTTTTAAAAACATTGAAACATCTTTTCAAAAAGACAAACACCTTTGTAAAACATTCGAGTAAAGAATTGTTACAATGGTTGCCTAGACAAGGCATATTTTTCAAAACATTTTCAAAACCACACACACAAAGCACCATCACCAAAAAAGTCGGTCCAAATTCGAATAGAGTTTGACGCACAATTAACTGAGTTTAGGATTGAAGGACATCACGAAGAGCGGGTGGGTACGAATATACTTTGAGCCTTTATCCTTTGTTTCTTAAACCGTGAACCAAGCCACGCTACAACCCTTCAGAAGTCCTAATTGAAGCATAGGTTAGTTCGAAAGCATACTGTTACAAAAGGTATCCTGACTCCTGTAAGGCTTTGCCCTAAATCTTGTGTTGAATTTGTGTTATAAAAAGTTTTCTGCTAAAAAACGTATTTTTCAAAACTTCGAGACAAGCATAAACTTTGCATCATTTGAATATCGTTGTTTGCACATGGTTATTTGTTTGACAGCGAAGAAACTCATACAGCGAATGTTCAGAGGAACGAAAGCCCTCTCAGTGAGCAAAATCACTTCAAAAAGGATGACACTTCCATTGACAAATCTCCTATCAACAAGGGGGCATGACATGTCACTATCCAGCACACCTGGGGCAGTCCAGTCAAGATTTCAACAAATATTTCAAAGTTCAATTAACCTGGGGAAGTCCAGTCAAGATTTCAACAAATCTCTCAATTACAGATAAGTCGGGGGCAAGTCTCCGTCACCATCACTTGGGGCATTCGAATGTCAATCTCAAGAGCGTTCAGAATTTCCATCAACACCTACTGGAAGTCGCAACCACCAACAGAATAACGGACAATTGAAACTCCTAAAAATTTGTTTCTCTCAAGAATGAAGATTCTCATCCTTGAAACCTCAGAAGATTGGTATACTCCCAATTTCTGACCCTCGCCAGAATGAAGACTCTCATCCTTAAAACCTCAGAAGATTGGTATACTCCCAGTTTCTGACCGTTAACAGAATGAAGATTCTCATCACCTCAGAAGATTGGTATACTCCCAATTTCTGACCCTCAAGAATGAAGACTCTCATCCTTAAAACCTCAGAAGATTGGTATACTCCCAGTTTCTGACCGTTAATAGAATGAAGATTCCCATCACCTCAGAAGATTGGTATACTCCTAATTTCTGACCCTCAAGAACGAAGACTCTCATCCTTAAAACCTCAGAAGATTGGTATACTCCCAGTTTCTGACTGTTAACAGAATGAAGATTCTCATCACCTCAGAAGATTGGTATACTCCCAATTTCTGACCCTCAAGAATGAAGACTTTCATCCTTAAAACCTCAGAAGATTGGTATACTCCCAGTTTCTGACCGTTAACAGAATGAAGATTCTCATCACCTCAGAAGATCGGTATACTCCCAATTTCTGACCCTTAACAAAATCAAGATCATCATCTTCCAGATTTCCTTCTAGAGATAGTTCAGATGTGACCCTGATTTGGCGACATTCCGATACTTATTCCAGATTTCCTTCTAGAGATAGTTCAGATGTGACCCAGATTTGGCGACATTCCGATACTTATTCCAGATTTCCTTCTAGAGATAGTTCAGATGTGACCCAGATTTGGCGACATTCCGATACTTATTCCAGATTTCCTTTCAGAGATAGTTCAGATGTGACCCAGATTTGGCGACATTCCGATACTTATTCCAGATTTCCTTCTAGAGATAGTTCAGATATGAACCAGATTTGGCGACATTCCGATACTTATTCCAGAATTCCTTCTAGAGATAGTTCAGATGTGACCCAGATTTGGCGATATTCCGATACTTATTCCAGATTTCCTTCTAGAGATAGTTCAGATGTGACCCAAATTTGGCGACATTCCGATACTTATTTCAGATTTCCTTCTAGAGATAGTTCAGATATGACCCAGATTTGGCGACATTCCGATACTTATTCCAGATTTCCTTCTAGAGATAGTTCAGATGTGACCCGGATATGGCGACATTCTAATACTTATTCCCCACAGAATTCTTAATTCCCCAAGCAGAATGAAGACTCTCATTCTCAGTTCCTCAGAGGATATTCAGATATTCCCCAGTGAAGATCTCCTCAAGACAGGAATCCCCAGTAGATTGGCATACAACCCAAGCTCCTGATTCCCCAACAGTGGTCCCGAGACTTCTCATTTCCAACAATCCCCTGCAGCAGTCAAGGATTTACTTTCCCCAGCAGCAGTCAAAGATTTCATTACCCGAGATTCGTCTTCCTCAGCAAGACATCTACTCAGCTTACATGCGCATCCATTCATATCATAAACATTGATGAAGCACAATTAATTACATCATGACATTGCATATAACTAACTCTTAACCTTTTCAGGAAAGATCAATCAACAGACAAAGATCATCATCTTCTGAGATTCCTTCTAGAGATAGTTCAGATGTGACCCATACATGGAGACATTTTGATACTTATTCCAGATTCCTTCCAGAGACAGTTCAGATGTGACCCAGACATGGCGACATTCTGATACTTATTCCAGATTCCTTCCAGAGACAGTTCAGATGTGACCCAGATATGGCGACATTCTGATACTTATTCCAGATTCATTCAAATACAGTCCGGATACGATCCAGATTTGGATGTAATTCTGTCACTCATCCAAAAGCAATTCAACAATCATTTATCAATGATATCTGTAAGCCCATTCCCGACATCACAATACCTGTAGATATTGAAGATCAATACCTGTAACAAGCCAGGAAAACTATCTTTCTTTCTCAGGTCAGAGATCAATACCTGAAACCAGACAGGACAATTATCTACTTGACCATCATGAGGCAACCCTACACCAGTTCCTTCTTTCCAAGATGCAGTTTTACATAGACTCATCATTAGGCAACCCTACACCGGTTCCTTGCTCAATCCCAAAACTTCTGAAAACAGTTTACGGATTCTCCTAACACGGTTGTTAATCTATTGCTTGTTCAGATTCAACTACTGAAAACAATTTATGGATGATTCCAAACATGGATGTCAATTCATTGCTTATTCAGATCCCCAACTCAGAGATGTTCCAAAACAGGGACACCTTTCTGATACTCATTTCTTTCACCTACAACAAACATTCTTGGATGGCATCTACAAGCCCATCTCCAACAAGATACAATCACCTTCAGATGGCATCTTTAAGCCCATCTCCAAATGGCATCTTTAAGTCCATTCCCTCAATCACATCACCGAGTGCAAATTTTTTGGGCACTCTAGTGTCCAATCTCCTTTTACCTTCGAGTCGCGAAAGGAAAACTTGCCAATCTAACTCTTCAGGTTCAAGAAGATTGAACAGGGGCAACTGTTGTACCCCAAAATTTGCCCTCTCTTTTCCACAAGAAATCACAGCTTCAGGCTTTTCCTGATTTTTCAGATTGGCTTAAGAATCAGTCAAACAAACTTTTCTCATCAGTCAGACAAAATTAGGGTTTCCATTGATTTAGAATCAGTTTAAGCAGATTGTTAGGGTTTGGTTGAGTTTGGCTCAGGGTTTGATCAGGCGGACGTTTCTTTGACAATAAATCAAGAATTAGGGTTTACACGCGCATTCTCAGAAGGAATTGATTCTGCAGTTCTTTTCAATTGACTCTGGGACATGGGTTGAGGCTTCTGATTGAAAGTTTGAAATTTAAGTTTGATCAGTGAGATAAAGGACATATGGACGTTTGTTTGTTTAACTGTGCAATGCCTTTGGTTATTCGGAATGCCGGACGTTTATTGATTATTTATAATTTCTAAGTTAAAATTATTGGATAATTTCCAATTATTATAATTCAAGAAATTTAAGTAATTAAATAAATAAATGCAGAAGAATTAAAGAATTAACTGACAAAGGATTTTTTATTCATTTTCAATTGTTGTTACAAATGTTTATTTGATACAGTAAATTTATTTACAATGTTACAATGACATTTATTACAATGATTAAAAATACATTAAATCTATATCTTAAGTTTCTTGAAGTCTTCATCCGCTACTGCTGCTTCCTTTGCTCAACTGATATTTACCTGCAAAGACAAGAGAAGAAAGAAGTCAATACAGTTAAAATTAAAAAAGGGCATTCTCAGACAGTTAATCAAAAACTCATCATTAAAGGTGTTGGCCGGAATCAGTTTGTTCGTCCTCTCTGCAAATCGCAAGAAGATGTCTCTTCTTGGTTCACAAAGAGGGAAAGAAAATATGTTTGCAAGCATATGAATTAATACAAGGCAGCATATTAAACAAAATGCACAAAGCTGCATAAATTGCATTGTCAAAAAGCCAAGCAAGCTGCACAGTTCAAAATGCCAAACCAAGTCACAAGTGACAAACTAAGCTGAACAAGTTTCAAACTAAGCAAACTAAATCACAAAGAAGCTGTCAAACTGTCCAAGAGCTGTCAACAGAGCTGCCTACAAGCTAGCAAAGGCAATGCAGAAAATCTGGAAGTATGCAGAGCAAAGCTAACATTGCAAGCAATATTTCAAATTATCATCATTTCCCAGCCAAACACCTTTTCAGAAAAGGACAGTTTAAGTAATTAAATATACTTTTCTGTGGAAAGAGAAAGAGAGAGAGAGAAGTAGAAGGCTCTTACAGTGGGCAGGCTTAAGACAAAGAGATATAAAACAAAGAGTATCAAAACAGTTCAAAGGGGGAGGCAGAACACCACATAGAAAAAATATACCACAAGCTTCAAACTTCTTAAAGCCTAAAAGCACAAAAAACCTTTCTTAAACAAACTCAGTAACCTGCTTCAAGCCTTCAAGCCAAAGCCTGTCACAGCCTACCTCAAACCAGAAGCAAACCTCTAAGCTTGCCCAAGTAAACTCACAAACCTGTTAAAACATTCAAGCCTGTATAATACCAGTTACAAAGGCCAAAAGCAAATCTCCAAACTTAAAAACAAGCCTTTCAAACCTGTCAAACTGCTCAAGCTTGTATCCTAAGCAAGCAAACAATAAACTAGCCTAAACAACTAGTAAAACTACAAGCCTTGAAGCACATAGCCAGAAGCCTGTATAACACTCAATCTGCCTTCATTTCAAATCAAAACAAAATATCCAAGCCACAAAAACAAAAGCCCTCAGAACCATGTTCATCACAGGGCCAAAATAGCCAAAAATTACCAACCAAGTTCAAGAGAGGAAGAAAGTCAGAAACACACCAATAAACATTCTCATAACTGATTCATCATTAAAAACGAAGCAATCCCAAAGAGAGAAAGATTGTGAAAGCATCTCAGAAGCACAAAAACTCAGAAACAAGGAAAGCATTCAGATAAGCAAAAGATAGGAAGAGGGACAGAAGCAAATAATACAAGCGTTTTCAGATTGTAGCATCATCACTAAACCATTCAAAAGAAAGATACGAGGTTACCAGAACAAGTTAGCATCACCAGTCCCACGCCTCCGGCCACCGGAGAAGCCTCCTATCCAAACTATCTGCCTCCTCCCAAAGCAGAAACCCTAAAGGTAGTAACTCCTCCCTTTTCTTTTTTAACACCTCACATAAACAAACAACGCAGAAAATCAATAACATGTAGAAAATAATAACATGCAAGAGAAAATCCGAAAACCCTAAAAATGGTTAGAAGAAGAAAATTATACCTTTTCTTTATCACTGCTTGTATGAACGCGGGAAGGGAAGATGGATGGTAGCATCTGGCGGCCTAAGGCGTGGGGAAGTCAGAAGCCATGGTTTGAGAAAGCGTGAAGAGGCGGTGAAGGAGAAAGAAGCAGCGCCGCTCACAAAAACTGTGTAAACCCTATTCTGAACAAAACGATCCAACCCTAACAAAAACATTATCAAACCCGTTGGGCCTGCCCTTTTGCACTAAATTGTTCCAAGCCCAAACGAAACTGGTGCACACCCTTCTTGTTCTCCTTCAATTTTGTTTTGGACCAACCCTTTTCCTCACAACCCATTCATTTCATTTATACAAATCAATCCTTTTTTATTTTATCACTTTATTTCTTTTTTCTTCATAAAATATTACATTAAATTTTTATACAAAATTTTCTTAAATGTTTCTTTTTATTTTAGAACAATTAAAAATGCATAAATCTTAGGTTTATTAAGTTTAAACAATTTTTTCTTTATTAAAACCTTTTCTTTTGTTTAATTAGATCTTGTACATAAAAAACATTAAAAAATACATAAATAATTAGTTTGTTTTGAATTAAATTATTTTTTCTTTAAAACCCTTTAATTTATATAACATTAACAAAAAACACAAAAAATAAAATAAATATTTAATAAATACATTAGGTTAACACTTTTATCACTTGTAAATAATCACATACATTACATACTTTTGATTCTCTTTTATCCTTATACTTTGCTATATCTTTACATTGAGAATGCGATGATTCGATTTGGTTGTAAATAACATTTGGACACTACTATCCGGATAAGACTCATCCCCATTTGTAAATATTTGTACCCCCATCCCCGGATACTTATTTGTAATAGCTTAGACTTTAAATTCCCGCAATTTATCGCTTTCTATATACTTTATAGTAATTAGGGTTTGTATGCGAAGATTCAAAATCAACCGCTAGATAACCTAATACAAAGACAAATGCATGAAAACCAATACACAATTCACACTTGCACCCCTAGGGTAATCCCGCTTATTGCCTTCAAAAATGGGCCATGTTTGCATGTCAAGTACTTTGGCAAAACAAAACAAGAACAAACAAAATGATCATAGTCCCTCGATGACGCTTTCGAAGTTGCCTAAACAAAATGATCATAGTCCCTCAAGAAAATTGCCAAAGACACTTGACACTATTGCATTCATGGTCTATACGATGACCCGCGCCCGTCCCGTTAACATCCTAACACAAGGTTGTTCACCAAATACAATGGTGAAACAACACTGTTAAAAGGGTTAAAACATGAGAAAGATCTTTGAGAAATTTAGGGTAGATAGCTCTTGGTTACTTGACTAACTTGCAAAACAAATCCTTGCCATTTTTCAAAACACACACCACAACACAACTTCAAAACAACTTTTAAAAACATTGAAACATCTTTTCAAAAAGACAAACACCTTTGTAAAACATTCGAGTAAAGAATTGTTACAATGGTTGCCTAGACAAGGCATATTTTTCAAAACATTTTCAAAACCACACACACAAAGCACCATCACCAAAAAAGTCGGTCCAAATTCGAATAGAGTTTGACGCACAATTAACTGAGTTTAGGATTGAAGGACATCACGAAGAGCGGGTGGGTACGAATATACTTTGAGCCTTTATCCTTTGTTTCTTAAACCGTGAACCAAGCCACGCTACAACCCTTCAGAAGTCCTAATTGAAGCATAGGTTAGTTCGAAAGCATACTGTTACAAAAGGTATCCTGACTCCTGTAAGGCTTTGCCCTAAATCTTGTGTTGAATTTGTGTTATAAAAAGTTTTCTGCTAAAAAACGTATTTTTCAAAACTTCGAGACAAGCATAAACTTTGCATCATTTGAATATCGTTGTTTGCACATGGTTATTTGTTTGACAGCGAAGAAACTCATACAGCGAATGTTCAGAGGAACGAAAGCCCTCTCAGTGAGCAAAATCACTTCAAAAAGGATGACACTTCCATTGACAAATCTCCTATCAACAAGGGGGCATGACATGTCACTATCCAGCACACCTGGGGCAGTCTAGTCAAGATTTCAACAAATATTTCAAAGTTCAATTAACCTGGGGAAGTCCAGTCAAGATTTCAACAAATCTCTCAATTACAGATAAGTCGGGGGCAAGTCTCCGTCACCATCACTTGGGGCATTCGAATGTCAATCTCAAGAGCGTTCAGAATTTCCATCAACACCTACTGGAAGTCGCAACCACCAACAGAATAACGGACAATTGAAACTCCTAAAAATTTGTTTCTCTCAAGAATGAAGATTCTCATCCTTGAAACCTCAGAAGATTGGTATACTCCCAATTTCTGACCCTCGCCAGAATGAAGACTCTCATCCTTAAAACCTCAGAAGATTGGTATACTCCCAGTTTCTGACCGTTAACAGAATGAAGATTCTCATCACCTCAGAAGATTGGTATACTCCCAATTTCTGACCCTCAAGAATGAAGACTCTCATCCTTAAAACCTCAGAAGATTGGTATACTCCCAGTTTCTGACCGTTAATAGAATGAAGATTCCCATCACCTCAGAAGATTGGTATACTCCTAATTTCTGACCCTCAAGAACGAAGACTCTCATCCTTAAAACCTCAGAAGATTGGTATACTCCCAGTTTCTGACTGTTAACAGAATGAAGATTCTCATCACCTCAGAAGATTGGTATACTCCCAATTTCTGACCCTCAAGAATGAAGACTTTCATCCTTAAAACCTCAGAAGATTGGTATACTCTCAGTTTCTGACCGTTAACAGAATGAAGATTCTCATCACCTCAGAAGATCGGTATACTCCCAATTTCTGACCCTTAACAAAATCAAGATCATCATCTTCCAGATTTCCTTCTAGAGATAGTTCAGATGTGACCCTGATTTGGCGACATTCCGATACTTATTCCAGATTTCCTTCTAGAGATAGTTCAGATGTGACCCAGATTTGGCGACATTCCGATACTTATTCCAGATTTCCTTCTAGAGATAGTTCAGATGTGACCCAGATTTGGCGACATTCCGATACTTATTCCAGATTTCCTTTCAGAGACAGTTCAGATGTGACCCAGATTTGGCGACATTCCGATACTTATTCCAGATTTCCTTCTAGAGATAGTTCAGATATGAACCAGATTTGGCGACATTCCGATACTTATTCCAGAATTCCTTCTAGAGATAGTTCAGATGTGACCCAGATTTGGCGATATTCCGATACTTATTCCAGATTTCCTTCTAGAGATAGTTCAGATGTGACCCAAATTTGGCGACATTCCGATACTTATTTCAGATTTCCTTCTAGAGATAGTTCAGATATGACCCAGATTTGGCGACATTCCGATACTTATTCCAGATTTCCTTCTAGAGATAGTTCAGATGTGACCCGGATATGGCGACATTCTAATACTTATTCCCCACAGAATTCTTAATTCCCCAAGCAGAATGAAGACTCTCATTCTCAGTTCCTCAGAGGATATTCAGATATTCCCCAGTGAAGATCTCCTCAAGACAGGAATCCCCAGTAGATTGGCATACAACCCAAGCTCCTGATTCCCCAACAGTGGTCCCGAGACTTCTCATTTCCAACAATCCCCTGCAGCAGTCAAGGATTTACTTTCCCCAGCAGCAGTCAAAGATTTCATTACCCGAGATTCGTCTTCCTCAGCAAGACATCTACTCAGCTTACATGCGCATCCATTCATATCATAAACATTGATGAAGCACAATTAATTACATCATGACATTGCATATAACTAACTCTTAACCTTTTCAGGAAAGATCAATCAACAGACAAAGATCATCATCTTCTGAGATTCCTTCTAGAGATAGTTCAGATGTGACCCATACATGGAGACATTTTGATACTTATTCCAGATTCCTTCCAGAGACAGTTCAGATGTGACCCAGACATGGCGACATTCTGATACTTATTCCAGATTCCTTCCAGAGACAGTTCAGATGTGACCCAGATATGGCGACATTCTGATACTTATTCCAGATTCATTCAAATACAGTCCGGATACGATCCAGATTTGGATGTAATTCTGTCACTCATCCAAAAGCAATTCAACAATCATTTATCAATGATATCTGTAAGCCCATTCCCGACATCACAATACCTGTAGATATTGAAGATCAATACCTGTAACAAGCCAGGAAAACTATCTTTCTTTCTCAGGTCAGAGATCAATACCTGAAACCAGACAGGACAATTATCTACTTGACCATCATGAGGCAACCCTACACCAGTTCCTTCTTTCCAAGATGCAGTTTTACATAGACTCATCATTAGGCAACCCTACACCGGTTCCTTGCTCAATCCCAAAACTTCTGAAAACAGTTTACGGATTCTCCTAACACGGTTGTTAATCTATTGCTTGTTCAGATTCAACTACTGAAAACAATTTATGGATGATTCCAAACATGGATGTCAATTCATTGCTTATTCAGATCCCCAACTCAGAGATGTTCCAAAACAGGGACACCTTTCTGATACTCATTTCTTTCACCTACAACAAACATTCTTGGATGGCATCTACAAGCCCATCTCCAACAAGATACAATCACCTTCAGATGGCATCTTTAAGCCCATCTCCAAATGGCATCTTTAAGTCCATTCCCTCAATCACATCACCGAGTGCAAATTTTTTGGGCACTCTAGTGTCCAATCTCCTTTTACCTTCGAGTCGCGAAAGGAAAACTTGCCAATCTAACTCTTCAGGTTCAAGAAGATTGAACAGGGGCAACTGTTGTACCCCAAAATTTGCCCTCTCTTTTCCACAAGAAATCACAGCTTCAGGCTTTTCCTGATTTTTCAGATTGGCTTAAGAATCAGTCAAACAAACTTTTCTCATCAGTCAGACAAAATTAGGGTTTCCATTGATTTAGAATCAGTTTAAGCAGATTGTTAGGGTTTGGTTGAGTTTGGCTCAGGGTTTGATCAGGCGGACGTTTCTTTGACAATAAATCAAGAATTAGGGTTTACACGCGCATTCTCAGAAGGAATTGATTCTGCAGTTCTTTTCAATTGACTCTGGGACATGGGTTGAGGCTTCTGATTGAAAGTTTGAAATTTAAGTTTGATCAGTGAGATAAAGGACATATGGACGTTTGTTTGTTTAACTGTGCAATGCCTTTGGTTATTCGGAATGCCGGACGTTTATTGATTATTTATAATTTCTAAGTTAAAATTATTGGATAATTTCCAATTATTATAATTCAAGAAATTTAAGTAATTAAATAAATAAATGCAGAAGAATTAAAGAATTAACTGACAAAGGATTTTTTATTCATTTTCAATTGTTGTTACAAATGTTTATTTGATACAGTAAATTTATTTACAATGTTACAATGACATTTATTACAATGATTAAAAATACATTAAATCTATATCTTAAGTTTCTTGAAGTCTTCATCCGCTACTGCTGCTTCCTTTGCTCAACTGATATTTACCTGCAAAGACAAGAGAAGAAAGAAGTCAATACAGTTAAAATTAAAAAAGGGCATTCTCAGACAGTTAATCAAAAACTCATCATTAAAGGTGTTGGCCGGAATCAGTTTGTTCGTCCTCTCTGCAAATCGCAAGAAGATGTCTCTTCTTGGTTCACAAAGAGGGAAAGAAAATATGTTTGCAAGCATATGAATTAATACAAGGCAGCATATTAAACAAAATGCACAAAGCTGCATAAATTGCATTGTCAAAAAGCCAAGCAAGCTGCACAGTTCAAAATGCCAAACCAAGTCACAAGTGACAAACTAAGCTGAACAAGTTTCAAACTAAGCAAACTAAATCACAAAGAAGCTGTCAAACTGTCCAAGAGCTGTCAACAGAGCTGCCTACAAGCTAGCAAAGGCAATGCAGAAAATCTGGAAGTATGCAGAGCAAAGCTAACATTGCAAGCAATATTTCAAATTATCATCATTTCCCAGCCAAACACCTTTTCAGAAAAGGACAGTTTAAGTAATTAAATATACTTTTCTGTGGAAAGAGAAAGAGAGAGAGAGAAGTAGAAGGCTCTTACAGTGGGCAGGCTTAAGACAAAGAGATATAAAACAAAGAGTATCAAAACAGTTCAAAGGGGGAGGCAGAACACCACATAGAAAAAATATACCACAAGCTTCAAACTTCTTAAAGCCTAAAAGCACAAAAAACCTTTCTTAAACAAACTCAGTAACCTGCTTCAAGCCTTCAAGCCAAAGCCTGTCACAGCCTACCTCAAACCAGAAGCAAACCTCTAAGCTTGCCCAAGTAAACTCACAAACCTGTTAAAACATTCAAGCCTGTATAATACCAGTTACAAAGGCCAAAAGCAAATCTCCAAACTTAAAAACAAGCCTTTCAAACCTGTCAAACTGCTCAAGCTTGTATCCTAAGCAAGCAAACAATAAACTAGCCTAAACAACTAGTAAAACTACAAGCCTTGAAGCACATAGCCAGAAGCCTGTATAACACTCAATCTGCCTTCATTTCAAATCAAAACAAAATATCCAAGCCACAAAAACAAAAGCCCTCAGAACCATGTTCATCACAGGGCCAAAATAGCCAAAAATTACCAACCAAGTTCAAGAGAGGAAGAAAGTCAGAAACACACCAATAAACATTCTCATAACTGATTCATCATTAAAAACGAAGCAATCCCAAAGAGAGAAAGATTGTGAAAGCATCTCAGAAGCACAAAAACTCAGAAACAAGGAAAGCATTCAGATAAGCAAAAGATAGGAAGAGGGACAGAAGCAAATAATACAAGCGTTTTCAGATTGTAGCATCATCACTAAACCATTCAAAAGAAAGATACGAGGTTACCAGAACAAGTTAGCATCACCAGTCCCACGCCTCCGGCCACCGGAGAAGCCTCCTATCCAAACTATCTGCCTCCTCCCAAAGCAGAAACCCTAAAGGTAGTAACTCCTCCCTTTTCTTTTTTAACACCTCACATAAACAAACAACGCAGAAAATCAATAACATGTAGAAAATAATAACATGCAAGAGAAAATCCGAAAACCCTAAAAATGGTTAGAAGAAGAAAATTATACCTTTTCTTTATCACTGCTTGTATGAACGCGGGAAGGGAAGATGGATGGTAGCATCTGGCGGCCTAAGGCGTGGGGAAGTCAGAAGCCATGGTTTGAGAAAGCGTGAAGAGGCGGTGAAGGAGAAAGAAGCAGCGCCGCTCACAAAAACTGTGTAAACCCTATTCTGAACAAAACGATCCAACCCTAACAAAAACATTATCAAACCCGTTGGGCCTGCCCTTTTGCACTAAATTGTTCCAAGCCCAAACGAAACTGGTGCACACCCTTCTTGTTCTCCTTCAATTTTGTTTTGGACCAACCCTTTTCCTCACAACCCATTCATTTCATTTATACAAATCAATCCTTTTTTATTTTATCACTTTATTTCTTTTTTCTTCATAAAATATTACATTAAATTTTTATACAAAATTTTCTTAAATGTTTCTTTTTATTTTAGAACAATTAAAAATGCATAAATCTTAGGTTTATTAAGTTTAAACAATTTTTTCTTTATTAAAACCTTTTCTTTTGTTTAATTAGATCTTGTACATAAAAAACATTAAAAAATACATAAATAATTAGTTTGTTTTGAATTAAATTATTTTTTCTTTAAAACCCTTTAATTTATATAACATTAACAAAAAACACAAAAAATAAAATAAATATTTAATAAATACATTAGGTTAACACTTTTATCACTTGTAAATAATCACATACATTACATACTTTTGATTCTCTTTTATCCTTATACTTTGCTATATCTTTACATTGAGAATGCGATGATTCGATTTGGTTGTAAATAACATTTGGACACTACTATCCGGATAAGACTCATCCCCATTTGTAAATATTTGTACCCCCATCCCCGGATACTTATTTGTAATAGCTTAGACTTTAAATTCCCGCAATTTATCGCTTTCTATATACTTTATAGTAATTAGGGTTTGTATGCGAAGATTCAAAATCAACCGCTAGATAACCTAATACAAAGACAAATGCATGAAAACCAATACACAATTCACACTTGCACCCCTAGGGTAATCCCGCTTATTGCCTTCAAAAATGGGCCATGTTTGCATGTCAAGTACTTTGGCAAAACAAAACAAGAACAAACAAAATGATCATAGTCCCTCGATGACGCTTTCGAAGTTGCCTAAACAAAATGATCATAGTCCCTCAAGAAAATTGCCAAAGACACTTGACACTATTGCATTCATGGTCTATACGATGACCCGCGTCCGTCCCGTTAACATCCTAACACAAGGTTGTTCACCAAATACAATGGTGAAACAACACTGTTAAAAGGGTTAAAACATGAGAAAGATCTTTGAGAAATTTAGGGTAGATAGCTCTTGGTTACTTGACTAACTTGCAAAACAAATCCTTGCCATTTTTCAAAACACACACCACAACACAACTTCAAAACAACTTTTAAAAACATTGAAACATCTTTTCAAAAAGACAAACACCTTTGTAAAACATTCGAGTAAAGAATTGTTACAATGGTTGCCTAGACAAGGCATATTTTTCAAAACATTTTCAAAACCACACACACAAAGCACCATTTCACACAATTGAAAATCAAGGCAAGTGATCTAAAAACAAGTAACTAAGAGCCCATGGATAACCATGGATGAAAAGGGTGCTAGCACCTTCCCTTTTCATAATCTACCCCCCGAACCCACGAAAACATCTCAAAGGTCTTTCCTGTGCTTTTTGACCTTTCCTTAGGATAAATAAAAAGTCGATGGTGACTCTTGCTAAACCGAACAAGTGCAAATACAAACGCAAAACCTCAAGTCAGTTCTCCCACCGTATCACAGAACTGGCGACTCTGCTGGGGAAAAATCTAAAAGTGGGGTTACCTTAGGGTTTTTAGATCACATTTACATACTTGCTTTAATTGCTTTGATTGCTTTCCTTTTTGGGTCCTTATTTGGGTTTGTTGTAAATCCTACACCTGGATTTGGGGGCACCTTTTTAGGTAAATAACAATAAACTGTGAGGGAACTGTGCGGGGTATACCGACATGGTTGAAGCAGTAAGCTATGTTAGTGTGACATATTTGTGAGTACCGGTAGCCCTTGAGTAGTCAAGGAGAATACGGGGCCGCTGAGTGATGTCATGAAGCACTAACGAACTCTAGAACCTTACTTGACCATCTTAGCCTTTTTAGGGGTAGTGAGATGACCGACTTTGGTGCAGTCCGAAGTTGGTAGATACTCGATACTACACTCATTGAGGATTGTTTTCTTGGAATATTTTGGTCGCCAGTTAAGTGGCTAAACCAAAACAATGAACACAGAAAATAATCCAATGATATTGAGCTCCTTAGAACCCGGTTTCTATTTTAGGACAGGATGAGCCAACTAACTTCAAGAGGGTACTTAACTACAAACCCCATGCAAGCCTAAACCTAAGGACTTGTTTGCTTTGTGTGTATATGATTGCTTGTATATATACACTTGCTTACTTTTGCATACATGTACATAACATCATAACATCATACCATAGCATTTTCAATAACCATTTCAAGGATCTCGAGGGTCTTTTGATGCAGGGTCACGTTGAACCAGACGTCTACCAAAGGGCAAAAGGGTTCTCCTCTAAACAAATGCCATAAAAGATCAAGTGCAACAACTTGAATCAGGGGCTATGACCCACTTGACATGGTGAGCTTGATTCTCGTGGAAAAACATCCACTGGTACAAAGTTCTCCAATCAAAGATGTTGGTCAAAGTTCAACCTCTAACATTTTCTTGTGTTTACCCCGAGAGATTCTTGAAAACATGCATCCACATATCATGCATTGCATCATAACAGTTCTTTCCTTTTCAGGTTTCCTTATTCTCCTACTGTTTATTTCAGTAGAGAGGACTGTCAAAGATATCCAGGACCAAAATGCTCAACTTCAAGAAATGTTCTTGAACCTGTCCCAGGGGCAAGAAGAAGTGAAAGCTCTCCTCACAAGGGGCCTGGTCCATGGGAATTCAAGCAATTCCAGGAGTGATCAGTTGGAAGAACTTCAGTTTGAGCTGACTGCAATAAGGATCCAGATGATGGCACAACTGGTGGGCCAGATGGCTCTCATCCAGGACTTGGCTCAAAGACAAGAGGAGCTCAGAGTTCTCGTCAACCAACTGCTTCGGGACAACCAAGTGGGGCAAACATCTGAGGTTGAAGAGCAAGTCATCATTCAACCCACTTTGAGACAAGAAGACAAGGTAAAGGCTCCTCTACTTGCTTCAGGGTCACAAGCCCATCAACAACCGCGTCAGTGTCAACGGGGTAATCGGCGTAAGCAAACTACGTCTGGAAGACAGTTCACTGAGACTGACATACCGTCATCTCTAATACTGGAATGCTTGTTGGAGGTCAATCTGACTGCTTTAAGGGATCCTATTCGGAAGCCCAATACCTCTGCTCCTAGTTATCAGCCCGACGCATTTTGTGTATACCACTCCTATTGTTCCGGACATGACACCGACGACTGTTGGGCCTTGAAGAACAAGATTCAAGATCTGACTGACATTGGAGTGCTGAGATTCATGCCAGATGGAGAGATGAAAATCTTCCGTTAAGGGTTTCTCCACCTGAAATGACAAAGCTCGAACTGAGAGACTTTTGTTCCATTTGAATTTTCAAAGTTGTAATTTCTTTTGTGATTCAAAAAATTATCTTTTAATGTCAAACTTTGTTTCATTAATGCATTGCATATGTTTGTCTTGAATTCATCTATTCGTTTTCACTATTCTTAAACTATGCTTTCTACTTTCTTTATGACATTTAACTCTTGCAAAAGCTACAAGCCTTTAGAGGGAGGATGACGAAACAATGCCATAATCTCATACAGTATGCTTTTGAATAGACCTCGCTGATGATGTACAGGCATTTCTTTCAAATCCCAAACACTGGAGTTATAAGGAAGATAATCCCTAGTCAACCCCTTCGAGCCAAAGAAGTAGGAGTTTTCTGTTCTAAACAAATTAAAACCTTTGATTTAAACCAAGGGCAGGGTAGTCTCTCAGTTAATTAAAAAAAAAGAGATGCGCATTGAAGTCGCAAAATCTCAGTTCATAATACAACGAATGACATCAAGAAAAGCATTCCTTTGGAATCAAAAAACAGTGATGGTTCCCTATCAAAGGTAGTCAATCTCTCAAAAGAGAAAAGGCCACTGAGCCAAAACCTATAAAGGAGGCTCAAGAAAGCTGGGGCATCCCGCTTACTGTAATCTTGAAAACAAGAACCGTCAGGCAAAAGTTAGGGATAACAAATCAAAAGAAAGAGGTCATTACAAATCCTCAAACAACATGAAAAGTGTTGCAAAAAAAAAAAGAGGATGACTGCCTTCCATAAAATTTAACTTGTGTGAACCATCACCAAAAAAGTCGGTCCAAATTCGAATAGAGTTTGACGCACAATTAACTGAGTTTAGGATTGAAGGACATCACGAAGAGCGGGTGGGTACGAATATACTTTGAGCCTTTATCCTTTGTTTCTTAAACCGTGAACCAAGCCACGCTACAACCCTTCAAAAGTCCTAATTGAAGCATAGGTTAGTTCGAAAGCATACTGTTACAAAAGGTATCCTGACTCCTGTAAGGCTTTGCCCTAAATCTTGTGTTGAATTTGTGTTATAAAAAGTTTTCTGCTAAAAAACGTATTTTTCAAAACTTCGAGACAAGCATAAACTTTGCATCATTTGAATATCGTTGTTTGCACATGGTTATTTGTTTGACAGCGAAGAAACTCATACAACGAATGTTCAGAGGAACGAAAGCCCTCTCAGTGAGCAAAATCACTTCAAAAAGGATGACACTTCCATTGACAAATCTCCTATCAACAAGGGGGCATGACATGTCACTATCCAGCACACCTGGGGTAGTCCAGTCAAGATTTCAACAAATATTTCAAAGTTCAATTAACCTGGGGAAGTCCAGTCAAGATTTCAACAAATCTCTCAATTACAGATAAGTCGGGGGCAAGTCTCCGTCACCATCACTTGGGGCATTCGAATGTCAATCTCAAGAGCGTTCAGAATTTCCATCAACACCTACTGGAAGTCGCAACCACCAACAGAATAACGGACAATTGAAACTCCTAAAAATCTGTTTCTCTCAAGAATGAAGATTCTCATCCTTGAAACCTCAGAAGATTGGTATACTCCCAATTTCTGACCCTCGCCAGAATGAAGACTCTCATCCTTAAAACCTCAGAAGATTGGTATACTCCCAGTTTCTGACCGTTAACAGAATGAAGATTCTCATCACCTCAGAAGATTGGTATACTCCCAATTTCTGACCCTCAAGAATGAAGACTCTCATCCTTAAAACCTCAGAAGATTGGTATACTCCCAGTTTCTGACCGTTAATAGAATGAAGATTCTCATCACCTCAGAAGATTGGTATACTCCTAATTTCTGACCCTCAAGAACGAAGACTCTCATCCTTAAAACCTCAGAAGATTGGTATACTCCCAGTTTCTGACTGTTAACAGAATGAAGATTCTCATCACCTCAGAAGATTGGTATACTCCCAATTTCTGACCCTCAAGAATGAAGACTTTCATCCTTAAAACCTCAGAAGATTGGTATACTCCCAGTTTCTGACCGTTAACAGAATGAAGATTCTCATCACCTCAGAAGATTGGTATACTCCCAATTTCTGACCCTTAAAAAAATCAAGATCATCATCTTCCAGATTTCCTTCTAGAGATAGTTCAGATGTGACCCAGATTTGGCGACATTCCGATACTTATTCCAGATTTCCTTCTAGAGATAGTTCAGATGTGACCCAGATTTGGCGACATTCCGATACTTATTCCAGATTTCCTTCTAGAGATAGTTCAGATGTGACCCAGATTTGGCGACATTCCGATACTTATTCCAGATTTCCTTTCAGAGATAGTTTAGATGTGACCCAGATTTGGCGATATTCCGATACTTATTCCAGATTTCCTTCTAGAGATAGTTCAGATATGAACCAGATTTGGCGACATTCCGATACTTATTCCAGAATTCCTTCTAGAGATAGTTCAGATGTGACCCAGATTTGGCGATATTCCGATACTTATTCCAGATTTCCTTCTAGAGATAGTTCAGATGTGACCCAAATTTGGCGACATTCCGATACTTATTTCAGATTTCCTTCTAGAGATAGTTCAGATATGACCCAGATTTGGCGACATTCCGATACTTATTCCAGATTTCCTTCTAGAGATAGTTCAGATGTGACCCGGATATGGCGACATTCTAATACTTATTCCCCACAGAATTCTTAATTCCCCAAGCAGAATGAAGACTCTCATTCTCAGTTCCTCAGAGGATATTCAGATATTCCCCAGTGAAGATCTCCTCAAGACAGGAATCCCCAGTAGATTGGCATACAACCCAAGCTCCTGATTCCCCAACAGTGGTCCCGAGACTTCTCATTTCCAACAATCCCCTGCAGCAGTCAAGGATTTACTTTCCCCAGCAGCAGTCAAAGATTTCATTACCCGAGATTCGTCTTCCTCAGCAAGACATCTACTCAGCTTACATGCGCATCCATTCATATCATAAACATTGATGAAGCACAATTAATTACATCATGACATTGCATATAACTAACTCTTAACCTTTTCAGGAAAGATCAATCAACAGACAAAGATCATCATCTTCTGAGATTCCTTCTAGAGATAGTTCAGATGTGACCCAGACATGGAGACATTTTGATACTTATTCCAGATTCCTTCCAGAGACAGTTCAGATGTGACCCAGACATGGCGACATTCTGATACTTATTCCAGATTCCTTCCAGAGACAGTTCAGATGTGACCCAGATATGGCGACATTCTGATACTTATTCCAGATTCATTCAAATACAGTCCGGATACGATCCAGATTTGGATGTAATTCTGTCACTCATCCAAAAGCAATTCAACAATCATTTATCAATGATATCTGTAAGCCCATTCCCGACATCACAATACCTGTAGATATTGAAGATCAATACCTGTAACAAGCCAGGAAAACTATCTTTCTTTCTCAGGTCAGAGATCAATACCTGAAACCAGACAGGACAATTATCTACTTGACCATCATGAGGCAACCCTACACCAGTTCCTTCTTTCCAAGATGCAGTTTTACATAGACTCATCATTAGGCAACCCTACACCGGTTCCTTGCTCAATCCCAAAACTTCTGAAAACAGTTTACGGATTCTCCTAACACGGTTGTTAATCTATCGCTTGTTCAGATTCAACTACTGAAAACAATTTATGGATGATTCCAAACATGGATGTCAATTCATTGCTTATTCAGATCCCCAACTCAGAGATGTTCCAAAACAGGGACACCTTTCTGATACTCATTTCTTTCACCTACAACAAACATTCTTGGATGGCATCTACAAGCCCATCTCCAACAAGATACAATCACCTTCAGATGGCATCTTTAAACCCATCTCCAAATGGCATCTTTAAGTCCATTCCCTCAATCACATCACCGAGTGCAAATTTTTTGGGCACTCTAGTGTCCAATCTCCTTTTACCTTCGAGTCGCGAAAGGAAAACTTGCCAATCTAACTCTTCAGGTTCAAGAAGATTGAACAGGGGCAACTGTTGTACCCCAAAATTTGCCCTCTCTTTTCCACAAGAAATCACAGCTTCAGGCTTTTCCTGATTTTTCAGATTGGCTTAAGAATCAGTCAAACAAACTTTTCTCATCAGTCAGACAAAATTAGGGTTTCCATTAATTTAGAATCAGTTTAAGCAGATTGTTAGGGTTTGGTTGAGTTTGGCTCAGGGTTTGATCAGGCGGACGTTTCTTTGACAATAAATCAAGAATTAGGGTTTACGCGCGCATTCTCAGAAGGAATTGATTCTGCAGTTCTTTTCAATTGACTCTGGGACATGGGTTGAGGCTTCTGATTGAAAGTTTGAAATTTAAGTTTGATCAGTGAGATAAAGGACATATGGACGTTTGTTTGTTTAACTGTGCAATGCTTTTGGTTATTCGGAATGCCGGACGTTTATTGATTATTTATAATTTCTAAGTTAAAATTATTGGATAATTTCCAATTATTATAATTCAAGAAATTTAAGTAATTAAATAAATAAATGCAGAAGAATTAAAGAATTAACTGACAAAGGATTTTTTATTCATTTTCAATTGTTGTTACAAATGTTTATTTGATACAGTAAATTTATTTACAATGTTACAATGACATTTATTACAATGATTAAAAATACATTAAATCTATATCTTAAGTTTCTTGAAGTCTTCATCCGCTACTGCTGCTTCCTTTGCTCAACTGATATTTACCTGCAAAGACAAGAGAAGAAAGAAGTCAATACAGTTAAAATTAAAAAAGGGCATTCTCAGACAGTTAATCAAAAACTCATCATTAAAGGTGTTGGCCGGAATCAGTTTGTTCGTCCTCTCTGCAAATCGCAAGAAGATGTCTCTTCTTGGTTCACAAAGAGGGAAAGAAAATATGTTTGCAAGCATATGAATTAATACAAGGCAGCATATTAAACAAAATGCACAAAGCTGCATAAATTGCATTGTCAAAAAGCCAAGCAAGCTGCACAGTTCAAAATGCCAAACCAAGTCACAAGTGACAAACTAAGCTGAACAAGTTTCAAACTAAGCAAACTAAATCACAAAGAAGCTGTCAAACTGTCCAAGAGCTGTCAACAGAGCTGCCTACAAGCTAGCAAAGGCAATGCAGAAAATCTGGAAGTATGCAGAGCAAAGCTAACATTGCAAGCAATATTTCAAATTATCATCATTTCCCAGCCAAACACCTTTTCAGAAAAGGACAGTTTAAGTAATTAAATATACTTTTCTGTGGAAAGAGAAAGAGAGAGAGAGAAGTAGAAGGCTCTTACAGTGGGCAGGCTTAAGACAAAGAGATATAAAACAAAGAGTATCAAAACAGTTCAAAGGGGGAGGCAGAACACCACATAGAAAAAATATACCACAAGCTTCAAACTTCTTAAAGCCTAAAAGCACAAAAAACCTTTCTTAAACAAACTCAGTAACCTGCTTCAAGCCTTCAAGCCAAAGCCTGTCACAGCCTACCTCAAACCAGAAGCAAACCTCTAAGCTTGCCCAAGTAAACTCACAAACCTGTTAAAACATTCAAGCCTGTATAATACCAGTTACAAAGGCCAAAAGCAAATCTCCAAACTTAAAAACAAGCCTTTCAAACCTGTCAAACTGCTCAAGCTTGTATCCTAAGCAAGCAAACAATAAACTAGCCTAAACAACTAGTAAAACTACAAGCCTTGAAGCACATAGCCAGAAGCCTGTATAACACTCAATCTGCCTTCATTTCAAATCAAAACAAAATATCCAAGCCACAAAAACAAAAGCCCTCAGAACCATGTTCATCACAGGGCCAAAATAGCCAAAAATTACCAACCAAGTTCAAGAGAGGAAGAAAGTCAGAAACACACCAATAAACATTCTCATAACTGATTCATCATTAAAAACGAAGCAATCCCAAAGAGAGAAAGATTGTGAAAGCATCTCAGAAGCACAAAAACTCAGAAACAAGGAAAGCATTCAGATAAGCAAAAGATAGGAAGAGGGACAGAAGCAAATAATACAAGCGTTTTCAGATTGTAGCATCATCACTAAACCATTCAAAAGAAAGATACGAGGTTACCAGAACAAGTTAGCATCACCAGTCCCACGCCTCCGGCCACCGGAGAAGCCTCCTATCCAAACTATCTGCCTCCTCCCAAAGCAGAAACCCTAAAGGTAGTAACTCCTCCCTTTTCTTTTTTAACACCTCACATAAACAAACAACGCAGAAAATCAATAACATGTAGAAAATAATAACATGCAAGAGAAAATCCGAAAACCCTAAAAATGGTTAGAAGAAGAAAATTATACCTTTTCTTTATCACTGCTTGTATGAACGCGGGAAGGGAAGATGGATGGTAGCATCTGGCGGCCTAAGGCATGGGGAAGTCAGAAGCCATGGTTTGAGAAAGCATGAAGAGGCGATGAAGGAGAAAGAAGCAGCGCCGCTCACAAAAACTGTGTAAACCCTATTCTGAACAAAACGATCCAACCCTAACAAAAACATTATCAAACCCGTTGGGCCTGCCCCTTTGCACTAAATTGTTCCAAGCCCAAACGAAACTGGTGCACACCCTTCTTGTTCTCCTTCAATTTTGTTTTGGGCCAACCCTTTTCCTCACAACCCATTCATTTCATTTATACAAATCAATCCTTTTTTATTTTATCACTTTATTTCTTTTTTCTTCATAAAATATTACATTAACTTTTTATACAAAATTTTCTTAAATGTTTCTTTTTATTTTAGAACAATTAAAAATGCATAAATCTTAGGTTTATTAAGTTTAAACAATTTTTTCTTTATTAAAACCTTTTCTTTTGTTTAATTAGATCTTGTACATAAAAAACATTAAAAAATACATAAATAATTAGTTTGTTTTGAATTAAATTCTTTTTTCTTTAAAACCCTTTTATTTATATAACATTATCAAAAAACACAAAAAATAAAATAAATATTTAATAAATACATTAGGTTAACACTTTTATCACTTGTAAATAATCACATACATTACATACTTTTGATTCTCTTTTATCCTTATACTTTGCTATATCTTTACATTGAGAATGCGATGATTCGATTTGGTTGTAAATAACATTTGGACACTACTATCCGGATAAGACTCATCCCCATTTGTAAATATTTGTACCCCCATCCCCGGATACTTATTTGTAATAGCTTAGACTTTAAATTCCCGCAATTTATCGCTTTCTATATACTTTATAGTAATTAGGGTTTGTATGCGAAGATTCAAAATCAACCGCTAGATAACCTAATACAAAGACAAATGCATGAAAACCAATACACAATTCACACTTGCACCCCTAGGGTAATCCCGCTTATTGCCTTCAAAAATGGGCCATGTTTGCATGTCAAGTACTTTGGCAAAACAAAACAAGAACAAACAAAATGATCATAGTCCCTCGATGACGCTTTCGAAGTTGCCTAAACAAAATGATCATAGTCCCTCAAGAAAATTGCCAAAGACACTTGACACTATTGCATTCATGGTCTATACGATGACCCGCGCCCGTCCCGTTAACATCCTAACACAAGGTTGTTCACCAAATACAATGGTGAAACAACACTGTTAAAAGGGTTAAAACATGAGAAAGATCTTTGAGAAATTTAGGGTAGATAGCTCTTGGTTACTTGAATAACTTGCAAAACAAATCCTTGCCATTTTTCAAAACACACATCACAACACAACTTCAAAATAACTTTCAAAAACATTGAAACATCTTTTCAAAAAGACAAACACCTTTGTAAAACATTCGAGTAAAGAATTGTTACAATGGTTTCCTAGACAAGGCATCTTTTTCAAAACATTTTCAAAACCACACACACAAAGCACCATTTCACACAATTGAAAATCAAGGCAAGTGATCTAAAAACAAGTAACTAAGAGCCCATGGATAACCATGGATGAAAAGGGTGCTAGCACCTTCCCTTTTCATAATCTACCCCCCGAACCCACGAAAACATCTCAAAGGTCTTTCCTGTGCTTTTTGACCTTTCCTTAGGAGAAATAAAAAGTCGGTGGCGACTCTTGCTAAACCGAACACGTGCGAATACAAACGCAAAACCTCAAGTCAGTTCTCCCACCGTATCACAGGGGGGATACAAGTTTTTGAATGAGGATATTGCACAAATATAAACCCTAAAATACTATTACAACTCAATTGAATTATTGCGCGAAATAAATAAATATACAAATATTTAAATATGCAATGCAATGTATTTATGCAGAAATGTTTTGTATTTGATTTTTTGTATAAGAAAAATAAAGATTTATTAAACCCTAGAAAAAGAGAAAAATAATATTGTTATTTTTGAAAAGGGGAAACCCTAGTTTTTGATTTAAAAGAAACTAATGTTTTCTATTATTATTTTGTCCATTTTTGTATGAAAATAATATTTTATGTGTATAAATAATAAAAATAAAAATGTATGGTATTTTTAAATGTATTTACAATTTATATAAGAAAATAAAATTCTATTTATTCTAACAAATCATTTTTTTGCCAAAAAATAATTAAAAAAAATAAAAAGGCAAAAAATAAAGAAAATATTTTTCATGATTTTTTATGGTTCGTAAAAATAAATAAAAACAATAAATATAAAAATGAAAAGAAAATATGAAAAATAAACAAAATAAAGCCAGAGGGTGCAAATATCAAGTCAGGGGGTGTAAAAATCAAAAACAACAAGCCCAAGGCGCCAAGGCCCAAGACAGTCATCCCTGTCCTCCAGCCATTCCATTTGCGCGCATATTTGCTTCAAACTTGTAACTCTCTATTGCTTGCATAAAAACAAAAACTTGTAACATGAAACATGTAGCATTTCATCTCACGGTTCCAATGATATAAAATTTGTAACCTAACTCTCAAAGATCAGAGAGAATTTAATCACCCATAATTTCATACCTAATTTATTCAGCATGTTCAACATTCAAATTCTCTTAGCTCAGTTAATATAAATGACAACTATGCATATGTACAACTTCACCATGCTAGAGACTAAATTTTTGCTTCACAAATCGTGGCTTGAGGATACCTAAATAGAGAGATAAAGTTTTTAAAAATACCTCCTTCAACTAGATTTGGATATGGCAATGTGGGGACTTTGCGTGAGGTCTGAGGATCGTGTGAGCTTCCTTGAAGTCCCTTGAAGCTATTCCAATGCTTAGTTGGCTTTGTGGATGGCTGAAACTCTCTGTAGAAGTCAAACTGCAACCTTCCCAAGTGAAAATGGTGATGGCTGAAACAGAGCTCACAGTTGTAGGATGAATGCTTGGATAGCTTTGATGTGATGTGTGGAAGGTGTTTGAAATGATAAAAGGCAAAATGCACGAGCAAATAATGGACTTGCTATGATTTTGCAGAAACTGGAAGTTTTTGCAGTAAAATGAGGTTTTGGAGTTTTGGTGTGTTTTAGATGCTATCCATTCGTGTCTTGGCTTGTGATAAGTTTGTCAATATGTCTAGAATGATACCAAGTCCTCCCTTTATCAGCTTGTACAAGTTTTTCACTTTTGGCCAACTTTCTTGCATTTTAAGAAAAGTTGAAGTGACTTGTGTAACAGGCCTGCACTGGCTAGTTCTTGAGGTGATGAGAGTTTGTATGCTTTTCTTAATTCCTGTGGAAATTGTTTGTACCAAAGAAACAAGTCCAAGGCTCAAGGCTGATAAAGTTGGAAAATCTTGCTTTATTAAAATGGCATTGTGAACTTTTGGCCATTTATGGAATTATTTTTTGTACAATGCTTCAAAGATGAAAACAAAGCCTTTATCCACTGATTTAACATTAAATTATGGAGTGTAGAAGGAGTTTATGACCTGTAATGCAAGGTACAAGCATTCAAGGATCTGATTTGCAACTTGATCTCATGTAAAAATGGCTTGAACAAAAGTGACAAAATGCCAACTTCCCTTCTTCGATTCTCCCTATCCACAAATGATCTTGAAGAGTTCTGTGACATTTTAGAAATCTTGAAACATGCTCTACAATCCATATTTGAAATACAACTTGAGATACTTCTTATAACTAGGTGAAAAGTTGCCATGAAGTTAGGTAAAAAACCTGCCTAAATTAGGGCAAAATTTTACTAAGTTATTTAGTTCATTGACCCCTATTCACAAATTCATAACTTGAGATCCAAGCATCTTTAGGGAAAAGTTTGTGAAGAAAAGTTGTAGATTTCACGGTGGACTACAACTTTCATGTTGGAACTTTCCTTTGAATCAAATTGCATCATGGTGAAAAAGCGGTGAAAAGTTGGGAGAAAATAAGAAAATTTCCATACTTAGAAAAATTCTAAGTTATGAAAATTTTCAAATTCAAAACCCTAATTTTCAAAATTGGTTTTCTTGGTCAACAAGTTTCATATTTTGACATATCTTGATGAATTATGAACCTTGGCACTTGATTTTGACCAAAAAGTCAAAGTTTGACTTTTCAGTATACAATTGACTTTTGATCAGTTGACTGGAAAATTCATCTGTCAATCCTATGAACTTGAGATCTTTTGAACTATGCAATTAGGAAAAGATGATGCAATTGGACCCTTGAAATCATGTTTGAACCCAATTGGTCATTGGCTAGGTTAAAAATTAGAAATTGCCCTTTCTCAGTCAAAACCCTAATTTTGACCATTTTGCCCTTTTGATGATTTGATCAAATTTCTTGAGGAGTTGTGATCCAAACTTTATCAAATGGTACATATGAGTCTAAAATGTTTTTGTGGATCAAAAATTATGAAGTTTGACTATAAATTGGCCATGGTTGACTTTTTCCCCAATAAAGTTGATTTTTAGGTCAACTGTCCAATTGACTGGGCAAAAATGTGGTTCAAGACTTGAAACTTAACATGAGAAATCTTAGGGGTCCAAGATGGTGTATGAAAGTCACATGAAGCATTGATGGTCCAAAAATCCTTGTGAAAACTCAAACCCTAATTTTGGGGTATCAGTGCAAGATGAGATGTCTTGAGCTGACCAAACCCTGATCTTGTCTTGAGTCCAAGAAGTCTTGTGAGAAAAAATCATGACAAATGAGAGGGAAAATTTTGGGGTACAACACCTAGCTATGATAACCTACGATTTCAGCCCTTAAATTCACATGTGATACGTCAGATATATTCTAATCATCACTATAAACACGAATGTAAACATTATATGGATTTGAATGGCATGTTCTAGAAGTTTGAGAGTAGAGAAAAATTACCAATCGGAGGGATCGCGTGAGGGAGTTTTTGGGCATGCTAGGCTTACTTAATGATGTGGAATGCTTCCTGGAGTCTTCAGGAGGAAGATTGAATGCTTGGTTTGTCTTGAAAAGAGATGAGATTGTTTTATAGGAATTGCACTTTTCTTTGGATTTTAGAGAAAGATTTCAGGGTTTGTGGATGCAGCTGCCCGTCTGTATTAGGGTTGGAATTGTTGTGTTTATATATTGAATCACTTTAGGTCAATAAAAATGCCACAAGATCAAATATAATCATGTTGTTTAATATCATGAATATTTAATCCAAATTTTCCAAAATAAGCAAATATTTCCCTTCTCTTGCCTTATGTGTTTTTTCCTTGATTTTCCAGCTTTTCTTATCCATTATTTGATGAGAAAAGATTTGAAAATCATATCTTTCATTATTTCTTCTATTTTTTTATATAATTTTATATTTTAATGGATAAAATCTTAAAATTAATAATATAAATAAAATAATGATGTATGAATGAGCTCAAAGGTCGTGGGCCATGTTAGAAACTAGTTTCAAGCATGAGAAGATGGGCCCATTTGGAAAAAATTCAAATTTGATCAATATTGGCTTCATGCACTTTCCCAAAAATTGGTCAACTTTAGCAATGCATATCTTTCTCATTTTTAACCATATGAGGGTGTTATTGGACTTTTTAGAGATCTTAGGATGTCCTATAAACAACCCTTTTGGTTTTATCTCAATTGGATCTTCCATGTTCATGTAAGGAGCTTTGACCTAAAAGGTGTTTTTGTTGATTTTTTGAAATGACCTATAATGTCTGAGCTTATATCTTTTGAATGTAGGGAATATGATTCTCTTCAAAATGAGCCTTTGCGTAAAAATTTCTGATAAAGTATGAGAAAGTTATGCCTCGTCAAAGTTTGGTTGACTTTTCCTATAGAAACCCTAAATTGCCATTTTTTACCTTTGATGAGTTAGGAGCATTTCTTGAGGAATCATGATTAACCATTGATCAAATGATGGATAATAATTCAAAATATTGAAGTTAACCAAAAATCTTGAAATTTGACTGTATTTGGGCCATAGTTGACTTTTCACCTAGTATAATTGATTTTCAGGCATTTGAGCAGTTGACTGAGCAAAATTGTCGTGCAAGGCATGAAACTTGGCATGGATGATCTTGAGGACATATTAGGACAATGGAGACCATTAGGGACCCTTGGAACTCAACCATCTTGATGAGGAATGAAACCCTAGTTTGAGGCTTATTGTCTTAAGAGGAGGATTTGTCTGGTCAATCCTTAGTCAACTTGAGCAATTGAGGACCTCTAGGAGTATGTTTTTGTGTGAAAATGGGAGGGAAAATTTTGGGGTACAACAACTAGAAGTAAAAACATGCAAAAATTTAATGATTAGAAGCTGAGTTATGCATTCCAAATCTTGACTTGGAGGAAAAAGTCAGTTTCAAGGTACCAACTTTTAATCAATGGTATTCACAACTCAAAGAGTCTTAGGGCATGATTCTTGAAGCAATTGAAAGATAAGGTCACAAATTTTACAATTTGAAAAGAATGAGATAAAATGGATATTTGAGATAGGAGTTGTGATGAGTCAATGTTGAGAAAAATATGATGACTTTTTGTACTTTGAAAAATTCTAAGTTTTTCTCAAAAAATGTCCTATAATATTTTGACTCCAAACAAGGCCTTCCTCAAAAATTGAGCGTTAATAAATGATACTAGCTTGAATTAGACTTCCAAAAGAGCATTATGAAACTTGAATCACTCAAAAATACCAAGTATTGAAAAATTTATGGTCTTGCCAAATTGATAAAAATACATTAGATGACCTATAATCTCTTGCATTCTTAGGGCATCTTCCATCCATTTTCAAGCTTTGCACATAAAATAAAAGTTGAAGTTCACATCCTTAAGATCATTGTGGAAAATTAATGGGCTCAAGGAGATAAAAATTGACCAAGTTATGATCTTTTGAAGTCACATAAGGGAATTTAATGGACTGTCTAGAGGACTTGTAATCTTTCTTCATCATTACGCATCTTCCACATAAAATTTTATTGCAATTTTTGAAGTGATTAGTTGATAACTCTTTAAACATAATCATGTCTTTGGAATCACTCAAAAATACCAAAATATGAGAAAGATATAGCCCTTGGAAGTTCAAAACCCTAGCTCCTAGAGCTCCAAAATGACTTAGAAAACCCTTCCAATTTTGACAATATCCCTTGCATAATAACTCTTTCCATGTGAATAGAAGTTGTTATGGATTATAACAAGAACACATAGCAATAAAAACCAACTCCAAATATTAATAATTGAGAGAGTTATGAATTTGTAATCAAGAAATCAAGAACTTGTCCAATTAGGTCAAACTTCTTCAATCAACTCTTGCATCTTTTGATTTTCTTTGACAAATTGTGGCATGATGAATCATAGTAGACCTTGTCATGATATTACTTCAAAGTATCTTCAATGATGAAGCTTGGATCTCAATGAAATTTGTTGAAGAAGGCATGAAAATAAACTCATGAACCTATAAATCAAACTAATGAAATGTGTTGTACCCTTACTTATAATATCATAAATTAGAGAAAGCATTCATTGTATTTATTAGTTAAAAAATTAATCAATACAAAAGATAGCTGATCACAATATATAAATCAAGGTGCTTGGTGATTCCTCATGAGCAAGCCTAAAGATATGGAGAAAAACCAAACCCTAGTGTGATCTTATTGTGATTGATTTGATATGAGATGATAGAGGAATATTAGGGGGGAAAATTGGGGTACGACAATACTCGTTCGCATATCTTTTCAATACTTTTCCGCATTTATCTTCAAACACTCGTCCGTGTTAATGCTTTTTTATACTCGTCTGTATCTCATTTTGATACTCGTCCGTATTGATTTTCAAAACACTCGTCTGTGTTATTATTTTTGGACATTCCTTCGTATCACATTTCAATACTCATCCATATTGATTTTTAAATGCTCGTCCATGTTTATGCTTTTTGATACTCGTCTGTATATCATTTCAATACTCATCTGTATTGATTTTCAAAACACACGTCCGTGTTATTACTTTTTGATACACATCTGTATCTCTTTTCAATACTCATTCGTATTGATTTTAAAAACACTCATCATGTTTACCTTTTTGATACTCGTCTGTATATCATTCCAATAATCATCTGTATGGATCTTCGAACACGCATTCGTGTTAACCTTTTATTAATAATCATCTGTATCTTCTTTCGATACTCGTCTGTGTCGATCCTTTCTTTAAATCCCCTGCAGATATCACAAATAATAACACTTACACCATCTATCCAGGATACATTTCATGTCTTGGTATTTAATCTTTTTTCACCTTGAATGTTCGAAAGGCTAGCTCCAAACCCACCTTCAGGTTTAAAACGATTAAATAGGGGCACCTTTCATACCCCAAATTTGTCCTACCTTTTCACTTTTATCTAGCTTAGGATTTGCATTTCATTTTCATCATTTTAATTAGGTCAATCACACATTATTCCTTAATTCAATAAGGCACTGGTTCAAAGCATTCCTGGTTGTGCCGACTAGCATATAATTTTTGATTGAGTCTTCTTCATTCTACAGTTGATTTCCCTGGTTCCTCCTTGGGTAATAGACAGTGGAATCAGGTTTTAAAGTATGGTTATCATGAGTTTCTTATTCATCCATGTACAAGGCCATTTCTCACTCAAATTCATCAAGATCTTGGATTAGGGTTTATTTCCATATGTGTGATTAAAAAACAAGGTTTTTTAGCATCATGCCTCAGCTAGGGTTTGAATCCCCCAAGTGTTCAGTATGGCTAATCATTGATTCTCAAAGGCTACTTCATCAAAGAATTGCCTTTAACCAAAAGCACAGTCAAGATTTCATTATCATTGGTCCATATGTGCATCAATATGTTTGGAAATGCGGGGAAAGATCAAGTTTGCAAGTCGATTCAAATCACTTCGACCAAAAGTCAACTTTTGCAAGATCAAGTTCAAACGATCATAACTTCTTCATTATTAAATATTTTTAGTCTTTCTTTTTGCGTATGACTCTTCTTGACATCATCTCCAACTTCTATTTACAAGTCAAGAGATAATTATGTACAAAAGATCATCAGAATTTTGAATATTTTAGAGGTCATTTTGAGAATTAGACCTAATCTCAAAAAAGTTTTGCCTGACTTCCAGGGATCATAATTTCCTCGATTTTTAATATTTTGAGGAGATTCTCTTTGCACACTGTCATGAGTGATGTCATCTACAAGTTTTCTTCAGGGATTGAGTGAAAACTGTGTTTAGAAGACCTTGAAAGTTATCGAGTCGCCATAGGTCATTTTTTTGATTTAGGATGTTTCTTAACTTCTAATTTCAGTTCGTGCCGTAATTATTTTCTTAAGACATTGATCTTTATGTGGAAATCATTCATGATACAAAGAAGATATGGTGATAAAATAATGGTTATCATTCATTTTAATTGTCATCATCATCATCATCAAGATAAAAAGGATAACAAAGATTTAATATCCGACCATGGTTTTCAAACAATAGCCCAGTTACTTTTCGAGTTTATCATAAATTCAAGAGCAAGTTTCATTCAAGTTATTCAAGCATCATTCAAGATTCAAGCTTTATTCATGTTTAAATTCTTGAAATTCAAGAAATAGTGGCTTAATTTTCATTATAGTCCAAGAAACTCCTTTCAACTTTAAGGGTCATCCTCAAAACCATTCAAGTGGGGGATTTAAAGTTTCATCAAGAAAAGATATAAGGATTCAAATGTCAAGTGATTCAAATGCCTTTCATTCATCCAAAATTTGTACAATTACAAAGAAATTGAAATAGAATTACATTCAAGTCTAGTTTTCATAGTACTACAAGATTACATGGATTATTTTTAAGCCTAAACTTCAATTTTCAAATGTTCACTCTTCAAAACTTGAACCATCTTCATGCTCTGTCTTCCATGACAAGTTGCTGTCCAAAACTTACATACCTCCAAAACAGTCTGTAACATGAACCACAAAACCTTCTACTGTTGTCCTAAACCAGTCCAAATGCTACTGTCTAAGATCTACTGCCACCTGCCTTGTCAAAACCATCCAAAAAGATACATCAAAATAGCCAAAACCAATATGAAGCAAAAGTGTTAAAACAATGTATCACAAAGTGTTTCAAATACCATTCATTTTCCTCTCAAATCTCATCTTTCTCACCTATAAATTTAGCCTCAAGACACACAAGAAAGAGGGATGAACATAGGGAAAAATCAGAGAGAATGATCCATTCAGAAACCCTATATTACACCTTTAAAACACTCTCCACATTCATTATTTCTAACCCTCAAGCCTAACCTTTTCATACTGCATCCACTACCTTCAACAAACAAATGTCATACCAAATTCCATAACCGAAGCTACAAACTCCCTCTGTTCAACCCTCTACAAAACCACTTTCTTGTAACTCACTCAAAACCCTTCACCAACAACCTCACCATCTCCCTAAATATCCATACAAACTACTCTCACCTTCATACTGCAGCCTTAAATCTACAACCCTCTATACACTCTTCACCGAACCTACTTAGCAGCCTTTCATCACCATCAAACTCATATAGAACAACCTTCATTCTCATTTAACAGTTGCACCCAAAACCACACAAACACGCTCAGTAGACTCACAAACGACAACACCAATGACACACAACAAAAACCAAAGAAAACAATACAAAAAACACACATAAATAACACAAAATACTCTCTCTTCAATATCCTACAATATCATCAACAAACTCACCAAAATTCGGTTGAATATTTTCATCACAATAACCCTGTACTCCTTCAACTTTACCTACAAAATTCACCTACATAAACACAATAAAACCAACATTTAACATTCATATTCAATTTCTCAGAAAACTTCAAACTCAAACGCCTTGTTACTGTGACTATACATAGTATAACGTGTAACAAAATGCCTACAATACCTCTAACAATCAACCAAATCGAATCTAAATCAGTAATGACCCTGCAACACACTGAAAGCAGGAGTCTAATACACACGCATACACTTTAACAAACAATACACATGACAGACTTGAGTCAAAATCACGAAATATGAAGCAGAAGGAGCGAGATTCAGAGGCTTAGCTAAGGATGGCCGGAGAAGTCCCCCTCTCAGTGTGTAACAAATTTTTTTACTATACCCGCCCTCTATTTTCAATTATTTCCATCATATTTGTTATTGTTTAATGATTTGAAGCTTCTAGTTTTGCGGAACCCATAAGATTTTGTTGTTGTTGATTAGCGAACAAGAGACGAGATTTTGTTGTTCTTGTTAAAACACTAATAAGAATGGATAAATATGACCCAAAGGGGATTGGGTTAATCACTATCGTAGTCGAGTTTACCGAGAGTGGGAGGTTTCATTTTAATTGTGTGATTCATGTTTTTGGAATCATGAGGTATGGTTGAAGTAGTGAAGATGAAAACAGAGGAAAAAAGAAGAAAGGTGTGGTTGAGAAAAAAGTAAAAGTTAATCGATTGTTATCGTAGAGGCAGAAGAGATGTTTTGTTATTCTTTTTCAATAAGGGAAAGATGTGGTTGCCTTAGGGTTTTTCCCAACCCGTGTGTGTTTAGAGTGGGATGGGTCCGGACCTCCTTGACCTGGTCCGGCCTAACACGTTAATTTCAAAAATCTTCTCCCTCTTTTTGAAAACTCTTCTTGCTTTTAAACTTGAACCACTTTCATAATAAACTTGGACTTAGGTCCATGCATTTTCAAAAACTTCTTTCATAAATAAACTTCAATCAACTTAACAATACCTTGACATTTTTTTGTGAGAAGACTAAAAGTCAATCAATCTCATTTCAAACCATTTTTTCCACATTGGATTTTTATTTTAAAACCTTTCTCAAAAGATTAGACTCTTGTCAATCCTTGTAGTGATGCAAACAACTATACTTCTATGATATGTAGTGAAGTGAGATATTTTCGACTTGGGTGTTGAGTGAGGCATTGTTAATTTTAAAATCCAAGCCATATCCTCCACTTTGAGATGATGCAAATTCTCCTTTCTCATGATTGTGGGTAGTAAGAATGCTTTCCACACGGACAATGACAATGATGTTTTATCTCATAAAAATTAACCAACACACTTACATTTTAAATTTTTTAAAGAGGAACTACGTGTACCCTGATCCCCTATTGCACGGAAGGAGGTACGTAGGCACCAAAGGTTTGTAACCACGGTGGGTGTAAAAATCATAACAAATATATTTCTTTTCTCACCTCCACCATCTATTTTTACATAACATTTTCTATAGCCAAAATATACAGATTTTACAAAGAGGTTCCTACGGAGTACCGTAGATGTTTAGGGTGCTAATTCCTTCCCTTTACATAACCAACCCCCTTACCTTGAATCTTTCCCCCTCTTTTTTAGGTTACTCGCTCTTTTCCCATTCCTTTGGAAACAATGAAGCGCGGTGGCGATTTCTATTTTGATTTGTACAAGTCTAGTCAATCCAATGGCTTAGTCTTAAACATTTCTACCGCTACAGGTATGGTTTTCTTTGCAAAGTGTTATTCAACCTAGGGTCTACAGGTCCATCCTATGTGGTTCTACTTCACAGTGAAATAGCATTAGCTTGGCCTTTAACGTTAGGTTGAGGTTGTCCGAGGAATGATCCTCCTAGTGTACCCTGAGTATCTTGTTGTTGTGCTACTTAAGAAATTTAGGTTTGCATCATTTTTTTGTGGGTTACCATATAATCGACTTTGTTTCCTAATTGTGTAATTAGCTCATTTATATGAATGTTCCGGTTTAGGAATTCTTTAATCTACCGAGTTTGAGTTGAAATGAAATTTTCCATGATTTTCTTTAGGTTTGATTTATGAGGGGTAGCTTGAATATGCTATGTTGGTCTTTGAGCTTGAAAACCCTGAGGTCTTTAAGGTGTAGTGTTTTGAATATGATTTTTGTTCTTATAAGAGAAGTTTGGGTGATTCCTCTATCCTGAGTTATACGTGTTTGAATAAGGGTTTCCTTGGACATAATTGACCTGACCCAGGCTTGGTTTAGCTAGAAGACTGCAATCGACAGTGATATGTCCTTGGGTTCCACAGATTTTGCATCAGATTTGCACTGCGGCAATGGGTTATACTGCAACTATGATAGTTATAGGATTAATGACTAGGCTTTCAACATTTTATGATAAGGCATTTATCGTAGCATTCATATGGTCAAGGCTACCGAATTTGTATATACCTCATTTTGTTTCTTTCTTCTCTACTGATGTTCGTCAGTCCCCATTGGTAATGGTTTTGTGCCATGTCTTCTATTAGTGTGCATGCTTTGGGGTATGGTTTGTTCATCAATGCACTGCTCATGGTAGCATCGATTGTCATATTTGTGTTATAGAGAAGCCCATTATAGAAGTTATGAATGATCAACCATTGTTCTAATTCGTTGTGTGTATAAGCTCTTAATTGCTCTTTGTATCTTTCCCAAGCGTCAAAAAGTGATTCACCATCTTGTTGAGTGAATTTGGTTATTTGGTTTCGTAGGACAAAATTTTTGCTTGGTGGAAAGTATCTAGCCAGGAATACTTTCTTCAGGTCATTTCAAGTAGTCATTGAATTTTCTAGGAGAGATTCTAGCCATGATCTTGTTGTGTCTCTGAGGGAAAAGGTAAATAAATGTAAACATATTTCCTCAGGAAAAGCACCATTGGATTTCAATGTGTCAGCTAGTTGAATGAACACATTTAAGTGTTGGTTTGAGTTTTCAGACGGGAGACCAACAAACTGGTTTTTCTGCACGATTTGCAACAAAGATGGTTTTTGTTCAAAGTTGTGGGTTGGGATAACAGGGTTAACTATACTTGAATGAGGTTCTTCAATAGAAGGTAGGGCAAAATCCTTAAGTGGCTTGTGATCTTGTTCTTTTGGCATTTCTCTCCTATTTTGTTGGAGCAAAATAAGTGCATGTATGTATCTCTCTGATTCTTCTATTGGATCTTCTAAAGTTTGGGTACTACAAGTTCTTTGAATTGACTGAAAAAGGGTGACTTAACATAGTTGGTGTAACAACATGATTACGATATTTGATGAAATAGGTCCCCGTAAAAGCGCCAAAAAATTGATGGGTTATTTCTACAAGTATAGGGAGTCTATCAAAGTAATATAAAGAGTGTCAAACCCACAGACACCTAATGGTCAATCTATCGCTTTCTATTACTATGGTGTTTGTAATACGGTGGGAGAACTGACTTTTTTAGTTTTGTCCAAATGTGAGAATACAAAAGTCGCCGCCGACTTTTCTTTTATCCAATAAGGAAAGGGTGAAAAGAACAGGAAAAACCTTGAAGATTTTGAGTTCGGGGGATAAGATATGAAAAGGGAAGGTGTTAACACCCTTTTCATCTGTGGTTATCTACGGGATATTTATCGCTAGCTCACTTTTGAAAATTGCTTTTTTTTGTAAGTGTTTTGAAAAATATTTTGAAAACCAAAGTACGGCTAACTTTGTAATGGTTCTTGTATTATTCATCAATAACGCGTACAAAGTGTTTTAGAAAATAAACCAAAATTATTACAATCAAATAATGCGAAAAAAGGAGAAAATAGGGTTAGTGAAAAAAGGCATAAAAATAATGCATGGGGTGGGTGTTGAACCCACGCCCTTGGCTTCACCAGCGCACCCTTCTACCACTGCACTAAGCTGCTTGTTGTGTTAGAAATACAAGCACTCTGCATAATATATGAAACCTACATGAATTGGACAAATATGAAAAAAGATTGCAAAATGCAAGGATCAAATCCACGCCCTTGTATAGTAATGCCTTAACGCGCGCGCTCTTGCCACTAGGGTGGTTGTACATCCGTGAATATTATTAATCAAAATAAATATAACATAAACATCATTAGAGGGACCGGAGAAGCGCCAGAGCCCTAACTCCGGTCGTCTTCTCCAAAACCTATAAAATAACGCGTATTAATGAACAAGTAGGACCCTAGCCCCCTAATTTGAGGGCTGCGAATTCAATGGTGGCCTTAGAATTGGTTGAACCATCCTGTACAAAGAGATCAAGAAAATAATGTGAATTGGTGTAATAATGGCAATGCATGATTCAGGATTTATGGGACTCATGCGATGGCTCAATCCTGTATAATTACTTCTCATAGACACATTAGAAACATTAGTATGAATCAAAGCACAATAAAATCTAAAATACAAAATTCAAGAAATTATGTAAAAATCGGTGATGCATGGATGCTTGTTTCAGGCTCTTTTGAAATTCAAGGATGTTCCTAACTTACTATGCAATGTCCCTGGAATCGATTTGGATGTTTATCTTGCTTGGAGAAAGGCTGAAAATAAAGATTCAAGTTTCCCTTACTTTGAGAAATTTTGAGGTTTTTTTGTGGGAGTATTCTTGCAAGGTTTTTGTGTCTTTAGTGTATGAATGACTTGGGTATTTATAGGGCAAGGTATTAGGTCAACAAAACCAAATTGAATCCAAGTATTTCATGGTGAAATATTTGATTGAAAATCTTGCATGTGATTTTCCTTTTTTGAGCCAATCACGTGTCAATCAATCCCACATGTTTTTCTAATTGATTATCTGATTTTCAGATTTGTAATTTGATTCCAAACAACAACCATGTGCTTCATATCTATTATTTTGTATTTATTTTATTTATTTTGCTTTTAATTAAATAAAATCAAAATAAAAGAAATAAAAAACACAACAAATAAAAAGCCCATTAGCTCAAAACTTAAAGTTTGATCAATTTGGGTTTCATGCATTTTCTCAAAATTGCTCAACTTATACAACTCATAACTTACTCTATTTTTATCATATGAAGATGATCCTTGACATTTTGGAAAGCTCAAGATGTCCTATACAACCCTCATGTTTATCATTTTTCCATTTGAAGACTTTATCTTGATGTAAATTGCTTTGACAAAGAATGTCTTTTTGTTGACTTTTAAAATGACCTATAATGTTTTAGCCCATATCTCTCAGATGAAGCATTTTTTGGCCTTGATCTTAGAGAGCCAAAGATGTAGAGAATTGAATTTGTTTCAAAATGATCTTTGGTTGAGAATTTTTTGATGAAGCATGTGAAAGTTATACATGGTCAAAGTTTAGTTGACTTCTCCTAAAGGAAACCCTAATTTAGCAACATTTGACTTTTGATGAATCTTGAGTTTTCTTGATGAGTTATGATCAACCCTTGATAAAATGATGAGTGAAACTTCAAAACATTGATGTTGACCAAAAATCTTGAAGTTTGATTATATGTTGACCACAGTTGACTTTTTACTCAATATAGTGTATTTTCAATCATCTGGTCCATTGACTGACCAAATTTGTACTACAAGGCTTGAAATTTGACATGAGGATACCTTGATACATATGAGAAACCATAAAGTTCACTTGAGGAATTAGAAGTCCAATTTCCTCTGAGAAAACCAAAACCCTAATTATAGGTCACTTCTTAGGAGGAGGATCATTTGATCATTCTTGAGTAGTCTTGAACACTTGATAACCTTAGGAGCATGAGAAATTATTTTGAAAATGAGAGGGAAAATTTTAGGGTAAAACAACTGCCCTTGTTCAATCTTTTTAAACTTAAGGAATTAGATTGGCATGTCTTCCATTCGTGATCTGAAGGTGGAAGAGGATTGAACACCCAAGTGCTTAGAAATTTGCACTCGCCTGTGCACGAAGTAACGCTTGTTAGTTGATTGTTTTGCTTGAATGGTCTTAAAGATGTCATTTGGAGAAATGATAGAGTGTCGTCTGAGATGGGCCTGCAGATGCCATCTAACGTAACCATTTATAGGAGTATCAGAAGAATTCTTTTCAGGATTTCGTTTATGAAGGGGAATGCTTTTCAGAACGAAGTGTTGGAGGAGATACTTTTCAGAATAAAACTTCTAAAAGGGATGCTTTTCATAGTGACGTGATGAAGGGGAAATGTGTTTTAGAACTCCACTTAAGGAAATGCTCGCCAAAACTAGGTCTCCGGGGGAAATTCTTTGTAGGGTTCCATCTCTGAACGGGACATGCTTTTCAAAATGAAACACTGAAGGAGATGCTTTTCAGAATAAACTTCTAAAGGATATGCTTTTCAGAATGACGTACTGATGTATGGATGAAATATGTTATTGGTGCATATCAGTAGCTTTGTACAATAACGTCTGACTGGGGAAAATAAATCATCGATTGTTGTTGGGGATGAAGACAGTAGTTCTTCAACTTGACTTTACTCGGGATTTCTGCTTTCAATTTAAGGGTATTCTGCTGGGGATGTTCGACTTCTGCTTGGGGATATAAGCATTCAAGGAAAGTCAGTCATTCATTGTTCTTTGTAAGATTTATCTTATGACTCGAGATGAAAGAATTGGAATTCTCTGATGTGTGTTTGACTGTGTTTCGGATATGAATATTAGCTCTTCTGGGGAGGACAACATTGAATTTCATCTAGTTCGAAAGAAGAATATTATCAAGAAATAACCATACTGGAGAAATAAACTTCGTTGGGGAAATAAACCCTATAGGTTGTGGCGACTTCATTGGGGAAATAACCTTTGGTGGGGATTAACTTGTAGAGGAAGATCTAAGGAAATTGCTATATGGGAAATTATGGCCAACCTCGAACATTGTCGCAACTCCTAGAGTCTTCACTAAATGCTAATCTTATTTTCATGCATATATTTATAAATGGAAATCATATTCAAATGCATATGTTCATTCAATATAATCATTGGACGTTTTTGCAAACAAAACAGAGAAAGTACAAATATCTTTTTAATTTGAAATCGGTTGTATTAATTTGGAAAATTTTCCTATAAATAGACAATTTTAGACAGAGACAGAAATCCTAATAAGAGGAAATTATCGTAAAATAAAAGGTGTACAAATAGAAACAAAGAAAAAAAAACTATGTGGAAATGATCCCATCGAGTTTTAACTCTGTTATTGCCCTTATGTCTTCAAGCATCTCATCCCTCGCTGTTGGAAGAAGTTTATTGAATTGATTTGTATGATTTGAACTTTGGCGTCGGTAATTATGCTAAATGTAAGTAGATGGGTGATCCAACAGGACATAGTTGTACTCTTTAATCCCTAACTTTTTCCTGGACCGCCCTTTCGGGTTTTCACTCAACCGGGATATCCTTTTTTGCCCAAGCCGCCTTTTCAGGTTTTCGACTTGCTGAATGTACATTTTTGTTATATGTCCCTAATTTTTTCCCGAACCCTTTTGGTTCACCGAGATGCCTTTATTTTTTTCCTAGGCCAGTCAACCTAACGGGTCTCTTTTATGCGTAGTATTTTTTAACTATGTCCGTGTTCAAAGGGTATGGAAGATCTTTATTGTCCATGGTCGTCAATATCATAGCACCGCCAAAAAATATCTTCTTAATCACGAATGTTAGAGTCCATTTTCCCCTGGGATCACCTTGTGGTAAGATGATGCACTTTATTACCAAACCTCCAGGCTGGTATACTTGAAAATTGACTTTCTTGGTAAAGGCCTTAATCATGCACTTCTGATACATCTGACCATGACAAACAGCCGCAAGCCTTTTCTCATCAATCAAATTTGTCTGGTCTAGCCTAGTCTGAATCCACTCGTCTTTGTCTAAACATGCGTCTTTCATAATCCTCAGAGAAGGAATCTAGACTTCGACAGGTAAGACAACCTCCATACCATAGACGAGAGAGAATGGGGTTTCCCCAGTTGACGTACGTGCTGAAGTGCGATAACCATAAAGAGAAATGGTAACATCTCGTGCCAATCTTTGTACGTCATCGTCATTTTCTGTAAAATCTTCTTGATGTTCTTGTTGGAGGCTTCCACTGTGCCATTCATCTTTGGTCGATGCAGAGAAGAGTTGTGGTGTTTAATCTTGAATCGCGTGAAGAGTTCCGTGATCATAGTATTTTTGAGATTAGTACCATTATATGTGATGATCTGCTCGGATATGCCATACTGATAGATGAGATTATTCTTAATGAACCGGGCCACAACATTCTTTGTAATGGAGGAAAACGAGGCTGCTTCAACCCACTTCGTGAAATAACCAATAAAAACCAGGATGAAACAATGCCCGTTAGACGTGGTAGGCTTAATCTCTCCAATCATATCAATGCCCCACATTGCAAACGGCCAAGGAGAAGTCAAGACATTCAGAGGAACCGGTGGCACATGTACCTTGTCAGCATAAATCTGGAATTTGTGACAAGTTCTGGAATGGTGATAGCAGTCAGTTTCAATGGTATACCAATAATAACTAGCTCTTAGAATTTTCTTAGCCATCGCATACCCGCTGGAATGAGTACCAAAGACTCCTTCATGCATATTTTTCATAATCATCTCAGCTTCCTTCTTGTCTATACAATGAAGCAGAGTCGAATCATGATTGCGCTTGTACAAAATTTTGTTACTCAAAAATAATTTGGTAGAGAACCTCCGTAGGAATTTCTTATCGTTGATAGATGCCCCTTCAGGATATTCTTGAGTCTCGAGGTATCTTTTCACTTCATGGTACCAAGGCTTTTCCTCTACTCCATCAATATCAATTTCGTAGTAATGTGTCAGTTCATCTAGTCTCTCAATATTGATTCAAGGAGCTTCATTGTCCCATCTGACTTTGAACATACATGACAGGGTAGCTAATGTGTCTGCCAATTGATTCTCTTCTCGCGGAATATGTTCAAAAGTGATTTCTTCGAAGTATGGAATTAATGTCAGCACATTCTCCCCATAAGGAATTATATTTGGATGCTTCGTATCCCATTATACCTTAATTTGGTTGATTACTAGGGCTGAGTCCCCATGTACACTCAAGAATATGATTCTCATATCAATAGCAACCTTGATACCCATGATGCACGCTTCATATTCTGCCATGTTGTTGGTACAGTCAAAACATAGTCTGGCGGTGAATGGCGTATGGCAACCCTTGGGAGAGACAATCACCATGCCAACTCCATTACCAAGCGCGCTAGAAGCTCTATCAAAAACCATAGTCCGTTGGGATCCCAGTTCAAGTCCTTCATACGGTCCAGGTTCTTCATAATCAGTAATTAGCATAATATTCTCATTCGGGAATTCGAAATTCATGGAATGATAGTCATCTACAGCCTGATGAGCTAAATGATCTGCCAGTACACTTCCTTTGATTGTTTTCTAAGTGGTGTATTGAATGTCGTATTTTGTCAAGACCATTTTCCATCTTGCTATTCTTCTGGTGAGAGCGAGCTTCTCGAATATGTATTTTATTGGGTCCATCTTAGAGATCAATAAGGTAGTATTGGTCAACATATATTGTCTTAGTCGGCGAGAAGCCCATGCCAAAGCGCAAAAAGTTTTCTCGAGAAGTGAGCATCTTGTTTCACAGTCGATAAACTTTTTTCTAAGGTAGTATGTTGCATGCTTTTTTCGACCAGGCTCGTTATGTTGCCCCAATACACCACATTGAGTTCTATAGCACTGTTAGGTACATGATCAGAGGTCTTACTTCAACTGGTGGCATCAAGATTGGAGGCTCCTGAAGATAATCTTTGATTTTGTCGAAGGCTATCTAATAATCGTCGTTCCACTTCACTACTTGATCTTTCTTCAGTAACTTGAAGATTAGTTCAGAAGTAGCGGTCAAATGGGAAATAAATCTGGAAATATAGTTCAATCGTCCCAAGAAACCTCTGACTTCCTTTTCAGTACGAGGAGCTAGAATTTCTTGAATAGCTTTAACCTTAGCGAGGTCAACTTCAATACCTTTACCACTAACGATGAAACCTAGGAGTTTTCCGGATCTCACGCTAAAGGTGCACTTGGTTGGATTCAACCTCAGTTTGTATTTCTTCAATCTCTCAAACAACTTGTGCAGGTGGTCAAGGTGTTCTTCTTCAGCCCGATACCTGGCTATCATGTCATCAACATAAACCTATATCTCTTAATGGATCATATCATGGAACAAAGCTATCATAGCACGCTGATATGTTACACATGCGTTCTACAAACCGAAAGGCATGACTTTGTAACAGAAAATTCCCTATTGTATGACAAAAGTAGTCTTCTAAATGTCTTCAAGCGCCATCTTGATTTGATTATAACTAGAGAAACTATCCATGAAGGAGAATAATTTATGTTGAGCAGTGTTATCAACCAGAACATCAATATATGAGAGCGGAAAGTCATCTTTGGGGATTGCCCTATTCAAATCCATGTAGTCTACAAACATACGTACCATACCATCTTTCTTGGGTACTGGAACCACATTTGCAACCCACTGAGGATAGGATTTAACAACTAAGATCCCTGTATAGAATTTCTTCATAACATCCTCCTTGATATTTTCAGACATCTCCAGATGCATTCGATGAACTTTCTGATTTATAGGGAAATAAACTTCCTTAATCGGTAGATGGTGAACCAAAATATCAGTATCAAGCCCCGACATGTCTTCCTACGACCAGGAAAAGATCTCAACATAATCATGTAATATCTGAGTTAATTTGTTTTTGACACTGCCTTTTAGGTTGGCACCTATCTTGAGTTCTTTCTTGTTTTTTTCAATACTCAAGTTAACAATCTCGACTGGCTCTTCATATGGTCATATTGCTCTTTCTTCTTGCATTAACAGCCTAGCAAGCTCTCCAAGTATTTCACAATCTTCCTCACCTTCGTCCTCGGCTTGGTAGATCGAACTTTCAAAGTCATAATTGGCAATATAAGAACTGTTATCAATGGGATCCATAGTGGATATGGATCTGCAATTTGTTGTGTGGGTGTGTGTAAGAATACATAGCTGTTTTGAAAACAATAAAGTAAAAGAAATACAAAGCGCAAAAGTTTGAGTGCAAACGTCCAATGATTTATTAAATGAGAATAGGCTTATCAATAATGACAACCCTAACATATGGACCATTGTGCCACAGGTAAGGCATAAGGCTTAAAGTTATTGTTTAAACTACATAACCAAAACATAAAAGAAAGAAAAACAGAAAATATCATTTACTCCTGACTAAAGGAGATTGGTATAAATTCTCCAGCCTTCCAATTGTTAAGCCCATTTTCGGTAGTAGGGAAGATCTAACTGTCTATGTCGTAGACACTATCAACGTCTTCTACAACATTAATAACATTAACGTCCTTGTCATGATTGGGCATCAGTGCGGTAATCACATTAGGAGTCTCGGGAGGGTCAAAATAAATTTCATTGGCATGAATCATGTCTTAGATCTTATTTTATTCTTTAGAGCCCAACAATTGCTAGTGTCGTGCCCGGGGCTATCAAAGTGGTATGTGCATCTCGCATTGGGATTGTAGCAGGGAGAGGAAGTGTTGGGATTCGGAGGAGGCTCCCTCAATGTAACCATCCCTGCCTTCAACATGTGTTGTAAAGCTTATGCCAATGGCATGTTAATCTTTTTAAACTGTCTATTAGGTGCGTTATGCCTACACTGTATAGTGGTAGAAATGTTTAAGACTAATCCATTTGATTGACTAGACTTTATACAAATCAAAATAAAAATCACCACCACGCTTTATTGTTTCCAAAGTAATGGGAAAAGAGCGAATAACCCAAAAAGAGGGGGAAAGATTCAAGGTAAGGGGGTTGGTTATGCAAAGGGAAGGTATTAGCACCCTAAACATCTACGGTACTCCACAAGAGCCTCTTTGTAAAATTTGTATACTTTGGCTATAAAAATTGTTGTATATAAATGGATGGTAGAGGTGAGAAAAGAAATATATTTATTTTATAATTTTTGCACCCGCCGTGGTTGCGAACCTTTAGTGCCTACGTACCACCTTTCGTCCAATAGGGGATCAGGGTACACGTAGTTCCTCGTTCAAAAATTTAAAACCCAATGTGTTGGTTAATTTTATAAGATAAAACAACATTGTCATTGTCCGTGTGGAAAACATACCTACTACCCACAATCATGAGAAAGGAGAATTTGCATCATCTCAAAGTGGAGGATATGGCTTGGATTTTAAAATCAACAATGCCTCACTCAACACCCAAGTGGAAAATATCTCTCTTCACTACATATTGTAGAAGTATAGTCGTTTGCATCACTACAAGGATTGACAAGAGTTTAATCTTTTAAGAAAAGTTTTAAAGGTAAAAAGCCAAAGTGGCAAAATGGTTTGAGATGAGATTGATTGACTTTTAGTCTTTTCACAAAAAAATGTCAAGGTATTATTAAGTTGATTGGAGTTTATTTATGAAAATGTTTTGAAAATGCATGGACATAAGTCCAAGTTTATTATGAAAATGGTTCCAGTTTAAAACAAGAAAAGTTTTCAAAAGAAGGGAGAAGATTTTTGAAATTTAAAGAAGATGGGAGGAGAAGAAGGGACTATCCTAAAGCATAAGGTAAAAGCTAGGGACAAGAACCATCTAACCAATAAAAAGCCAATACTTGACATTATGAGCCAAGATAGAGTTCCCATTCTTTGGATTGAAACCAAGCAAGCAAAGATACTATACCTCTTGAGAGAACCAAACTTCAAGTGTATTAAGTCTTCATAAAAATTGGGCAGAGTAACGGTTGTATACGGGTGAATTCTAGATTAAAAATAGAGGATGTAATCACAAAAAAAAAACCTGCACACAAAAAACAAACAAGCAACCCAATGTCTTGAGGTAAACCTCAAGGACTCTAGACAAAATAATCAGATACGATCACAAGGTCTCCAAGATAGGCCAAGGTTTCTAATCCTAAGTCCAAGAAAAATTCCCATGCTCTATAATGCCAAGGATAGTAACCAAATAGTCCAAGTACCATTAAATATTTTTAGGGTTTATGTTGATTATTAAGTATCTTAAGAAAGGAAAAGAAAAGCTCAAGTGAGCAAAGTAAAAATGGCAAGAAAATAAATGCTCAAATGAGCAAAGATGAAAATGACATGAAATGTAAATGCTAAAAGTAAATAGTACATAAAGCATAAAAAAGAATAAAAGCATAAGGTAAAACAAGTCAATAATTAGTGGTTAGTTGGATGACTATCTTGAAACTTGCATTCGGAACTCATTAGAGGATTGATAGAACTAAAGCCTCCACACAATAAGTTGCATTTGCTTTTTGTCAAGTATATCATCCATTTGGAATTCTCATAAGTACCATTTAATGATCAACGAAGTTTAAGTGATTTGCATTGACCAAAGGTGTCACAGATCCATTAGAGGATTGGTAGAACCAAAGCCTCCACACAATGAATCTCAAGGTTATTGGATCAAAGAGATCAAATTAACATACTTGGGCTTGCAATCATAAGTTTGGGCCACGAATGATCATTTTATTTGAATCGGGACAAAATTTAGCGCTATGTTAAGCAATCGTAAGTGGACTTATATAGAAGTCACACCTATTTTGAGGCAGGTCAATAGCAATCTAAGCACCATTTGTTTTGAGACATGATATAGAGATCATGCTCCAACAATATCTAGTGAAATAAGAAGGGGATGAGATGAAGAGGGATGGGGAAAAATACACAAACCATATTTGAATTAAATTTTAATCAAACTATTATTAAAATCATTCATCCATTTTTGTCGAGTTAAACTCAACACCATGGATTCAATGATGTTAATAAAGTTCATGATCCAAAATCTAACCCAAGATCAGCCAGAAAATAGTCACAAATTAATATCACATTTAATATACAGAAAAAAGGATTTTAAAAATGTTTTAAAAATAGAAAATAATGAGAAAAATATCAACTATGGTCAAATTAATCAAGAAATAAAAAATAAGACCATAGAAAAATCAGAAAAAGACTCAAATAATTTTACAAATTTTTTGGTAATTTTTTAAAGTCAGAAACGATTTTTAAAATTAAAATAAATGGGTAAAATAAACAAAAAATGGTAAAAAAAATATAGTAAAGTCAGAAACAAAAATAAAATAAGCTCACCAATATTTGTCACAATATCATTGGATCATTCCATAATTTTTTCAGAATTTTAAAATGTATAAAAATATTTTTAAACATTTAAAACAAATCAAATAAGTGTAAAATTTATAAAAAATACCAAAACATAAAATTAAATTATGAAAAAAAAAAATCAAAAAGAGAATAATCAAAAAAAAAATTCAGATTTTTTTCAGATTTTTTGGACTAAAAACGAATTTTCTATGATTTTTTTAAATTTAAAACAATTAAAATATAAAAACCAGAAAAAGAAAATAAAAGTAAAATATGTGGACCATTAGATGAGAGTCAAAACGCGTTAGTAATCAAATCCAAGGGATCTGGCGCGCTGTGCATATCATGGTCATTAGTGAATAATATACATAATCATTAATTAAATCAGATTTGAAAAATACAGATGGCGCGCCTTCATTGGTTGGAAGATGACACGTTGGTCATCTTCAACCTCCAGCCATCACGAATTGTAGGTCTCTCAAACTATAAAATCAGAAGCGCGGACCTATGCCATTCATTTCGTCTCTTCAAGATGAAGACAACCACACCCTCGCGCCAAATTTATATAAATTGTAGCTCAAGCAATTTGGAAGGAAAGTTTTGAAAAGGGATTTGAAATTTCGGTCAAAACATGTTTCCAGTAAAAGGTAAGTGTTGCAACTAGAACCAAGGCAATGAGAGCAACACAGTGATATCAGAGTTTTGAAGAATTTGTGAAGGAATCTACCTATTGAAGTTGAGTTGCAGAGCTCTGAAACTAGACTTCTATGGAGCAATATAGGACACAATTCTTGAACGTAATTACGTGGTTATCTTCAGGGAAGATCAAGGAAGGTGAATTGATGGAAAAATTGGATTGAAAAAGGCTCGAGAATGGATTTTGAAGTTACAGAAAATTGAGTTATGGAGCAAGTTTTGCAGGGTGATTCTGGCTATCCAAGCTTGGGAAATTGAATGGGATAGTTCATGTATTTATAGGAGAAGCGAATGGGATCAAAAGGAAGAGTGAATGATACTTTTTGGAGGGAATTCGTGCAAACCTAATGCACAAGTGAAGTGTGATCCAAACTTCATCAAAACTCATCCAATTCTTGGGTTTTGATGCACTAATCCACTTGGGAAAGTTGGCTAATCATGTTTAGACCCAAAACACGTGTTAATTTGAGGTTTAGAGGTTGTAACATGAAATTCAAATTCTGACTTGCAAGGAAACTTCAATTCCAAGTTACCATTTTTGAAACTATGGCATTCTCAGCTCAATGGGTCTCAAGGCATGATTCTTGATGCTTTGGAAAGATGAGGTTATAAGCTTCACATTGGAAAAAGAATGGATTTAAATGGATTCTTGAGCTGAAAGTTGTGTTGAGTCAAAGTTGGAGAAAAAGAGTTGACTTTCCATACTTAGAAATATTTCAAATTCTTCATAAAAAATGACCTATAATGTCTTGCATCCAAACATGGCCTTCCACTTGGAACTTGCTCTTGATCTAAAAAGATGGCATGAAGTAGATCTCTTGAATGACATTTTGAAACTTGAACCACTCAAAATCTCCAAAAATTGAGCAAGTTATGACTTGTTGAAGTTGGCCAAAAATCATGAAATGACCTATAATCTTTTGCATATTTAAGGCAGCCTCCATCCATTTTCCCACTTTGCACATAAAAGAAGGTATAATGTTCACATCTTCAAGATCATTATGGAAAAGGAATGGTCTCAAGGTGATAAAAATTTACCAAGTTATAACCATTTGAAGTTACTTATGTAAAATTGTGGATTCATCTGGATGACTTGTAATCTTTCTTCTTCACCAAGTTTCTTCCACATGAAAACTCTTTGGAATTTTTGAAGTGATTTGTTGATAATCCTTTTAAGAGAAGGATGTATTTGGAATCACTCAAAAATCCAAAAAGGGGAGCAAGATATGCTCCTTTGAAGTTCCAAACCCTAGCTTCTAGATCAAGAGAATGCCTTGAGGAACTTTGACAAGTTTGAACAAACTTCTTGTACCAATATTCTTTATTTGTGAATAGAAGTTGTTGAGGATGATAATGAAGACTTATAGCCACCAAAACCACTTCCATATCTTGAATTTTGAAAGAAATATGCTCTTGTGACCAATAGGAACAAGGCCTTGCCCAAACATGACAACTTCTCCAATCAACCCCTTGTACTTTTGAGTCAAATTTAATAACCTTGAAATGTGATGAATCAAAACAACCTTTCCATGCCAATTCTCTCAAAACCAATCCATTGGTGAGGTTTGAACTTCTCAAGCTATATTTACTAGGACATGGAAATAAACTCATAAACCCATGGAGTAACTTGTTAAATCTCATTGCCCTTCACCTACATGGATAACAAGCAAGATAAAACAACATTGCATTTTATTAGTTAAATGAAGAAATCAAAACAATATTCATGACCAAAAAAGGAACATAAGTCAAGGTGCTTGGTAATCCCTCAAAAGGGCAAGATCAAATGTAGGGAAGGAAACCAAGAATCCTGGTGTGATCTTGTTGTGAGTGAATCAACATGGTATGATGAAGGGATCTTAGGGGAAAAATTTGGGTACAACAGCTGCCCTTATTTAAGTTTCTTCTATCCGGAGATACGAAGGTTAAAAATCTTCGTGTCGACGCGATCGAAGATACTTAAATATAAAAAAAAACACCTATTTTTGGCCCTAAGATTCCATGCAAATGCTTATGCATATGGATGCATATGAACAGGGCCAAAAAGATGCAAAGTATCACTGGGGATGCAACAATAATAAAGAAACAAAGGAGAACCCCCCAACAGGAAAATAAATCACTGGTGGACTCAGAGAACTGAATCAGAGAGGATGGTAGGATGCTCAAAGGACACACCAACTTCTACTGAAGATGAATCTACCAACGTTTACTGAAGGCAGAGAGAAAGATAAGAAACATCGACGTACACTATCGATGGTCTACCAACTTTCACTGAAGGAAGAAGGAGAATATATCATATCACCGCCGTTCATTGAGGATGATCTATCAACATTCACTGGAGATAGCAAAAAGATAATAAACATCGACGTTCATTGCCAATGGCCTACCAAATTTCATTGAAGGTAGAAAGAGAATGTATCATATCACCTCCGTTCACTGACGATGAACTACCAACGTTCACTGTGGGTAGAAAAAAGAAAACAAACATCGAAGTTCACTACCGATGGTCTACCAACTTTCACTGAAGGTAGAAAGAGAATGTATCATATCACCGCCGTTCAGTGATGATGAACTACCAACATTCACTGAGGGTAGCAAAAAGATAACAAACATAGATGTTCACTACCGATGGACTATCAACATTCACTGAAGATTGAAAGAAAATATAAAACATCGACGTTCACTGCCGATGGTCTACCAACTTTCACTGAAAGTAGAAAGAGAATATAAAACATCGACGTTCACTGCCGATGGTCTACCAACTTTCACTGAAGGTAGAAAGAGAAATATCATATCACCGCCATTCACTGACGATGAACTACCAACGTTCACTGATGGTAGTAAAAAGATAACAAGTTTACCCAAGATTCTGGTATTTCGCCTAGAACAGGTCTCAACTTCTTCTTTAACCAAGGCACTCCGCCTGGAAAGGATAATACATAAGTTATCTCAAATAAAGAGAACTTGCTATTTGTGGCCACTGAGGATTGTAAAAGGAAATGACTTTTTTGGGGCAAGAGGCATGACTTCCTGGGGAGATGTCATGATGTTCTTACTAAGGGGATAAAGTCTTCTTGTGCAAAATAAATGCACCAACCAAAGCTTGGAGTTTTTCAGGATTCCAGAGTGAATATCATTACCAGGGAACCACAGATCCAAACCAGAAATAAACTGGAATGAAACAGTCAACCTGAATTCATCCTTTGAGAAATAAACTCAAGAGGGAAAACCAAACTCATCCAAACAAGGAACTATACCAGAAGGCTAAGGAAGAAATATTTTATGAGGGACAACTCAGTAGGGAAATTGAAAGAATATACGCTTTCTGCTTAAGGCCAACACTCTATTGAAGAGAGGGCAACATAAATCTGCAAAACATGGTAATACGTCAACAAAAATATTAAAAAATTTCAAGGAACAATGACTTGTAAATTTTAGCTATGCATGATGCATGTATGAATGTATGAGTGTTATGGTGTGCATGCTGACAAAATAGATACACAACATGGGGAACAACCAAGCAAAACTGCCTCGGGCACTAACAAAACTCGGCTAAGCTTCAACCAAGATGATCATTCCAAGAAAGGTAAAGGCCAGTTGCAGAAACCAAACCTACTGCCTGCTTTTAACTTTATTGAGGAGAAACATAATCCGGAGGTAGACAAATCAAAGAGATACCTGGGTAGAACATCCTTCTTCAGGCTTCATTGGGGAAACCAGTGTTTTTTTCAAAAGTCACATGCCTACTGGAGATTACAAGACCAGTCTCAAATAAAGCAGACTTACAATGAAACAAACAAACTTCACTGGGGTATTCAAGCCTACTTCACTGGAGAAAAATGTGGATTGAAACTTCACATCATGAAAACTCAGAAAAAGGAGAAATGAATCCAAACTTGACCGAGGATACCGGAACCATAAACCCAATATAGCAAAAACAACCCAAATAGGCCTTCCCGAGGGGAACAAAAGCTTCTCAAAACAACCGGAGTTTGTCCATTCTTGGGATCACCATTTTTGTTGTCATTGTTTCATCACAAATCTCAAAGTAAAAGTAAATTGTAAAAATCTTTTTTTTTTGAAAAATCAATTTTTTTATTTAACCTCTTTGCTTTGAAATTTATTTTTAATAATAAATGGAGTCTTTGCAAGCTAAATAACATAGGAAATACAAAGATTTGTGTAAAAGCTCGACTTTAATTAATAGAATGGTAGTCTGCGAATAGCGAGACTCCATAGATGATTACAAAGTTTGGGAAATGGTAATACATAATGGAAAAGATACATTGAGATACAATGACCACTATCCCCCCTAACAACTTTTGAAATCCTGAGCAGCAGCCTTTGTTGAAGTATGGTGAGAATCCTAGAAGGTTGTTGCTTCAACGATCAAGTCTTGTCTGACGTAGTTACTTGCCAAGAAAATCCCTAACTTTTGCCTAAGCTTCCCTTGCAGGTTTTCAACTTAGCGGGAAATTTATTCTGTTTAGGTCTCTAATTTTTTCCTAGACCGCCCTTTCGGGGTTTCGGCCTACCGAGACGCTCCTTTTTGCCTAATCCGCCCTTTCGGGTTTTCAACTTAGCGAGCTATTCTTTTATTTCTTTAGGCGAAGTATTTCTTGACTGTGTCAGCATTCATGGGACGTGGGAACTCCTCGCCATCCATAGTTTCAAGAATTAATGCACCACCAGAGAAGGCTTTCTTGACAACATACGGGCCTTCAAAATTATGAGTCCACTTGCCCCTAGAATCGGTGTTGAAAGACATGATCTTCCTGAGCACGAGGTCGCCTTCTCTGAATTCACGAGGTTTGACCTTTTTATCAAAAGCTTTCTTCATTCTTTTTTGATATAACTAGCCATAACAAAAAGCTGTCATTCTCTTCTCCTCAATCAAATTCAATTGGTCAAACCTGTTCTGGACCCATTTAGCCTCTGTCAACTTGGTTTCCATTATCACACGCAACGAGGGAATCTCTACCTCGACTGGGAGTATAGCTTCCATTCCATACACTAAGGAGAACGAGGTTGCTTCTGTTGAAGTGTGGATAGGTGTTCGATATCCATGCAAAGCAAAAGGGAGCATTTCATGCCAATCCTTATAAGTAACAACCATTTTCTGAATAATTATCTTGATATTCTTATTAGCAGCTTCAACAGTCCTATTCATCTTAGGCCTATATGGAGATGAATTGTGATGGATAATCTTGAATTCTTCACACAGTTCTATCATCATCTTATTATTCTAATTCAAGCCATTGTCAGTGATAATTCTGCTCGGCACACCATACCGGCATATAAGATTATTATTAATGAAGCGCACAACCACCTGCTTAGTAACATTGGCATACGAAGCAGCCTCCACCCACTTGGTGAAGTAATCAATTGCTACCAAGATAAAACGGTGTCCATTCGAAGCTTTGGGTTCTATCATCCCAATCATGCCAATACCCCACATAGAGAAAGGCCATGGGGAGGAAATCACATTGAGGAGTGTCGGAGGCACATGGATCTTGTCTGTGTAAATCTGGCATTTATGGCACTTCTTTGCAAAACTTATAACAGTCTGACTCTATTGTCAACCAATAGTAACCTACCCTTAGCATATTTTTAGCCATCGAATGTCCATTGGCATGAGTTCCAAATGAACCTTCATGGATCTCATGCATCAACATGTCTAATTCGTGTCTATCCACGCATCTGAGCAAGACCATGTCATGATTTCTCTTGTATAACACATTTTCACTGAGGAAGAAACTGCCTGCCAATCTTCTCAATGTATTTCTATCTTTCTTTGACGCACCAATCGGGTATTCATGAGTCTGAAGAAAATGCTTGATATCATAATACCAGGGTCTTTCATCTTCTACCTCCTCTACTGTAAACACATGAGCGGGCCTATCCAGCCGTCGAACCGCAATTCGGGGTGTATCATTCCAAGTATTCACTTGGTACATAGAAGCCAGAGTTTCCAGAGTATCCTCCATTTGGTTTTCATCTCTAGGGATGTGATGGAATTCAACTTTATTGAAGAATGGTAATAATCTTCTAGCATAATCTTTGTAAGGGATCAAGCCAGGGTGACGAGTATCCCATTCTCCTTTAATCTGATTTATTACCAAAGATGAATCACCATACACATCGAGAATTTTAATTCTGAGATCAATAGCTTCTTCGAGACCCATGATGCAAGCCTCATATTCTAGCATATTATTAATGCAATCAAATGTTAACCTTGCAGTAAAAGGAATGTGTGATCCATGAGGAGTGACAATCACAGCACCAATTCCTTTACCATAAGCATTCACAGCTCCATCAAATATCATACTCCAATGAGATTCAGGTTCAGGACCTTTCTCAGGTAATGGTTCATCACAATACTTCACTTTTAGGAACATCACATCCTCGTCGGGGAATTCATATTCTGCAGACTGGTGATCCTCAACTGGTTGGTGAGCAAGATAATCTGCCAACACACTACTTTTAATAGCTTTTTGAGTGCGGTATTCGATATCATATTCAGATAACAACATCTTCCAGCGGGAGATTCTCCCAGTAAGAGTAGGCTTTTCAAAAATGTACTTGATTGGATCCATTTTGGAGATCAAGCAAGTTGTGTGATTCAACATATACTGCCGCAAACGCTTTTCCGCTCAGGCCAAAGCATAACATGTTTTTTCCAGCATGGAGTACCGTGACTCATAATCAGTGAATATTTTGCTGAGATAATAAATGGAGAACTCCTTTTTCTCTATTTCATCATGTTGTCCCAGAATACAACCCATGGATTTATCTAACACTGTCAGATACATAATCAACGGTCTTCCTTCTACGGAAGGGAGCAAGATAGGAGGTTCAAGTAGATATTCTTTAATACTCTCAAATGCCCTTTGGCAGTCATCCATCCATACACAACCTTGATCTTTCTTTAACAACTTAAAGATCGGTTCGCATGTTGCAGTCATGTGGGAAATGAATCTGGAAATATAATTCAAACGCCCAAGGAAACCTCTGACTTGCTTTTCAGTTCTTGGTGCTGGTATTTCTTGAATTGCTTTGACTTTATCGGGGTCAACTTTAATTCGTTTCTGGCTAACAATGAAACCCAACAACTTCCCTAATCAAACATCAAAGGTGCATTTATTTGGATTCAAGCGGAGACAATACTTCCTCAAACGCTGAAACAACTTCAACAAATCTTCTATATGCCCTTCTTCAGTCTGGGATTTTGCAATCATATCATCAACATATACTTCAATTTCCTTGTGCATCAGCTCATGGAATAGGTTTGTCATAGACCTCTAGTACGTTGCACCAACGTTCTTCAACCCGAAGGGCATCACTCTGTAACAGAATGTTCCCCAGGGTGTGATAAACGTTGTTTTTTACATGTCCTCTGGAGCCATTATTATTTGATTATACCCGGAAAATCCGTCCATGAACGAGAATACTTTGAATTTTGTTGTTCTATCCACTAGCATATCAATGTGTGGCAATGGAAAACCATCTTTTGGACTAGCTTTATTTAGATCTCTGTAATCTACGCACATGCGGACTTTTCCGTCTTTTTTCAGTACTTGGAAAATATTGGAAATCCATTGAGGATACACTGACATCATAAGAAAACCAACATTAATCTACTTTAGAACCTCCTCTTTGATCTTTACTTCCATATTTGGGTGAGTTCTTCTCAACTTTTGTTTAATTGGCGGACACTCTGGCTACAATGGAAAACGGTGCTCAACAATATCTGTATCTAGACCAGGCATATCTTGGTAAGACCAAGCAAAAATAACCACATACTCTTTCAACAGCTCAATCAACCTTCTCTTCACATCGGGATGCAACGATGCTCCAATCTTGACTTCCTTCGGATCTTCTTCTGAACCCAAATTGATCACTTCCAAAGGCTATTTATACGGTTGAATGGTATTTTCCTCGTGCTCAAGCAACCGTGAGACCTCTTCTAGAATCTCATCATAATCTTCTTCTTCAGCCCCATACACAGGACATTCAAAGTTGGGAGAGGGTGCAGGGTCATTGTATTCAACGGGTTTTTTAATTAATCTGCACATATGATTTGTGATTGCATTTAGAAACTGACACATATAACAAGTGATCATGCAGATTGAATTTCAGTTATTATTTATTTTGAAAGGTTTTTTTTATTACCATTTTCCAAGAAAAAGCAGGATATAAAAACATAATTCGGGAAGCAAAGACAACTTTTATTAATGATCTTAAAAGTCACAGCAAACAGATAAGCCCTACAACATTAATACTTCAACCTTGGGCAGAGTAAAAGCTTTTCAAAAGAAATATTAACAAATTAAATTACTTTGAAACATGTATACAAGAGAGAACATCAATGGTGATCCAGTTCTGAACCCTGACTCCATGCGTCACATGATTCAGCACTTCCTGCTCTACTTCGTCCTCCTCAACAACATTAATTCCAGAATTAGTTGAATAGAGGTAACCTCCGCTGCAGAAAACATCATGATAGTTGCTCATAGTGGACTTTGACTTCAAACTTTCGCCTTTTCCATTCTTCGAAGAGAAACCCAAGCCAGTTATGTTCTTCTTCACGGGTGGATCCACAATTAGTCCCCACATTATACTAGGACCATTGCGCACAACCTGTTGCGCGTCCTTCAGCGAGACCATGGAATTCTCACTTCCCCTTATGTTGTCAATGGATAGGGATTGGAACTAGGTTCCAACAACAACTTCATTTGCTTCTACAATACTTAAAGAGGACAAATGAGATATCAACAATGCTTGCTCCCCATTTATGATCACTACCTTCCTTTCACGTACAAACTTTAGCTTCTAGTGTAAAGTTGAAGTGATAGCCCCTGCCTCGTGTATCCATGGCCGTCCTAGCAAACAACTACATACAGGAATAATGTCCATGACCTGGAAGGTTATCTGGAAAAAATGAGGTCCTATATGGATAAGCAAGTCCACTTCACCGATGACATATTTCCTCGACCCATCAAATGCTTTCACAATGATTCCACTCGGGCGCATAGGCGTTCCTTGATATTTAAAATTCATAAGGGTACTTCTCGGTATAACATTCAACGCGGATCCATTATCAATTAGCACATTGGATAGCGAATCATTCTTGCAGTTCATAGATATGTGGAGGGCCAGGTTGTGATTCCTCCCTTCATCTGGTAATTCATCATCGTAGAAACTCAAGTTATTACATGACGTAATGTTTCCAATTACGTTGTTGAATTGATCTATTGGCATGTCACTCTCCACAAAAGCTTGGTCCAGTACCCTCATCAAGGATTCTCTATGAGCAGAGGAATTCATCAATAAAGCCAAAATGGATATTTTTGAAGGAGTCTGCAGTAGCTGATCTACAATTTTGTAGTCGTTCATCTTAATTATCTTTAAAATATCATCCACTTCTTTCTCTAGCGTAGCTCCGCTAGTATCTCCTGTAGTCTTCTTAGGTTCATCATTCTCAACAACTTTCTTTCCAGTAGCAACATCTCTCCAAACAACCGGCACAAACACACGACCGCTACGGGTCACCCTGTTATTTTCAGCTATATTTCCAATATCAGGAATTAGATGGATGGGAACTTCCACTCCATCTTCTAAGATTGTAGGGTTGTATTTGTAAGGCACAACCTTATCTGATTTGTAGGGGATAGGACCTGGCAAAGTAATTACTAATGGGGTAACAGCTGGCTTGCTATGATACTCCACTTCAAAATGGGTTGGTGCACCGAAACAAGGCACAATGATGTTTACCCCTTCTTCAACATAATCAGTCATCAATAAGTCATTTCTGGAAAACAAATCTTTGTCTGAAAAGAAAAACTCATCCGCGGAGGCATACTCTTCCTATGACTCTTCTTCCTTTAAACAAACCTCAACCATATCAACCTCATGATAATCATCTCTCTAACCTATGATCTTGATAGTTCCATTGTCTAACAACAACTGAACACCCTTTTTCACGATTGAACATCCTCGGGGGTCTCGACAGCAAACTATGCAAGATCCATATTGGTGTTCCACCTGACCAGCCGTATGGAAGAAGGTAGCATGCAACTGCACGAGGTCCTCATTCATATACTCCACATCAATAATTATGAATTCACTAGGACATCCAGAAACCATGTTCACTTCATCTTCATACTCTGCCCTAGGCCTGATTATATGGATGAGGCCCTCGTCCATCATCTCCTATAAATCATCCTTTATCTTCTCGCAACCCTGTATGTTTATACTGCAAATAGAAAAACTGGTATGGTCATGCGTATAGTAGCTAAATTCACAGAGGTCTTCATGCATTTTCACCAAATCTCCTCTAACCAGATTAATGTCAAAAATCCAGAAATCGCCTAGACAACCGGCCACTATATTTACAGCATTTACTCCCCCATGCTTGGGTTGAGGATTATCTTTCACATTAGGTCCCATGTCATTTAAAGATAGAACACCTGACTTTACCAATTTCTGCACTTCATTCTTCAACGGATAACAATTCTCAACATTATACCCTGGTGCTCCCTGATAAAAAGCACATGTTTGGTCTGCCTTGTAATACCAAGGCAATGGTGATGGTACGACGGGAAGTGGTCGTGTCTGTACCAACTTTTTTTGAATCTGGTAATAACACTGTATAGCTCATGAGAATAGGGTCATAACTCTCTCTTCTATGATTAGACCCTTGATTCCCCTGCTGGGACGGTCTCTGATAAGAAACGGTAGTCAGAGCAGCATTCATAACAGGAGTAACTAAGGCGACTTGCTAATGACGCTGATAATTCCTTCTAGGAGAGTTTACCCTCCTCTGTTGCATAATAGCATTTTCATCTCCCTCTTTCTTCTTGGTAAACCCATAAGATGGCTTCTTTGCACCTCCAGATCCTTCAGTCTTTGTTAAACGGCCTTCTCTTACAGCCTCTTCTAAGCGGATACCCATTCCTACCATCTCAGTAAAGTCACTTGGCGCGCTTGCTACCATCCTCTCATAGTAGAAAGCACCCAGCATTTTCAAGAAAATCTTAGTCATCTCCTTCTCTTCCATGGGAGGAATCACTTGGGCGGCTACCTCGCGCCATTTCTGCCCATACTCTTTGAATGATTCCCTGTCTTTCTGAACTATCGCCCTAAGTTGATCACGGTCAGGCACCGTGTCCACGTTGTACTTGTATTTTTTGATGAATGCTTCTCCCAAATCATTAAAAGTATGGATATTAGCATTGTCCAAACTCATATACCACTTTAACACAGCACCAGTCAAACTATCCTGAAAAAGTGAATCAGTAGACGCTAATCATCAGTATGGGTAGACATTCTCCTCACGTGCATCACCAGATGAGCACGAGGATAAGTGTTACCCTTGTACTTCTCAAATTCCGGGACCTTGAACTTAGCAGGTATCTTAACGTTTGGGACCAAGCATAGCTCATTCACATTCTGCCTAAATAGCTCTTTTCCCCTGAGGGCCTTCATCTCTCTCTACATCTTGTCAAACAGCTCTTGAAAATCATCCATTTGTCATAAAGACCCGAGTCTTCACTCGGCGGAGGGAAAGGACGACACACATCATCATTAACAAACGGAACCATATTCACCGAAGGAGACGCAGCAGGAGTAGCATGCACCACAGGAGGTGCTGGAGTAAAAATAGTCTGAACCACTGGAGTATCTTGAGGACCATGATTGAAACCTTCAGGTGAAAAATTCTCTGGCATTCCCCATGGATAACCTTGAGGCATGCGATTCTGAATAAAAGCCGGAGTAGCAGATACGGGAACAGTCGGAACTTCAGTATTTTCCCTTATTGGTTGAGGTTGAACACTCGATGGCTGATTTTGAGCAGCCACCAGAGCTTCCATCAGAGTAGTCAAATTGGCCAAGCCGGCCTTCAAAGCAGAAACTTCCTCACACAACTCTTGATTCTCTTGTTCTAAGTTGTCTATCTTCTTTTTGAAATTAGCCCGAGTGTTGTAGTGATGAGTCAGCTTGTTGAACGAAGTAAAGAAGCTTGGTAAGACACCTGGGTATGCATAACAAATGTAAGAAATATGTGCAATATGATGCATGATATGAATGCACATGATTATTTTTACTTTGTTATTTAATATTTCAAGGGATTTAAGGTTTATAGACATATTGCAAACATCAAAGTAATAGCGCTTTTGAAATACTGAAAATTTTTATTATAATAACTCCAAAATGGATTACAAGTTTCAATGATCTCAAGTACAAGATGAAAATACAATCTAAAATCTTGAGAAAAAGAGCTGATGGAGATCACTCTATACGCTGGCGCTTCCTTGTAAGCCTGGAAATCTGAGCCTTCAACCTCTGGTTTTCTTCCACATGTCTGATGGCAACCTTCTTCCAATCATCTGAATCAGGAAGTGAGTGATCAGCAACTGATTGAGGCTTAGGAGAAAATAAATCCCCTTGACTCTCAATAGACTCTACCGCTCGACTCTCAAGGATCTTAATCAAGTCATCTTTCTCCTTCAGGTCTGCTCTATAGGAACTCTCTAAAATTTGGAACTTGTTCTTCCATGCATCCCTTTCCTGTTGCATCCTAACCAAAGCAAGTTGCAGCTCCTCCAGATCATCTAATAAGGGAGGAGTGGTCTTCACAAATAGATCAGGCATGGGTGTCTCTCGGGTATACGGCATCTTTAACTGAATGGCTCTCAATCGGACCCACTGAAGATATGGCTCCAAAGAATCAGCACCCCTAGGTCCCAAATCATTCCTACCCTTCTTATGAATGTGACGCCAGGCCTTCGCAATATGCTCCTTAGCTTCATTATGATCTTCTCCTTCCTTCAGAAAGAAACTACTCAAATGAATACTATTCGGTCTATCCCTCATCAGATAACCAAGATGTCGCCGTGCAAGAACAGGGTTATACTTAATTCCTCCATTTGTACCAAGAAGAGGTACATTGGGGAAACTACCACAACTGTCAATAATCTCTATATCCTAGTAAGCTTGATGATACCAATCAATATCCGAGTGAGTAAGTGCCATGATCTTAGGAGCCCAATGAGGTTCCTTCTTGACATCCCAAAAAGCATCAGACTGAGGCATTAGAGAGATAAACCACTGGTATAACAGAGGCGTGCAACAGATAACCATTCCCCTTGATAAGAATTCCGAAGATGAATAGAGTAATAACCATCACCCAACAGTGTACAAACTGGGTTTCCAATCATGAAGATCCTGATAGAGTTAATGTCAACAAACCTGTCCACATTAGGAAATAAGAACAACCCGTAAGCAAGTAGAGCAAAAATGGCCTCAAAAGCGACCATACTCTTCATCCTGGCAAAGTAACGAACTTTCTCCAATAAGAACTGAGCTGGTAATCCTCTAATCCCTCCTTTAGTAGTCATATGGGCTTCCACCTCAGACTTCCCTAGGTGAACCAAAGCAGCAATCTCATGTGGTTTTGGCTCACCATCCAAACCAGTAAAAGGAACACAATCGGTAACAGGTAAATTAAACAGATAAGAATACTCCTCCAGTGTAGGCATCAATTGATAGTCGGGAAAAGTAAAGCAATGATACATCGCATCATAGAACTGGACCAAGGTCGAGAGAATACCCTCCTTCATCTTTAGCTTCATAAGAGGAATGATGGATCCATACTTCTTTCGAAAGTCTGCAGAACACTCGATCTCGGGAATTAGACTAATCAACTCATCTATCTTGGGATCCTTGAAACTGTATTTTCCGGTCTTTCTCTTTCCAGAATCCATGGTTAGAAAGTACCTGAGATATTCACAAATATTCAACCTTTAAATCCCTTGAAATATGGTTTCTTCAAAAGATGCTTATGAGTGCATGGATGCATGATGCAACAATCACACACAAGATCACACATATAGGGTTCATAGGTTTAACGTCATGAGCATGAGGTCAAAGGTACTACCCATAAGGTGTCGGTCTAAAGTTATCGACTACCGAACAAGGTTCTAGAGGTTCCCAGAGTCTACATCCTTCCTTCGGATATTACCAACTTCCTGATTAACTCAGTAATTAGTAATATTCTAAAGAAAGACTTGTCCGAGTGTAGTATCGCGTGATAACTATTTCCGGATTACTCCGTCATAGCTTCCGCACTACACCTAAAAGGCCAAGATGGGTTTGGTATTCTACAGTCCTCAGTTTCAGCAGGCTCCCAGGTCGAAAGCAGTACATCTTCCTGATTACTTTGTAAACGACACTACAGTCAAAGGGGCCTCCACTGAGTGGGGGATCTCATGCCTCATTTTTTGGGATTACTCCCTCAAAGTTAACATGACTATACCGCACGTCCTATCTTAAAGTTTGCCCAAGTCCGGGTATAGGACTTATGAGTAATCACCAAGCACCCTGATAACCATGAAAATCCAAACAAATTATATATATAGCTTATAACACATAAACAACAATAACACATATACAGATATAAACAAGGATATGCTTAACCCACTTAGGGATGGACCAGCAAGAGGTCAATCTTTCCCCAGTGAAGTCGCTATTTTTAGGTAGCGGTAGAAATGTTTAAGACTAAGCCATTGGATTGACTAGACTTTAAACAAATCAAAATAAAAATCGTCACCGCGCTTTATTGTTTCCAAAGTAATGGGAAAGAGCGAATAACCCAAAAAGAGGGGGAAAGATTCAAGGTAAGGGGGTTGGTTATGCAAAGGGAAGGTATTAGCACCCTAAACATCTACGGTACTCCGCAGGAGCCTCTTTGTAAAATATGTATACTTTGGCTATAAAAATTGTTGTATATAAATGGATTGTGGAGGTGAGAAAAGAAATATATTTATTTTATAATTTTTGCACCCGCCGCGGTTGCGAACCTTTAGTGCCTACGTACCACCTTTCGTGCAATAGGGCATCAGGGTACACGTAGTTCCTCTTTCAAAAATTTAAAACCCAAATGTGTTGGTTAATTTTATAAGATAAAACATCATCGTCATTGTTCGTAGGGAAAACATACCTACTACCCACAATCATGAGAAAGGAGAATTTGCATCATCTCAAAGTGGAGGATATGGCTTGGATTTTAAAATCAACAATGCCTCACTCAACACCCAAGTGGAAAATATCTCTCTTCACTATATATTGTAGAAGTATAGTCGTTTGCATCACTACAAGGATTGACAAGAGTTTAATCTTTTAAGAAAAGTTTTAAAGGTAAAAAGCCAAAGTGGCAAAATGGTTTGAGATGAGATTGATTGACTATAAGTATTTTCACAAAAAAAATGTCAACGTATTATTAAGTTGATTGGAGTTTATTTATGAAATTTTTTGATAATTTTTTTAAGTCAGAAACTATTTTTAAAATTAAACTAAATGGTTAAAATAAACAAAAAATGGTAAAAATATAGTAAAGTCAGAAACAAAAATAAAACAAGGTCCCCAATATTTGTCACAATATCATTGGATCATTCCAGAATTTTTTCTGAATTTTAAAATGTATAAAAATATTTTTAAACATTTAAAACAAATAAAATAAGTCTAAAATTTATAAAAAATATCAAAACATAAAATTAAATTGTGAAAAAATAAAAATCAAAAAGACAATAATCAAAAATATTTTTCATAAATTTTTCATATTTTTTGGACTAAAAATGAATTTTCTATGATTTTTTGAAATTTAAAACAATTAAAATATAAAAATCAGAAAAAGTAAATAAAAGTAAAATATGTGGACCATTGGATGAGAGTCAAAATGTGTTAGTAATCAAATCCAAGGGATCTGGCGCACTGTTCATATCATGGTCATTAGTGAATAATGTACATAATCATTAATTAAATCAGATTTGAAAAATACAGATGGTGCGTCTTCATTGGTTGGAAGATGACACGTTGGTCATCTTCAACCTTCAGCCATCACGAATTGCAGGTCTCTCAAACTGTAAAATCAAAAGCTCAGACCTATGCCATTCGCTTCGTCTCTTCAATACGGAGATAACCATACCCTCGCGCCAAATTTATATAAACTGTAGCTCAAGCAATTTCGAAGGAAAGTTTTGAAAAGGGATTTGAAATTTCATGGTCAAAACGTGTTTCCAGTAAAAGGTAAGTGTTGCGACTAGAACCAAGGCAATGAGAGCAACACAATGATATCAGAGTTTTGAAGAATTTGTGAAGGAATCTACCTATTGAATTTGAGTTGCAGAGCTCTGAAACTAGACTTCTATGGAGCAATATAGGGCACGATTCTTGAACATAATTACGTGGTTAGCTTCAGGGAAGATCAAGGAAGGTGAATTGATGGAAAAATTGGATTGAAAAAGGCTCGAGAATGGATTTTGAAGTTACAGAAAATTGAGTTATGGAGCAAGTTTGGCAGGGTGATTCTGGCTATCCAAGCTTGGGAAATTGAACGGGATAGTTCATGTATTTATAGGAGAAGCGAATGGGATCAAAAGGAAGAGTGAATGATGCTTTTTGGAGGGAATTCGTGCAAACCTGATGCACAAGTGAAGTGTGATCCAAACTTCATCAAAACTCATCCAATTCTTGGGTTTTGATGCACTAATCCACTTGGGAAAGTTGGATAATCATGTTTAGACCCAAAACACGTGTTAATTTGAGGATTAGAGGTTGTAACATGAAATTCAAATTCTGACTTGCAAGGAAACTTCAATTCCAAGTTACCATTTTTGAAACTATGGCATTCTCAGCTCAAGGGGTCTCAAGGCATGATTCTTGATGCTTTGGAAAGATGAGTTTATAAGCTTTACAATGGAAAAATAATGGAGTTAAATGGATGCTTGAGCTGAAAGTTGTGTTGAGTCAAAGTTGGAGAAAAAGAGTTGACTTTCCATACTTAGAAATATTTCAAATTCTACATCAAAAATGACCTATAATGTCTTGCATCCAAACATGGCCTTCCACTTGGAATTTGCTCTTGATCAAAAAAGATGGCATGAATTAGATCTCTTGAATGACATTTTGAAACTTGAACCACTCAAAATCTCCAAAAATTTAGCAAGTTATGACTTGTTGAATTTGGCCAAAAATCATGAAATGACCTATAATCTTTTGCATATTTAAGGCAACCTCCATCCATTTTCCCACTTTTCACATAAAATAAGGCATAAAGTTCACATCTTCAAGATCATTATGGAAAATAATGGACTCGAGGTGATAAAAATTTACCAAGTTATGACCATTTGAAGTTTCTTATGTAAAATTATGGATTCATCTGGATGACTTGTAATCTTTCTTCTTCACCAAGTTTCTTCCACATGAAAACTCTTTGGAATTTTTAAAGTGATTTGTTGATAACCCTTTAAAGAGAAGGATTTCTTTGGAATCACTCAAAAGTATTAAAAGGTGAGCAAGATATGCTCCTTTGAAGTTCCAAACCCTAGCTTCTAGATCAAGAGAATGCCTTAAGGAACTTTGACAAGTTTGAACAAACTTCTTGTACCAATATTCTTGCTTTGTGAATAGAAGTTGTTAACATGATAATAAAGACTCATAGCCACCAAAACCACTTCCATATCTTGAATTTTGAGAGAAATATGCTCTTGTGACCAATAGGAACAAGGCCTTGTCCAAACATGACAACTTCTCCAATCAACCCCTTGTACTTTTGAGTCTAATCTAATAACCTTTAAATGTGATGAACCAAACCAACCTTGTCATGTCAATTCTACCAAAACCGATCCATTGGTGAGGTTTGAACTTCTCAAGCTATATTGACTAGGGCATGGAAATAAACTCATGAACCCATGTAACTTGTTAAATCTCATTGCTCTTCACCTACATGGATAACAAGAAAGACAAAACAACATTGAATTTTATTAGTTAAATGAAGAAATCAAGACAATATTCATGATCACAAAAGGAACATAAGTCAAGGTGCTTGGTAATCCCTCAAAAGGGCAAGATCAAATGTAGGGAGGGGAACCAAGAATCCTAGTGTGATCTTGTTGTGAGTGAATCAACATGGTATGATGAAGGGATCTTAGGGGGAAAAATTTGGGTACAACACATTGATTATTTTATTGTTATTACACTAGCGCAAGATTGGAGATCAATACTGCCCCTACAGACTGGTTCTGATCGCTCTTATTAGGACCCTTCTGGCTGTACACATCATTGGATTCTCGCTTACCATTATAAGGCTTATTTACAACATTTGAAGATGTAGCCACTTGTACTTTACCACTTTTAATTCCATTCTCAACGTGTTCCCCAGTCAAAATTAGTTCAGTGAAACTAGCCGAAGAACTCTCAAGAAGATAATTATAAAAAGGACTTGTCATTCTACTCATAAACATGTCAACCAGCTCTCTATCAGCCAAAGGAGGTTGAACTCTGCCCGCAAGATCTCTCCATTTCTGGGCATACTCTTTAAAACCTTCATCAAAACCCATGGTCATGCTCTGCAGTTGCATACGGGTTGGTGCAAGATCAGCATTATATTGGTATTTCTTATAGAAAGAAGCAGCCAAATCTTCCCAAGTGTGAATAGTAACCCCCTTCCAATTGATAGAACCATTCCAATTGTGTTCTAGACAAGCTCTCTTGAAAGAAATGAACCCACAGTTTCTTGTCATCCGTGTGTGGTTGGATTTTCTAAACATAAGACCTCAAATGCAGCCTTGGACAAGAAATTCCATCATACTTAACAAAGACATGAGTTTTGAATTTAGGAGGGATAATAACTCCTAAAACTAGACCCAGATCATCAAAGTCTAATCCAGGAACCTTCTGGATCTCCATGGCTCTCAAACTCTCTTCCAGCAATTTATACTTTTCATCAGCAGGGGGATACTTCTCATCTAGGTAATCATCTTCCTCTTCATCCGGACACTTATTAGAACCGAGATTGCTTCTTACACTCTTAATATCTTCATTATGCTTGTCATCTTCATCGGATAGGATGTTAAGATCTCGAGCTTGCTTGACAGGACCTTTGAACCTTCTTCTCATGTTAAGAACACCAATTGGTTTCTTCACTTTCTTCTTCTTCTCACTCGTGACTAGTACCTTCAGCTCTTCCTGCCCCTTGGTGAAGTTCAGGAACATATGTTTGAATTGGGCATTATAAGCTTAGAGATCTCTGACTGTTTAATCAAGATCCATTTTTTGTTTTCTATAATAAACAGCAAGAAGATGAGAAAACCGGTCTTGAAAGGTACCTATTATGTAATGAAATGCATGATATGTAGATGCAAATGCAATGTTTTCAAGGATCTTGCGGGGTAAAAAAAGATTGAAGATGAATCGGGCTGCAACTTTGACTTGTGGAACATTGAGTCTTCATTTTTGGACGTCCTTCTATAAGTATCAAGCTCACCATATCAAGTGGGTCCTATCCTCTGACTAAAAAGAATGTACTTTGATCTTTGATGACATCTGTTTAGAGGAAAATAAATCCTCTTGCCCTTTCCTACCAGTCATACTTAAAATCCTACAACAAAGATCCCTAATATCCTTAAAATGGTTAGTAAAAATGCCATGTCATATATTATGATGTCATGATGTTATGTTTATGCTTAAACAGATAGCAAACACAAAAAATCATATAAGAGCCTTAGGTTTAAAGGCTTGCATGGGGTCCATAGGTAAGTACCCTTCTCTATTGAAGTTAAGTTGGCTGAACTTGTCCTAAAATAGTAACTGGGTTCTAGGAATATCACATCACGGATCTTTCTCGAAGGTTTTATTTTAGTACAACAATTTATTTTCCACCAAAACATCCCGCGAGTCGAATCTCAATGAGTGTAGCATCGAGTATTAACTAACTTTGTACAAATACCTGTCCAAATTAAAGAGCTAGTCAACTTTGTACAAATACCCCTCTGGTAAAATTATTTTCTAAAAGAAAGTTACTTAGACGTTCATACCAAGCTCTGGGAGCTTGTTTCAGACCATACAGAGACTTTTTCAGTTTAAAAAATTGTTCTGGATATTTTGAGTCATCAAAACTCGGAGGTTGATGGACATAAACGTCTTCTTCTATGTAACCATTTATAAATGCACTTTTAATGTCCATTTGATATAATGAGATGTTATGTTGAACAATAAAAGAAATTAATAATCTAATTAATTCTAATCTGGCGACTGGGAAAAAAGTTTCGTTATAATAAATTCCTTCTTGTTAACTATAACCTTGTGCAACTAGTCGTGCCTTGTTTCTGAGAACATCTCCTTGCTCATTTAACTTGTTTATGAATACCCATTTTGTTCCTATGATATTGAATCCTTTAGGTTTTGGAACTAGATCCCACACATCATTTCTGGAAAATTGATTTAGTTCTTCTTGCATACCTAGGATCCAATCATTGTCTTGCAGAGCTTCCTCTATTGAGGTTGGCTCAATCAGAGAGACCAATCCAAATAGTGATTCTTCATTGTTTCTGAGGGAGGATCTTATTCTGACGGGATCTTCTTTCTTTCCAATAATCACATTTTCTGGATGTGCTGATGTGATTCTAGGGAATCTTTTATATGAGGTTTGTTCAGAAATTCTTAGATTGTCCAAAGCACTTGCAATAGAAGGATCTTCTGAGTTATCCTTTGCTTCTGACTCTTCAGAGTTTGTAAGATGATCTTCTGTACTTGCAGGATTTTCAATCTGCTTTGGCTTTTGCTGGACAAGCTTATCATCAAATATGACTTTGATTGATTCTTCAACAATCAGAATTTCTGTGTTGTATAACCTATAGCCTTTTGAGCGTTCAGAATATCCAAGCAGAAAACACTTTTGTGCCTTAGAATCAAACTTGTTCAGATTATCTTTAGTATTCAGAATATAGAAAGTACATCCAAAAGGATGAAAATATGAAATACTGGGTTTTCTATTTTTCCACAATTCATAAGAATTCCGAAGATGAATAGAGTAATAAGCATCACCCAACAGTGTACAAACTGGGTTTCTAATCATGAAGATCCTGATAGAGTTAATGTCAACAAACCTGTCCACATTAGGAAATAAGAACAACCCGTAAGCAAGTAGAGCAAAAATGGCCTCAAAAGCTACCATACTCTTCATCCTGGCAAAGTAACGAACTTTATCCAATAAGAACTGAGCTTGTAATCCTCTAATCCCTCCTTTAGTAGTCATATGGGCTTCCACCTCAGACTTCCCTAGGTGAACCAAAGTAGCAATCTCATGTGGTTTTGGCTCACCCTCCAAACCAGTAAAAGGAACACGATCGGTAACAGGTAAATTAAACAGATAAGAATACTCCTCCAGTGTAGGCATCAATTGATAGTCGGGAAAAGTAAAGCAATGATACATCGGATCATTGAACTGGACCAAGGTCGAGAGAATACCCTCCTTCATCTTCAGCTTCATAAGAGGAATGATGGATCCATACTTCTTTCGAAAGTATGCAGAACACTCAATCTCGGGAATTAGACTAATCAACTCATCTATCTTGGGATCCTTGAAACTGTATTTTCCAGTCTTTCTCTTTTCAGAATCCATGGTTAGAAAGTACCTGATATATTCACAAATAGTCAACCTTTAAATCCATTGAAATATGGTTTCTTCAAAAGATGCTTATGAGTGCATGGATGCATGATGCAACAATCACACACAAGATCACACATATAGGGTTCATAGGTTCAACGTCACGAGCATGAGGTTGAAGGTACTATCCATAAGGTGTCGGTCTAAAGTTATCACCTGCCGAACAAGGTTCTAGAGGTTCCCAGAGTTTACATCCATCCTTCAGATATTACCAACTTCCCGATTAACTCGGTAATTAGTAATATTCTCAAGAAAGACTCGTCCGAGTGTAGTATCGCGTGACAACTATTTCCGGATTACTCCGTCATAGCTTCTGCACTACACCTAAAAGGCCAAGATGGGTTTGGTATTCTACGGTCCTTAATTTTAGCAGGCTCCCAGGTCGAAAGCAGTACGTCTTCCCGATTACTTGGTAAATGACACTACAATCAAAGGGGCCTCCACTGAGTGGGGGATCTCATGCCTCCTTTTTTGGGATTACTCCCTCAAAGTTAACATGACTATACCGCCCGTCCTATCTTAAAGTTTGCCCAAGTCCGGGTATAGGACTTATGAGTAATCACCAAGCACCCTGATAACCATGAAAATCCAGACAAAACATATATATAACATATAACACATAAACAACAATAGTACATATACAGATATAAACAAGGATAGGCTTAACCCACTTAGGGATGGACCAGCAAGAGGTCAATCTTTCCCCAGTGAAGTCGCTATTTTTAGGTAGCGGTAGAAATGTTTAAGACTAAGCCATTGGATTCATTAGACTTTATACAAATAAAAATAAAAATCGCCACCGCGCTTTATTGTTTCCAAGGGAATGGGAAAAGAGCGAATAACCCAAAAAGAGGGGAAAAGATTCAAGGTAAGGGGGGTTGGTTATGCAAAGGGAATGTATTATCACCCTAAACATCTACGGTACTCCGCAGGAGCGTCTTTGTAAAATATTTATACTTTGGCTATAAAAACTGTTATATATAAATGGATTGTGGAGGTGAGAAAAGAAATATATTTATTTTATAATTTTTGCACCTGCCGCGGTTGCGAAACTTTAGTGCCTACGTACCACCTTTCATGCAATAGGGGATCAGGGTACACGTAGTTCCTCTTTCAAAAATTTAAAACCCAAATGTGTTGGTTAATTTTATAAGATAAAACATCATCGTCATTGTCCGTGTGGAAAACATACCTACTACCCACAATCATGAGAAAGGATAATTTGCATCATCTCAAAGTGGAGGATATGGCTTGGATTTTAAAATCAACAATGCCTCACTCAACACCCAAGTGGAAAATATCTCTCTTCACTACATATTGTAGAAGTATAGTCGTTTGCATCACTACAAGGATTCACAAGAGTTTAATCTTTTAATAAAAGTTTTAAAGGTAAAAAGCCAAAGTGGCAAAATGGTTTGAGATGAGATTGATTGACTATAAGTATTTTCACAAAAAAATGTCAAGGTATTATTAAGTTGATTGGAGTTTATTTATGAATTTTTTTTGAAAATTCATGGACATAAGTCCAAGTTTATTGTGAAAATGGTTCTAGTTTAAAACATGAAAAGTTTTCAAAAGGAGGAAGAAGATTTTTGAAATTTAAAGAAGATGGGAGGAGAAGAAGGGACTATCCTAAAGCATAAGGTAAAATCTAGGGATAAGAACCATCTAACCAACAAAAAGCCAATACTTGACATTATGAGCCAAGACAGAATTCCCATTCTTTGGATTGAAACCAAGCAAGCAAATATACTAGACCTCTTGAGAGAACCAAACTTCAAGTGTATTAAGTCTTCACAAAAATTAGGCAGAATAACGGCTGTATACGGGTGAATTCTAGATTACAAACAGAGGATGTAATCACAAAAAAAACCTGCACACAAAAAACAAACAAGCAACCCAATATCTTGAGGTAAACCTCAAGAACTCCAGACAAAATAATCAGATAAGATCACAAGGTCTCCAACATAGGCCAAGGTTTCTAATCCTTAGTCCAAGAAAAAGTCCCATGCTCCATAATGCCAAGGATAGTAACCAAATAATCCAAGTACCATTAAAGATTTTTAGGGTTTATGTTGATTATTAAGTATATTAAGAAAGGAAAAGAAAAGCTCAAGTGATCAAAGTAAAAATGGCAAGAAAATAAATGCTCAAATGAGCAAAGATGAAAATGGCATGAAATGTAAATGCTAAAAGTAAATAGTACATAAAGCATAAAAAAGAATAAAAGCATAAGGTAAACCAAGTCAATAATTAGTGGTTATTTGGATGACCATCTTGAAACTTGCATTTGGAACTCATTATAGGATTGGTAGAACCAAAGCCTCCACGCAATAAGTTGCATTTGCTTTTTGTCAAGTATATCATCCATTTAGAATTCTCATAAGTACCCTTTAATGATCAACGATGTTTAAGTGATCCGCGTTGACCAAAGGTGTTGTAGATCCATTAGAGGATTGATAGAACCAAAGCCTCCACACAATGAATCTCAAGGTTATTGGATCAATGAGATCAAATTAACATACTTTGGCTTGCAATCATAAGTTTGGGCCACAAATGATCATTTTATTTGAATCAGGACAAAATTTAGCGCTATGTTAAGCAATTGTAAGTGGACTTATATAGAAGTCACACCTATTTTGAGGCCGGTCAATAGCAATCTATGCACCATTTGTTTTGAGACATGATATAGAGATCATGCTCCAACAACATTTAGTGCAATAAGAAGGGGATGAGATGAAGAGGGATGGGGGAAAAATACACAAACCACATTTGAATTAAATTTTAATCAAATTATTATTAAATCATTCATCCATTTTTATTGAGTTAAACTCAACACCATGGATCCAATGATGTTAATAAAGTTCATGATCCAAAATCTAACCTAAGATCATCCAGAAAATAGTCACAAAATAATATCACATTTAATATACACAAAAAAGGATTTTTAAAATGTTTTAAAAATAGAAAATAATGAGAAAAATATCAACTATGTTAAAATTAATCAAGAAATAAAAAATAAGACCATAGAAAAATCAGAAAAAGGCTCAAATAATTTTACAAATTTTTTGATAATTTTTTAAAGTCAGAAACTATTCTTAAAATTAAAATAAATGGTTAAAATAAACAAAAAATGGAAAAAAAATAGTAAAGTCAGAAACAAAATAAAACAAGGTTCCCAATATTTGTCACAATATCATTGGATCATTCCAGAATTTTTTCAGAATTTTAAAATGTATAAAAATATTTTTAAACATTTAAAACAAATTAAATAAGGCTAAAATTTATAAAAAATATCAAAACATAAAATTATATTGTGAAAAAATAAAAATCAGAAAGAGAATAATCAAAAATATTTTTCATAAATTTTTCATATTTTTTGGACTAAAAATGAATTTTCTATGATTTTTTAAAATTTAAAACAATTAAAATTTAAAAATCAGAAAAAGAAAATAAAAGTAAAATATGTGGACCATTGGATGAGAGTCAAAACGTGTTAGTAATTAAATCCAAGGGATCTGGCGCGTTGTGCATATCATGGTCATTAGTGAATAATGTACATAATCATTAATTAAATTAGATTTGAAAAATACAGATGGTGCGCCTTCATTGGTTGGAAGATGACACGTTGGTCATCTTCAACCTCCAGCCATCACGAATTGCAGGTCTCTCAAACTGTAAAATCAAAAGCTCAGACCTATTCCATTCGCTTCGTCTTTTCAAGACGGAGATAACCACACCCTCGCGCCAAATTTATATAAAATGTAGCTCAAGCAATTTGGAAGGAAAGTTTTGAAAAAGGGATTTGAAATTTCATGGTCAAAACGTGTTTCCAGTAAAAGGTAAGTGTTACAACTAGAACCAAGGCAATGAGAGCAACACAATGATATCAGAGTTTTGAAGAATTGGTGAAGGAATCTACCTATTGAAGTTGAGTTGCAGAGCTCTGAAACTAGACTTCTATGGAGCAATATAGGGCAAGATTCTTGAACGTAATTACGTGGTTAGCTTTAGGGAAGATCAAGGAAGGTGAATTGATGGAAAAATTGGATTGAAAAAGGCTCGATAATGGATTTTGAAGTTACAGAAAATTGAGTTATGGAGCAAGTTTGGAAGGGTGATTCTGGCTATCCAAGCTTGGGAAATTGAATGGGATAGTTCATGTATTTATAGGAGAAGCGAATGGGATCAAAAGGAAGAGTGAATGATGCTTTTTGGAGGGAATTCGTGCAAACCTGATGCACAAGTGAAGTGTGATCCAAACTTCATCAAAACTCATCCAATTCTTGGGTTTTGATGCACTAATCCACTTGTGAAAGTTGGCTAATCATGTTTAGACCCAAAACACGTGTTAATTTTAGGTTTAGAGGTTGTAACATGAAATTCAAATTCTGACTTGCAAGGAAACTTCAATTCCAAGTTACCATTTTTGAAACTATGGCATTCTCAGCTCAAGGGGTCTCAAGGCATGATTCTTGATGCTTTGGAAAGATGAGGTTACAAGCTTTGCAATGGAAAAATAATGGAGTTAAATGGATGCTTGAGCTGAAAGTTGTGTTGAGTCAAAGTTGGAGAAAAAGAGTTGACTTTCCATACTTAGAAATATTTCAAATTCTACATCAAAAATGACCTATAATGTCTTGCATCCAAACATGGCCTTCCACTTGGAATTTTCTCTTGATAAAAAAAGACGGCATGAATTAGATCTCTTGAATGAAATTTTGAAACTTGAACCACTCAAAATCTCCAAAAATTGAGCAAGTTATGACTTTATGAAGTTGGCCAAAAATCATGAAATGACCTATAATCTTTTGCATATTTAAGGCAGCCTCCATCCATTTTCCCACTTTGCACATAAAATAAGGCATAAATTTCAAATCTTCAAGATCATTATGGAAAAATAATGGACTCGAGTTGATAAAAATTTACCAAGTTATGCCCATTTGAATTTTCTTATGTAAAATTGTGGATTCATCTGGATGACTTGTAATCTTTCTTCTTCACCAAGTTTCTTCCACATGAAAACTCTTTGGAATTTTTAAAGTGATTTGTTGATAACCCTTTAAAGAGAAGGATTTCTTTGGAATCACTCAAAAGTATTAAAAGGTGAGCAAGATATGCTCCTTTGAAGTTCCAAACCGTAGCTTCTAGATCAAGAGAATGCCTTGAGGAACTTTGACAAGTTTGAACAAACTTCTTGTACCAATATTCTTGCTTTGTGAATAGAAGTTGTTGAGGATGATAATGAAGACTTATAGCCACCAAAACCACTTCCATATCTTGAATTTTGAGAGAAATATGCTCTTGTGACCAATAGGAACAAGGCCTTGTCCAATCATGACAACTTCTCCAATCAACCCCTTGTACTTTTGAGTCAAATCTAATAACCTTGAAATGTGATGAACCAAACCAACCTTGTCATGTCAATTCTCCCAAAACCAATCCATTGGTGAGGTTTGAACTTCTCAAGCTATATTGACTAGGGCATGGAAATAAACTCATGAACTCATGTAACTTGTTAAATCTCATTGCTCTTCACCTACATGGATAACAAGAAAGACAAAACAACATTGAATTTTATTAGTTAAATGAAGAAATCAAAACAATATTCATGATCACAAAAGGAACATAAGTCAAGGTGCTTGGTAATCCATCAAAAGGGCAAGATCAAATGTAGGGAGGGGAACCAAGAATCCTAGTGTGATCTTGTTGTGAGTGAATCAACATGGTATGATGAAGGGATCTTAGGGGCAAAAATTGGGGTACAACATATTGATTATTTTGTTGTTATTGCACTGGCGCAAGATTGGAGATCAATACATCCCCTACAGACTGGTTCTTAGATTGTCCAAAGCATTTGCAATAGAAGGATCTTCTGATTTGTCCTTTGCTTCTGACTCTTTAGAAATTGTAAGATGATCTTCTGTACCTGTAGGATTTTCATTCTGCTTTGGCTTTTGCTGGACAAGCTTATCATCAAATCTGACTTTGATTGATTCTTCAACAATCAGAGTTTCTGTGTTGTATAACCTATAGCCTTTTGAGCATTCAGAATATCCAAGCAGAAAACACTTTTGTGCCTTAGTATCAAACTTGTTCAGATTATCTTTAGTATTCATAATATAGAAAGTACATCCAAAAGGATAAATATATGAAATGTTGGGTTTTCTATTTTTCCATAATTCATGAGAATTCCGAAGATGAATAGAATAATAAGCATCACCCAACAGTGTACAAAATGGGTTTCCAATCATGAAGATCCTGATAGAGTTAATGTCAACAAACCTGTCCACATTAGGAAATAAGAACAACACGTAAGCAAGTAGAGCAAAAATGGCCTCAAAAGCGACCATACTCTTCATCCTGGAAAAGTAACAAACTTTCTCCAATAAGAACTGAGCTGGTAATCCTCTAATCCCTCCTTTAGTAGTCATATGGGCTTCCACCTCAGACTTCCCTAGGTGAACCAAAGCAGCAATCTCATGTGGTTTTGGCTCACCCTCCAAACCAGTAAAAGGAACACGATCGGTAACAGGTAAATTAAACAGATAAGAATACTCCTCCAGTGTAGGCTTTAATTGATAGTCGGGAAAAGTAAAGTAATAATACATCGGATCATAGAACTGGACCAAGGTCGAGAGAATACCCTCCTTCATCTTCAGCTTCAGAAGAGGAATGATGGGTCCATACTTCTTTTGAAAGTCTGCAGAACACTCGATCTCGGGAATAAGACTAACCAACTCATCTATCTTGGTATCCTTGAAACTGTATTTTTTGTTCTTTCTCTTTCCAGAATCCATGGTTAGAAAGTACCTGAGATATTCACAAATAGTCAACCTTTAAATCCCTTGAAATATGGTTTCTTCAAAAGATGCTTATGAGTGCATGGATGCATGATGCAACAATCACACACAAGATCACACATATAGGGGTTCATAGGTTCAACGTCACGAGCATGAGGTCGAAGGTACTATCCATAAGGTGTCGGTCTAAAGTTATCACCTGCCGAACAAGGTTCTAGAGGTTCCCAGAGTCTACATCCATCCTTCGGATATTACCAACTTCCCGATTAACTCAGTAATTAGTAATATTCTCAAGAAAGACTCGTTCGAGTGTAGTATCACGTGACAACTATTTCGGATTACTCCGTCATAGCTTCCGCACTACACCTAAAAGGCCAAGATGGGTTTGGTATTCTACGGTCCTCAGTTTCAGCAGGCTCCTAGGTCTAAAGCAGTACGTCTTCCCGATTACTTGGTAAACGACACTACATTCAAAGGGGCCTCCACTGTGTGGGGGATCTCATGCCTCCTTTTTTGGGATTACTCCCTCAAAGTTAACATGATTATACCGCCCGTCCTATCTTAAAGTTTTCCCAAGTCCGGGTATAGGACTTATGAGTAATCACCAAACACCCTGATAACCATGAAAATCCAGACAAAACATATATATATATAACATATAACACATAAACAACAATAGTACATATACAGATATAAACAAGGATAGGCTTAACCCACTTAGGGATGGACCAGCAAGAGGTTTAATGGATGCTTGAGCTGAAAGTTGTGTTGAGTCAAAGTTGGAGAAAAAGAGTTGACTTTCCATACTTAGAAATATTTCAAATTCTACATCAAAAATGACCTATAATGTATTGCATCCAAACATGGCCTTACACTTAGAATTTGCTCTTGATCAAAAAAGATGGCATGAATTAGATCTCTTGAATGACATTTTGAAACTTGAACCACTCAAAATCTCCAAAAATTGAGCAAGTTATGACTTGTTGAAGTTGGCCAAAAATCATGAAATGACCTATAATCTTTTGCATATTTAAGGCAGCCTCCATCCATTTTCCCACTTTGCACATAAAATAAGGCATAAGGTTCACATCTTCAAGATCATTATGGAAAAATAATGGACTCGAGGTGATAAATATTTACCAAGTTATGACCATTTGAAGTTTCTTATGTAAAATTGTGGATTCATCTGGATGACTTGTAATCTTTCTTTTTCACCAAGTTTCTTCCACATGAAAACTCTTTGGAATTTTTAAAGTGATTTGTTGATAACCCTTTTAAGAGAAGGATTTCTTTGGAATCACTCAAAAGTATTAAAAGGTGAGCAAGATATGCTCCTTTTAAGTTCCAAACCCTAGCTTCTAGATCAAGAGAATGCCTTGAGGAACTTTGACAAGTTTGAACAAACTTCTTGTACCAATATTCTTGCTTTGTGAATAGAAGTTGTTGAGGATGATAATGAAGAATCATAGCCACCAAAACCACTTCCATATCTTGAATTTTGAGAGAAATATGCTCTTGTGACCAATAGGAACAAGGCCTTGCCCAAACATGACAACTTCTCCAATCAACCCCTTGTACTTTTGAGTCAAATTTAATAACCTTGAAATGTGATGAATCAAAACAACCTTTCCATGCCAATTCTCTCAAAACCAATCCATTGGTGAGGTTTGAACTTCTCAAGCTATATTTACTAGGACATGGAAATAAACTCATAAACCCATGGAGTAACTTGTTAAATCTCATTGCTCTTCACCTACATGGATAACAAGCAAGACAAAAAAACATTTAATTTTATTAGTTAAATGAAGAAATCAAAACAATATTCATGATCAGAAAAGGAACATAAGTCAAGGTGCTTGGTAATCCCTCAAAAGGGGAAGATCAAATGTAGGGAGGGGAACCAAGAATCCTAGTATGATCTTGTTGTGAGTAAATCAACATGGTATGATGAAGGGATCTTAGGGGGAAAAATTGGGGTACAACACATTGATTATTTTGTTATTATTACACTGGCGCAAGATTGGAGATCAATACTGCCCCTACAGACTGGTTATGATCGCTCTTATTAGGACCCTTTTGGCTGCACACAACATTGGATTCTCGCTTACCATTATAAGGCTTATTTACAACATTTGAAGATGTAGCCACTTGTACTTTACAACTTCTAATTCCATTCTCAATGTGTTCCCCAGTCAAAATTAGTTCAGTGAAACTAGCCGAAGAACTCTCAAGAAGATAATTATATATAGGACTTGTCATTCTACTCATAAACATGTCAACCAGCTCTCTATCAGCCAAAGGAGGTTGAACTCTACCCGCAAGATCTCTCCATTTTTGGGCATACTCTTTAAAACCTTCATCAAAACCCATGGTCATGCTCTGTAGTTTCATACGAGTTGGTGCAAGATCAGCATTATATTGGTATTTCTTATAGAAAGTAGCAGCCAAATCTTCCCAAGTGTGAATATTAGCCTACTTCCAGTTGACAGAACCATTCCAATTGTGTTCTAGACAAGCTCTCTTGAAAGAAATGAACCCACAGTTTCTTTTCATCCGTGTGTGGTTGGATTTTCTAAACATAAGACCTCAAATGCAGCCTTGGACAAGAAATTCCATCATACTTAACAAAGACATGAGTTTTGATTTTAGGAGGGATAATAACTCCTAAAACTAGACCTAGATCATCAAAGTCCAATCCAGGAACCTTCTGGATCTCCATGGCTCTCAGACGCTCTTCCAGCAATTTATACTTTTCATCAGCAGGGGGATACTTCTCATCTAGGTAATCATCTTCCTATTCATCCGGACACTTATTAGAACCGATATTGCTTCTTACACTCTTACTATCTTCATTATGCTTGTCATCTTCATTGGATGGGATGTTAAGATCTCGAGATTGCTTGACAGGACCTCTGAACCTTCTTCTCATGTTAAGAACGCCAATTGGTTTCTTCACTTTCTTCTTATTCTCACTGGTGACTAGTACCTTCAGCTCTTCCTGCCCCTTGGCTAAGTTCAGGAACATATGTTTGAATTGGGCATTCTAAGCTTAGAGATCTCTGACTTTTTAATCAAGATCCATTTTTTGTTTTCTATAATAAACAACAAGAAGATGAGAAAACCGGTCTTGAAAGGTACCTATTATGTAATGAAATGCATGTTATGTAGATGCAAATGCAATGTTTTCAAGGATCTTGCGGGGTAAAAAAAGATTGAAGATGAATATGGCCGCAACTTTGACTTATGGAACATTGAGTCTTCATTTTTGGACGTCCTTCTATAAGTATCAAGCTCACCATATCAAGTGGGTCATATCCTCTGACTAAAAAGAACATACTTTGATCTTTGATGACATCTGGTTAGAGGAAAATAAATCCTCTTGCCCTTTGCTAGCAGTCATACTTGAAATCCTACAACAAAGATCCCTAAGATCCTTAAAATTGTTAGTAAAAATGCCATGTCATATATTATGATGTCATAATGTTATGTTTATGCTTAAACAGATAGCAAACACAAAAAAATCATATAAGAGCCTTAGGTTTAAAGGCTTGCATGGGGTCCATAGGTAAGTACCCTTCTCTATTGAAGTTAAGTTTGTTGAACTTGTCCTAAAATAGTAACTGGGTTCTAGGAATCTCACATCATAGATCTTTCTCGAAGGTTTTATTTTAGTACAACAATTTATTTTCCACCAAAACATCCCGTGAGTCGAATGTCAATGAGTGTAGCATCGAGTATTAACTAACTTTGTACAAATACCTGTCCAACTTAAATACCTAGTCAACTTTGTATAAATACCCCTTTGGTAAAATTATTTTCTAAAAGAAAGTTACTTAGACGTTTATACCAAGATCTGGGAGCTTGTTTCAGACCATACAGAGACTTTTACAGTTTAAAAACATGTTCTGGATATTTTGAGTCATCAAAACGTGGAGGTTGATGGACATAAACGTCTTCTTCTATGTAACCATTTATAAATGCACTTTTAACGTCCATTTGATATAATAAGATGTTATGTTGAACAACACAAGAAATTAATAATCTAATTGATTCTAATCTGGCGACTGGGAAAAAAGTTTCGTTATAATAAATTCCTTCTTGTTAACTATAACCTTGTGCAACCAGTCGTGCCTTATTTCTGACAACCTCTCCTTGCTCATTTAACTTGTTTATGAATACCCATTTTGTTCCTATTATATTGAATCCTTTAGGTTTTGGAACTAGATCCCACACATCATTTCTGGAAAATTGATTTAGTTCTTCTTGCATACCTAGGATCCAATCATTGTCTTGCAGAGCTTCCTCTATTGAGGTTGGCTCAATCAGAGAGACCAATCCAAATAGTGAATTTTCATTGTTTCTGAGGGAGGATCTTATTCTGATGGGATCTTCTTTCTTTCCAATAATCACATTTTCTGGATATGCTGATGTGATTCTGGGGAATCTTTTCTGTGAGGTTTGTTCAGAAATTCTTAGATTGTCCTAAGCATTTGCAATAGAAGGCTCTTCTGAGTTTTCCTTTGCTTCTGACTCTTCAGAGTTTGTAAGATGATCTTCTGTACCTGCAGGATTTTCATTCTGCTTTGGCTTTTGCTGGACAAGCTTATCATCAAATTTGACTTTGATTGATTCTTCAACAATCAGAGTTTCTGTGTTGTATAACATATAGCCTTTTGAGCGTTCAGAATATCCAAGCAAAAAACACTTTTGTGCCTTAGAATCAAACTTGTTCAGATTATCTTTAGTATTCAGAATATAGAAAGTACATCCAAAAGGATGAAAATATGAAATGTTGTGTTTTCTATTTTTCCATAATTCATAAGGAGTCTTTTTCAAGAATAGGTCTTATAGAGACTCTATTTTGAATATAACATGTTGTGTTCACTGCTTCTTCCCAGAAGTGTTTAGCCACATTGGTTTCATTAATCATGGTTCTGGCCATTTCTTGTAAAGTTCTATTCTTTCGTTCTACAACTCTATTTTGTTCGGGAGTTCTAGGACAATAGAAATCATGAGAAATGTCATTTTCTTTAAAAAAACTTTTCAAAATAATGGTTTTCAAATTCTCCTCCATGATCACTTCTAACTTTTATGATTCTAAACTCTTTTTAACTTTGCACTTGGTTGCAGAAGTCGAATAACACAAAATGTGACTCATCCTTATGTTTTAAAAACTTAACCCATGTCCATCTACTATAGTCATCAACAATGAGCAATCCATACTTCTTGCCTCTGATGGATGCATTTTTAACTGGTCCAAATAGATCAATGTGGAGAAGTTCCAATAGCCTAGAGGAAGAAACAACATTTTTTGACTTAAAAGAAGGTTTTGAAAATTTTCCTTTCTGACATGCTTCACACAGAGCTTCTGAGTTGAACTTCAGATTGGGAAGTCCCCTGACCAGATTGAGTTTGTTAATTTGAGATATTCTTCTCATGCTAACATGTCCCAATCTTCTGTGCCAGACCCATTGCTCATTGCTAACATACATAAGGCATTTTACATTCTGATTTATAAGGTCAAAAAGATCAATTTTATAGATGTTGTTCTTTCTCTTTCCAGTAAAAAGGATTGTTCCATCTTTTTGACTAACAGCTCTATAGGATTTTTGATTAAAGACTATGTCATAACCGTTGTCACTTAATTGACTTATGGACAGCAAGTTATACGCTAATCCTTCTACCAACAGAACATTAGTTATAGAAGGAAGGTTACCGTTTCCAATGGTTCCAGAACCAATAATCTTTCCTTTCTGATTTCCTCCAAATTTGACATCTCCTCCAGATTTAAGTTCCATACTTTGGAACATAGACTTTCTTCTCATCATATTTCATGAGCATCCAGAGTCCAGGTACCATGACTGGTGTTTCAACTATGTTGTTAAGGTCATCTGCAACATATATTATTTTCTCCTTAGGTACCCATATCCTTTTGGGTCCTTTTTGGTTAGAGTTTCTAAAGTTCTGTTTGAACTTTGATTTAGCATAAAAAATTTCAGAGTGAGATGTGTATTTGATATCATGTGTGTGCCCAAAACTAAATTGTTTGTGCAGTGGTTTATATGTGATAACCATTTCCTCAACAGGTTTAGGTTTATATGTTTCTTTCCCTTTGGGAGTTTCATATCCAATTCCTCTTCTGTTATTTCCACTAACACTATAGATCATTGAAGCCATTTTGCTTCTATTTATGCTTTTAGCAAGAAATGTTTGAAAACTAGAGTCATATTCTTTAAGAATATATCTTGAACTTGAAGCAGAATCTGAAATAGAAATCTTTTGAACTTTTTGAACTTCTTCTTTGAGTTTAAAATTGTTTTCTTTAAGTTCAGGGTTTTCTATTTCAAGTTTCTTTTTGAGTTTCTTTTATTTGATTTTGAGTTGACTGTAGTTTTCAAGAAGTTCTGATAAGATTTCTACAAGTTCGTCTCTAGAGAATTCATAGAATACCTCTTTCGGTTCTGAATCAGATTCTGAGTCATCTCCATCTTCTGTGGTAGCCATAAACGCTAGGTTAGCATGCTCATCTTCTGAGTCAGATTCGGCTTCAGAAGATTCTGAATCATCCCAGGTGGCCACCATGCCTTTCTTTTTTCCAAACCTTTTCTTTGGTCTTTCTCTTTGTAGCTTAGGGAAATCACTTCTGTAGTGTCCTGGTTCTTTACATTCATAGAAGATTATATCTCTTCTGCTTGACTTCTTATGTCCAGAAGATTCTGGTTTATCTTCTTATCTCTTGTAGTTTCTGAACTTCTTTTGTCTGTGCTTCCACATCTGGTTGATCCTTCTAGAGAGCAGACATAACTCATATTCTTTTGATGCAGAGTCTTCAGAGTTTCCTTCTTCTGCCTAAAAAGTGTTAGTTTCACATTTTTAATAGATTTAAGGGCGACAGACTTACCTTTCTTCTGAGGCTCATGTTCATCAAGTTCTATCTCGTGACTTCTTAATGCACTGATAAGTTCTTCAAGAGATACATCATTCAAATCTTTTGACACTTTGAATGCAGTATCTATAGGTGCCCATCGTCTGGGTGAACTTCTGATAATTTTCTTAACATGGTCTGCCTTGGTGAATCCTTTGTTCAGAACTCTCAGGCCAACAGTCGGAGTTTAGAATCTTGAGAACATAGCTTCAATGGACTTATTTTCTTCCATTTTGAAGGCTTCATACTTCTGGAAGAGAGCCAAAGCTTTTTTCTCTTTTACTTGAGCATTGCCTTCATGAGTCATTTTGAGAGACTCAAACATTTCATGTGTTGTATCTCTGTTGGTGATTTTCTCATATTCTGTTTTAGAGATAGCGTTCAGAAAGATATTTCTGGCTCTGTGCTGATTTTTGAAATCTAATTTATGTTGTTTATCCATGTTCTTTCTGTCAATCTTGTTTCCGTCTTTGTCTTCTGGATGTGTGTAACCATCTAGGACCATATCCCATAAATCAACATCATGACCTAGAAAGAAAATTTCTAGTCTATCCTTCCAGTATTCAAAGTCTTCTCCATCAAACATAGGAGGTTTGGTGCAGTTGTTGTTGTTTTGTTCAGTTGCCATAGTGTTTTCCTTCTGGATCTTTTTCTGACACGGTTAGGTGTTTTCACCCAGAACTAGAGCTCTGATGCCAATTGAAGGGTGAGAAAACACTTAGAAGGGGGGGGGGGGGGGGGGGGTTGAATAAGTTTTTCCTTTTTCTCACGCAATAATAATGGAAGGACACGAGTAATTTTATCCTGGTTCATTTGAAACTCAAACTACTCCAGTCCACCCGCCAAGGTGATTTCGCCTCTCTCAACAAGGACTTAATCCACTATAATCAAAACAGATTACAAATGCACAACCAAACTGTTGTGACTAACAATACAATGCACAAGACACTTGCAAGTGACTAACACCTCTAAGACTCAACTAGTCCTAGCCCTCTTGACAAATCTGACCCAACTGGTCTCTCAAGGAACAATTACAAAGATTATCTCTTAACAGTAGTGAATCAGAATGCTTCTAATAAGCTATATCACAAACTGTGATTTATCAATAAGATTTTAGTCCAGCACTTAAGAATTACCCACTATATATAAAGAGTTTACAAGAATGAAAATAGTGAGCTTCAGTATATTTTGCGGGGATCAGTAACATTGCTTTGAAACAAATGGTCTTCTATCTATAACTTCAAATTTTGAATGTACTGCCTTGAAGAGAGAGTATGCATTAATGATGTGTGTTAGCTTGACCTTTATGTTTCCAATGCTCTTGTGCGTAGTACCGCTTGAGTGTGTTAGCCATCTTAGCATTAAATGATCAACGGTACTGTCAGAGCTTGTCTCTGGAAGTTTAAGAGTTTGCTTGCAGTGTTGCAACATCAGAGTTTGCTTTAACTTTTCTTCTATCAGAGTTTTCTATATCACTCCTTTTGTCAGAGTTTTCTTCATTTTATGTTCATCAGAGTTTGCTTCAGCTTGCATTATCAGATATTGCTTTCAGCGTGCTTCTTTCAAATCTTTGCTCCAGCTAGTTTTATCAGAGGTTGTTAAAGATTACTTTTTATCAGAGTTTTCCTTGGAGTGCTTCCTTCAGAGTTTTCTTCAGACTTGCGTTTACATAAAATTTATTAGGAACTTCTTTATCCTTTTTCTGCTCAGCGTAGAATGATGTTTCACTTTTGAGAATGCTTGAGTCAGAACATCATCTGAATTAGAAAACATGCACATCAGAGTATAAAATATATTATACAAAATTTATTTCATTGTTATCATTAAAACTCTAAGATATGATTAGAACCAAACTATGTTCTAACAGTTACCATCCCGATGAAAGGTGTGTATACAATTCTGATAGTCCTGGACATGATACAAATGGCTGCTGGGCTCTGAAGAACAAAATTCAAGATATGATTGACGCCAAAGAGATTGAATTCGACTCTCCAGAGACTCACAAAGTGATCATTAATCCTAGGAAAAATCATTGAGAACGCCCAGTTCATTTTTTATTTTTCATTTGTAATTTCATTTGTTGTTCAAACAATTACTGTCATGCCGAACTTTGGTTTTCCAATTAATGCATCGCATATGTTTGTCTTGAATGATTTCATTATCATTTTATTTAAACTGTTTTCTTGCTCCCTTTATGTGATATTCGACTCTCAATTAAAAAGATATAAGCCTTTAGAGGGAGGATGACGAAAATGATATCACAATCTCACACAGTGTGCTTTTGAATAGACCTTGTTGATGATGTACATGCGTTGTTTCAAATCCCAAACAGTGGAGTTATAAGGAAGATAATCCCTAGTCAACCCCTTTAAGCCTAAGAAGTAGGAGTTTTTATTTTCACACGAATTAAAACCCTTAATCATAACCTGGGGCAGGGTAGTTTCTCAATCAATTCAGACGCGCATTCAGTCGCAATCTTCTGCTTCGTACACAATGAATGGCATCGAAGACGTCCTTCCAAATCAAAAGATGGTGATGGTTCCACATAATCATTAGGAACAGGCAGTCATTATCTCTCAAAATAAAATCCCATTAAGTCAAAACCTATGAAGGAGACTTAAGAAAAACGGGGGCATCCCGCTGACTGTAATCACAAAAGAAACAGTTCATGCAAGAGATCGGGATAATAAAATAAAAAAAGAGGTTCCTACAAATCCTCAACAAAAAGAAAAGGTCACAAAAATGACTGCCTTCTCAAACAAACGTTCAATTTATGAACCATCACCAGAATATCAGGGCCAACATTCCAAAACTCAACTGGGATTCGAAATGCACAATTAACTGAGCATATGACTGAAGAACATCACGAAGAACGGGTGGGTACAAATAAATTTTGAGCCTTTATCCTTTGTTTCTTAAATCGTGAACCAGGCCACGTTATAACCCTTAAAAGTCCTAACCGAAGCATAGGTTAGTTCAGAAGCATACTATTACAAAAGGTATCCTGACTCCTGTAGGACTTGCTATAAATCCTGAGTTGATATCAGCCTCTTGCAAAATTTGTTTTACTTAAAAGATGAAGTTTCAAAACTTCAAGGCAAGCATAAACTTTGCATTATTTGAATATCATTGTTTGCATATAGTTATCTATTCAACAACAGATAAATTCACATGACAAATATCTAGTGAAACAAAACCTTTTCAATGAAAAGGTTCACCTCAAGTGGAAAAACACTTCCAGCCAAGGGGCACGGCATGATCATTGTCCAACATTTGGGGAAGTCAAGTCTAGATTCAAGGAATCTCTCAAAATTGTCAAATAACCAGGGGAAGATCTCCATCTGAATCACTTGGGGCATTAGACATGAATTCCAGCAAAGAATCACACACAATCAAGCAAAATCAATCTAGAAACGGTTCAGGTACGATCCAGAGACGGATGTTATCCTGATACTTATTCAAATTCTCTTCTAGAAATAATTTAGATATAATCCAGAGACGGATGTTATCCTGATACTTATCCAGATTTCTCGTCTAGAAATAGTACAGTTCATATACGATCCAGAGACGGATGTCATTCTGACACTCATTCAACACATGTTTCAAGTACAATTCAGATACGATCCAGAGACGAATGTCATTCTGACACTCATTCAATACATGTTTAAGTATAATTATGACATAGATCCATCCACAAAATCTCCGCAGGTACAGGGGCAGAAACGTCCTGATGCAAAGTCACCGTTACATCCTTAGCATACGTCCTAGTGATGTCTATGTCCCCGCAGAGTGAAAACCACCAAAGTTTTGACTTCTTCTTCCCCAAGCAGGAATTACCTCCTCCATCAAAGCTCCCTCAGAGAGCTGAAATCCATGTTCCCCAACTAAGATTTATAATATCAAACAGTTTATAAAGCCTCACCCCTGGTAGAGTTTATTCTCTAGCTGCGGAAGTTCATCCCCCAACAGAGTTTATTTCTCTACATTGGTAAGAACTTCCAACAGAGCATCTTCTCCCCAGAGGAGCAATCTCAAGAAGAAGTCAAAGATCCCCGAAATAGTACCCTCAAATGGAAAGAGGAAATCCCCTGCAAATCATCTTCATTCATCATCCCCAGCAGAAATAAAAAAATCATTTTCTTCATCTACCAAACAGCAGTTCGGGACTCAACTTCTCAGTACTCTCCAGTAAGCAGTCAGGGATTTATTTTCCCAGACTAGGAAATGTCGCAATAGCATTCCATGTTCATACATCATGGCATGCGCATACATATTGCATACAACACAATCTCATTTATTTTGAGAACGTCATTACACAATGCATTTCATACATCATGATATTGCATATGACTAACTCTTTACCTTTTCAGGAAGGATCAATCAACAAACATCACAAACTACTTATATGACCTGACAGTCTTTTGAAAGGTTACCTCTGATGAAGGGCTATTCCAGCATGTTCTTCATATGGTCATATTCAAGACCCCTGCTGGTTCAGTTTAAATCGACCAATGATTTATTCTGATTCCTTTCCAGTAGGCACTTTCTCTGGTTCAGTTAAATCGACCCTAAGATTTTTCTGATTCTTGTCTAGTCAAAGACAATTAACGACTTCTTTGGTTCAGTTAAATTGACCCTAAGATTTATATGATTCTATTCCAGTTGTAGATAATTCAAGACCTCTGTTGGTTCAGTTTAAATCGACCAATGATTTATCCTAATTCTTTTCCGGTAGATACTTTCTCTAGTTCAGTCAAATCGACCCTAAGATTTCTCTGATTCTATTCCAGTTAAAGATAACTCAAGACCTATGATGGTTCAGTTTAAGTCGACCAATGATTTATTTTGATTCTTTTCTGGTAGATACTCTATTGGTTCAGTTTAAATCGACCAATGATTTATCCTGATTCTTTTCTGGTAGATACGTTCTCTGGTCCAGTTAAATCGACCATAAGATTTTTTTTATTCTTATCCAGTTAAAGATAACTCAAGGCCTCTATTGGTTCAGTTCAAATCGACCAATCATTTATTCTGATTCATTTCCAGTGGATACCTTTTATGGTTCAGTCAAATCAACCCTAAGATTTTCTGATTCTTATCCAGTTAAAGATACTGTAAAGCATGGATGCAACCAAATAAAAGTTCAATGTCTACAATTACTGCGAAGCCTGGAACCGACCAGATATCAGTTAATTTCATATTCCCCAATAAGTCGCTGTGAAGCAGATAACAATCAGCCTTATTATCCTCAGCAAGTCACTGTGAAGCCTGGATCCCGACCAGATAACAGCTCGCTTTCGTCTCTCTAGTTAGGAGATAACTCCCTAATACAGTAATGGAAAACCGAAGCTCCTAGACTCTATCCCCCTAAAACATTCCCCAATGGACTCCTCCTCAGACAGCAGGAACATGAACCCCCACAAAGAGACTTCTTATCAAGTCAACATGTTCTTTGGATGGCATCTTTTAGCTCATATCCGATGACTCTTCGTCACTTTCTCTGGATGACATCTTTGAGACCATCTCCGACAGTCTTTTTTCATCTTTTCCAAATGGCATTCGTAAGCCCATTCCCGATATTATCCACCAACAATATCATCTTCCACCTTCAGATCATGAAAGGCAGACAAACCTATCTACATCTTCAGGTCTAAGAAGATTGAATAGGGGAAGCTTTTGTACCCCAAAATTTGCCCTCTCATTTTCTTTTATATGGGTGGTTGCAAACTTTAGCTTGAGGAAAGTAAAATTTGAAGATGAACGAAATATCCTTCAATTAGAACATCAAAGGTCCTTTGATTCGAGAATCAGAGCTTCCTTCGATTGGGGCATCATAGCTTCCTTTGATTGGGACATCAGAGCTTCCTTCGATTGGAGCATCAGAGCTTCCTTTGATTGGAACATCAGAGGGTCCTTCGATTGAAACATCAGAATTGCCTTCGATTGGCATATCTAAGCTTCCTTCGAATGGAGCACCAGAGCATCCTTCGATTGGAATATCAGAGCTTCCTTCGATGGGAATGTCAGAGCTTCTTTGGATTGGAGAATCAGAGCTTCCTTCGATTGGAACATCAGAGCTTCTTTCGATTGGAACATCAGAGCTTCCTTTGATTGGAACATCATAGTTTCCTTCTATTGAAACAACATATTTCCTTCAATTAGCACATCAGGATGAAGTATCCTTTGATTGGCATATCAGTGCATAGGTGTCTTAATCTAAAATGTTTTGATAAGGTAAATTTTGAACAATTCGAATCAGGACTTAGAATCATCACAAGAACAAGGGCTGATCGAAGAAGTTCTGATAAGGGAAGTTCTGAACAATTCGAATCAGGACTTAGAATCCTCACATGAACAAGGGCTGATCGAAGGGGCTCTGAAGAGGTAAACTCCGAACATTTTCAAATTTGAACAAGGCTCTAAGTTTACATGTCCAAGTTCATTCAGAATCCCAAAATGGCATGAAATATCTTAAAATGGAAATATTTTAATTTTTCTGATTGTTTTCAAAACCCTGTTAATAGCTGGTCTTTAATGCTATGTTTCTTTGTCTCATCCACCTCCTATAAATACAAGACACATATTGTATCACGGGGATATAGATTTTGCACACGAACAGATCACGTTGCCACATTGCTCAAAGAAATCCCAAAAGTGTCCCTGTGATATGGTGGCAGAACTGACTATTATACTGTTTTGCATTTTGTATTCGTAAATGTTACGGTAAGCAAGAGTCGCCACTGACTTTTCTTTTATCCAACAAAGGAAAGGGTGAAAAGAACAGAAAAAGACCTTTTTCGAAATATTCTGAGTAAGGGGGTAGATTATGGAAATGGAAGGTGTTAGCACCCTTTCCATCTGTAGTTTTCTACAGGCTCTTAGGTACTTGCTCATTTTTTGAAAACTGTTTTTGTGTTTGTGTGTTTTGAAAGATTTTATTTGCTTTATGATAACTCTTGTATCACTCCTCAAGAGTGTTGATAAAGCATTTTTGAAAAAGGAGTTTTAAAAGTGTGTAAGTGTAAAAAAAAGTAATCAGGTTTGAGCAAGTACTTAATAGCTATCTACCTACTCGAAAAGGATATTCTTTTCCTCCTACCCTTTAGATAGTGCTATCCTACTATTAGTGAGTAGGTAGCCCTATCATTGGATGTTGAGGGACTATCAAAAGGGACGTTTATGGTCATTGAAGGCAACATGTAGAGATAGATACCTTAGTAATTCGAATGGACTTTCATCATGTAGGAAACATCGAGGTACAAGATCATTTCTCGTAGACAACTCGAGGGATACAAAGGGACCATGATCTTTATGATGACTTTTAAACTGAGGGTCTTTGCTAAGATATCCCTACGTTCGAGGGACATGGCCATTTTCGAATGCAAACAGAGTGGGAAATACCCTAGGGGTGCAAGTGTGCAACAGTGTACTTTTTTCAAGTATTTTATCTGATGTTAGTGACCTAATGATTAATTGATTAATTTTTATCGTCCACGCCTATTTACTAACAGTTCATATACAAGCATATAAGAAATATAAAAGCGATAAATAAAGTTCCTACAGCTATTACAAGGCTTTGGTGTAGTTACATGAATAATGACTGAAAAGTAAAATGTGGAAATTGAAAACCCTAATTAAGCTATTACAAACCGGGCACAGTTACATAATAAAAAATAATCGTATGAAAAATAACGCGCAAAAATTGAGACGAGAATAAGTTCTAAACCTTAAAAATCTAATTGCCTATTAAAAAATATTTGGATGTTTTTTTTATGAAAAAATATTTGAAATTTAACTTAATCTCTAATTAATTTTAAATTAAGGAAGACAAATTAAATTAAATTAAATTAAATTAATTTGTAAAATTAATTTTTCTTAAAAAGACTCTAAATCCTATTTTTTATGATTTTATGATAAAAAAAAGAATAAACAAAAAAATAGAAACTAAATAAAAAAAAAGAATAAAGAAATTAAAAAAATGGGCCTGAGGGGGTGAGAAACCCAAACTGGGGGGTATGTTGTTGATATTTGTCAAGGCCTAGATCTGGTGGCCTACAGCTGCGCTGGATCTGGTATTGTTGTGTTATGGAGGGCTCACCATGGGGCTGCATCACTGGAAACGTTGGATCTGGAGGATGAGTGATCCAATGGTATAGACGTGATGGCCTATGATGCACGCCTGGGACGTGACATACTGGATCCTGCAATGAAGTTTTAGAAATTAGAAAAACATTGGACCTGGGATTGAACCCAGGTCCCTCTCCTCATATGCTCACTGCCCTTGCCAATTGTGCTTCTTGTTCATTCATACATATAATAACATAATAATGTTATAAATAAAAACAAGCGCTAGTCCTAGTCAATAATCAAACGCACGCGTCAGCAATAGCTATAACCAATCATAATGTATCAAATTTCCACGCGTGCTCCAAACGGAGTCGACTCAATCCACGACGCCGGAGTAGATCTCCGGTCATCTTCTCCGGGATCACTAAATTGTGATCTGCAAATTCTGGAAGTTTAAGCTTCAAATCAAAAGCCTATCCCACACGAAAAATGATCCTGAGTTCAAATTTGGTCTAAGTTTTCATTGAGCATGTATGTATCATCTGGTTCAAAGCACGATACAGATTTTTTGCTAAACATGGCAAAATCTTTGTTTCACCTCAAACCACTCATGTTTCACGTTAGTCTTGCTTTAAACAATATCCAGAATACAAATCAAACTAGGAAAAGGATTAATGCATCATAGAATTTTCAAAACAAATTCAAGAAGTTACCCACGATGAGCTATTCTGATTTACTGGTTCTGGGAGGATTTTCCCTTTAAAGATGGATGGATTGGCTTGTTGAGAGTCCCAGGAATACGATTGGATGGGTGGAACCGGTTGAGATTGGTTGGAGAGTGAGATTTTGAATTGCACCACACTTGAATAATTTTGCAACTTTGTTATGGGTTTGGAGGCAGCTTCTTCATGTGTATTAGGTCTGGACTTGTTGTGTACATATAGTGAATCTCATTAGGTTAAAACACGACCAAAAGAATAAATTATGATCATGTTTTTTAAAGCATAAAGATTTGATTCAAAACTTACTAAAACAATAATATCTTCTTCTCCTTTTGTCCCATGCGTTTTTTCCTTGATATGCCAGCCTATCTTATCCCTTATTTGATGAGAAAAAGATTCTCAAATCATATCTTACATTATTTCTTTTATTTATTTATTTAATTTGAATTTTAATGAATAAAAAATCAAAATAAATACTAAAAATAATGACATAATGTATGAGTGAGTTCAGAGGTCGTGGGCCATGTTAAGAACAAGTTTCAAGCATGAAAACATGGGCCCATTTGGAAAAAAATCAATTTTGGTTAATATTGGCTTCATGCATTTTTCTAAAAATTGGTCAACTTTAGCAATTCATATCTCTCTCAATTTTAACCCTAAGAGGGTGTTCTTGGACTTTTTAGAGATCTTAGGATGTCCTCTAAACAACCCTTTTAGTTTCATCTCAATTGGATCTTCCATGTTCATGTAAGGAGCTTTGACCCAAAAGGTGTTTTTGTTGACTTTTTGAAAGGACCTATAATGTATGAGCTTGTATATTTTGATTGGGGCATTTATTGAACTTGAGGGCTGAAGAGAAGTTGTAGGTAATTGGATTCTCTTCAAAATGAGCCTTGGTGGAAAAATTTATGATAAAGTATGAGAAATTTATCCCTGGTCAAAGTTTGGTTGACTTTTCCTAGAGAAACCCTAATTTGCCATGTTTGACTTTTGATGAGTTAGGAGAATTTCTTGAGGAATCATGATCAACCCTTGATCAAATGATGGTTATTACTTAAAAATGTTGAAGTTGGCCAAAAATCTTGAAGTTTGACTGTATTTGGGCCACAATTGACTTTTGACCTAGTATAGTTGATTTCCAAGTATTTGAGCAGTTGACTGAATAAACTTTGTTGTGCAAGGCATGAAATTTGGCATGGATGATATTGAGGACATATTAGTACCATGGAGGAAATTTGGGGTCCTTTGGACTCACACATCTTACTTAATATTGAAACCCTAATTTGAGGTTTATTGCCTTAGGAGGAGAACTTGTCTATTCAATTCTTAGTCATCCTAGGGCAATTGAGGACCTCCAGAGGCATGTCTTGGGTGAAATGAGAGGTAAAATTTTTGGGTACAACAGCTTCCCCTGTTCAATCTTCTTAAACCTGAGGATGTAGATAGGTTAGTTTGCCTTTCGTGATGTGAACCTGGAAGATGATTGAACACTAGAGTGCCCAGAAACTTGCATTCGTCTGAAATGATACTTGATTGTGGATAATATTGGGAATGGACTTACAGATTCCATTTAGAGATTCGTCGGAGATGGGCTTAAAGATGCCATCTAGAACAATGTTGATTTCATGAGATATTCCTTTGTGAGGATTCTTATTCTTGTTGTTAAGGAGTACGCCATTGAGAAATATTGGTCTTTGTTCAGGAAATAGAGTTTAGGAGCTTCAGTTGTCCATTACTCTACTAGGGCGTCATCTCTTGATTAAAGAGATGGAAGTGAACTGCTATCTGGTCGGGATCCAGGATTCATAGTGACTTGCTGAGGATAATAAGGTTGATTGCTATCTGGTCGTATTCCAGGCTTCACAGTGCTTTACCGGGGAAACGTGAAATTAGCTGCTATTTGGTCGGACTCCAGGCTTTGCAGTTTCTTTAACTGGGATAGAAATAAGAAAAATATTAGTGTCGATTTATCTGAACCAGAGAAAGGTCTTGAGTTGTCTTCAACTGGAATAGAAATCAAGAAAATCTTAGTATCGATTTGGTTGAACCAGAGGAAGGTCTTGAATTAACTTTGACTGGGATAGAAATCAGGAAAATATTAGTATCGATTTAACTGAACAAGACAAAAGTCTTGGAATATCTTCAACTGGAATAGAAATCAGAGATATCTTAGTATCGATCTAACTAAACCAGAGAAGGTCTTTGATTAACTTTGACTGGAATGGAAATCAGAAGAATTTTAGTATCGATTCAACTGAACCAGATAAAAGTCTTTGAATATCTTCAACTGGAATAGAAATCAGAGAGATCTTAGTATCGATCCAACTGAACCAGGGAAGGTATTGAATTAACTTTGACTGGAATGGAAATCAGAAGAATCTTAGTATCGATTCAACTGAACCAGAAAAAGTATTGGAATACCTTCAACTAGAATATAAATCAGAGAGATCTTAGTACCGATACAACTGAACTAGATAAGGTCTTGAATTAACTTTGACTGGAACGGAAATCAGAAGAATCTTAGTATCGATTCGACTAAACTAGACAAAAGTCTTGGAATACCTTCAACTGGAATAGAAATCAGAGAGATCTTAGTATCGATCTAACTGAACCAGGGAAGGTCTTTTGAATATCTTCAACTTGAATAGAAATCAGAGAGATCTTAGTATCGATCCAACTGAACCAGAGAAGGTCTTTTGAGAACGTCTTTTTGAGGAAAATGCTGAAATAGCCCTTCATTAGACATAGCTTTTGAGAAGACTACCATGTCACATACGTAGTCAACGGTGTTTGTTGATTTGATCTTTCCTGAAAAAAGTAAAGAGTTAGTCGTATGCAATGTCATGATGTATGAAATGCATTGTGATGATGTTCTCAAAATAAATGAGATTATGATGTTTGGGATGTGTATGCGTATGCCATGATGTATGAATATGGGATGCTATTGCGATATTTCTTAGTATGGGAAAGTAAATCCCGGACTGCTGCTGAAGAGTATTGGGAAACTGAATCCTTCATTTCCACTGGGGATGATGAATGAAGATGATTTTCTGGGGATTTCCTCTTTCTGTTTGAGGATATCCTGCCGGGGATTGACTCTGTGGAGAGAGATAATGCTTTGTTGGAAGGTTTTGCCGATGTAGAGAAATAAACTCTGTTGGGGAATAGACTTCCGCAGTTAGATAAATAAACTCTACCGAGGAGGAGGTTTTATAAACTGTTTGAAATTATAAAAACATAGCTGGGGAATACAGATTTCAGCTCTCTGAAGGAACTTTGCTGGAGGAGGTAATTCCAGCTTGGGGAAGGAGGAGATCAAAACTTTGGTTGTTTCTACTATGTGAGGAACATAGATGTCACTGGGATGTATGTTGAGGACGTGACAGGAGGATCCCCCTGTGCCTACTGGAAAGAGTAATTGTAGGGACTACAAATTGTTTTTTAGACTTTGCCCCGTTTCTTAAAATCATTAGTAACCGTCTTTTTGTTTCTTATGCAAGTATTTGTGAACAATAATCATATTTAAATGCATATGTCAAAAATAATCATTGCAAGTTTGTGCAAAACAAAACATAAAAATAAAAACAAATAGTTTTGTACTTTCAAAGAAATGATTTGTATTTATTTCTGAAGTTCGCCTATAATAGGCATTTTTGTACAAAGAGGCAGACGTTCTAGTAGGAGAACACAGCCGTGAAAATGAAAACTATACAAAATGATGTACAAAGAGAAAACAACTATGTGTAATAATCCAATTGAGTTTCAATTCTTCTATTTCCCCTATGTCCTTGAGCGTCTCATCACTTTGCTACTTGTCCGAAGTTGACTGGATTGATCGGTACCGTTTGAGCTTGACAGTTGATACTAAAGTCTGGTCAAAATGTGATCCAATGGGACATAGTTATACGCTTCCAATCCATAACTTTTTCCTGGACCGCCCTTTCGGGGTTTCAATCCACTAGGATACCCGTTTTTGCCCAAGCCGCCTTTTCAGATTTTCGACTTGTCGGGTGTACAGTTTTTTCCATATGTATATCCCTAATTTTTTCCCGAACCCTTTTGGTTCGCCGGGATGCCCTTATTTTTGCATAGGACATTCAACCTAGTTGGTCCTTATTTATGCGTAGTATCTTTTCACTATGTCCGCATTCACAGGGTGAGGAAGGTCGTCACCATCCATGGTGGTCAAAATCATGGCTCCGCCCGAAAATATGCTTTTGATCACAAATGGCCCTTCGTACGTGGGAGTCCATTTTCCCCTGGGATCACCTTGTGGCAGTATGATGCGTTTGATTACTAGATCACCCACTTGATATACTTGACGTCTGACCTTTTTGTTGAAAGCCTTGATTATTCATTTTTGGTATATCTGGCCATGACAGAGAGTAGCAAGCCTTTTCTCATCAATCAGATTCAGTTGATCAAGTCGAGTCTGGATCCAATCATCTTTGTTCAAACCCGCATCCTTCATGATCCTCAAAGAAGGGATCTGGACCTCAATAGGTGGGACAACCTCCATACCATATACCATAGAATAAGGTGTTTCCCCTGTTGACGTACGTGTTGAGGTGTGGTAACTATAAAGAGAAAATGGTAACATCTCATGCCAGTCTTTGTATGTCACTGTCATCTTCTGTATGATTTTCTTAATATTCTTGTTAGCAGACTCCATAGCACCATTCATCTTCGGCCGATAAGGGGAAGAATTATGATGTTGGATCTTGAATTGTTTACAGAGTTCGGTGATCATTGCATTATTGAGATTTGTACATTGTCTGTGATGATTCTCTCTGGCACACCATACAGACAAATCAGGTTATGCTTGATAGACTGCGCCACAACATTCTTGGTAACAGTAGAAAAAGAGGCAGCCTCAACCCATTTCGTGAAGTAATCAATGGCCACTAGGATGAAGTGATGCCCATTGGAAGCTATAGGTCTAATATCTTCGATCATGTCAATGCCCCACATTGCAAAGGGCCAGGGAGCCGTCAAGACATTCAAGGGAACCAGAGGTACATATACTTTATTAGCATAGATATGGCATTTGTGACAAGTTCGGGAATGCTGATAACAGTCTGCTTCCATAGTGGACCAATAGTATCCTGTCCGTAGGATCTTTTTAGCCATGGTGTGTCCACTAGAGTGGGTGCCAAAGGTACCTTCATGTAAATCTTCCATAATTCTCTCCATTTCGTTCTTATCTATGCATAAAAGTAAAGTAGAGTCATGGTTGCGCTTGTAGAGGATTCCATTACTGAGGAAGAACTTTGTGAAGAACCTTCTCAAAAACTTTTTATCATTGACAGACGCCCCCTCAGGATATTCTTGAGCCTCAAGATACCTTTTCACTTCGTGCAACCAGGGTCTGTCCGCTACTTCTTCAGTGTCAATCTCATAGCAGTATGTTGGTTCATCCAATCTCTCAATAGTGATCCGAGGAGCCTTGTTGTCCCATCTGACCTTGAACATGGATGACATAGTAGCTAGCGCATCCGCTAAATGATTCTCTTCTCATGGAAAATGTTCAAAGGTTACCTCCTCAAAGTATGGAAGCAATGTCGGCACATGTTCTTTGTAAGGGATAAGATTCGGGTGCTTCGTGTTCCACTCTTCTTTGATTTGACTTATTACCAAGGTTGAATCACCGAAAATTCTCAAGAACTTGATCCTCAGGTCAATAGCAGCTTTGAGACCCATGATACACGCTTCATACTCCACCATATTGTTGGTACAGTTGAAGCATAATCTGGAAGTGAAAGAAGTATGACATCCCTCGAGAGATATGATTACAGAAACTGATGCCATTGCCGAGTGCGTTGGAAGCTCCGCCAAAAACCATAGTCCATCGGGATCCTTCCTCAGGTCCTTCATCCGGTCCAGGTTCTTCATAGTCGGTTACTAACATAATATTCTCATCCTAAAATTCAAATTTCATGGATTGGTAGTCATCCACAGCCTGATGAGCCAAATGATCAGCTAGTACACTTCCCTTGATTGCTTTCTGGGTCATGTATTGGATATCGTATTCGTTCAAGATCATTTTCCATCTTGCTACTCTTCTGGAGAGAGCGGGCTTCTCGAAGATGTACTTAATCGGATACATCTTAGATATCAACAAAGTAGTGTGGGTCAACATATATTGTCTCAGTTAGAGAGCAGCCCATGCCAAAGTGCAGCAAGTTTTCTCGAGCAGTGAGTGTCTTGTTTCACAATCAGTAAACTTTTTGTTAAGGTAGTATATTGCATGCTCTTTTCGACCAAAATCGTCATGTTGCCCCAGCACACACCCCATTAAATTATCTAACACTGTTAAGTACATTATTAAGGGTCTTCCTTCAATCGGAGGCATCTGAATTGAAGGCTCTTGAAGGTATTCCTTGATTCTCTCGAAGGCGGTCTGGAATTCGTCATTCCATTTTACCACTTGATCTTTCTTCAGGAGTTTGAAGATGGGCTCATAAGTAGCAGTTAAATGGGAAATGAATCTGGCAATGTAATTTAGGCGTTCCAAGAAACCTCTAACCTCTTTCTCAGTGTGAGGAGCCGGCATCTCTTGTATAGCCTTCACCTTTGCAGGGTCTACCTGAATGCCCTTGTCGCTAACAATGAAACCTAGAAGTTTACTAGACCTTACCCCGAAGGTGCACTTGTTCGGATTTAACCTTATCCTGTACGTCTTCAACCTATCAAACAGCTTTTGTAGATGATCAAGGTGTTCTTCCTCAGTTTGAGACTTGGCTATCATGTCATCAACATAGACCTCTATCTCATGGTGAATCATGTCATGGAACAAAGCTACCATAGCTCGATGATAGGTTTCCCCAGCGTTGTTCAAACCAAACAGCATCACTTTGTAATAGAAAGTGCCTCATTGTGTGACGAAGGTTGTCTTCTCCATGTCCTCAGGTGCCATCTTGATTTGATTGTAGCCATAGAAACTGTCCATGAAGGAAAAGACTTTGTGCTGCACGGTGTTGTCGACCAGAACGTAAATATGGGGAAGCGGGAAGTCATCCTTGGGGCTTGCCCTGTTCAAATCTCTGTAGTCCACACACATCCGTACCTTGCCGTCCTTTTTCGGCACCAGGACTACGTTAGCAACCCATTGGGGATAAGAGGTGACAACTAAGAACCCAGTGTTGAACTGCTTCATAACTTCTGCTTTGATCTTCTCTGACATTTCAGGGAGCATACGACAAACCTTCTGCTTTACCGGAGGGAAATCTTCTTTAGTTGGAAGACAATGAACCATAATATCCGTGTCCAGTCCTGGCATGTCTTCATATGACCGAGAAAAGATCTCGACACAATCATGCAACATCTGTATCAATCACTATTTGACATTAAGCTCCAAATTTGCAGCTATCTTGACTTATATTCCATCTTCTTCTATGCCCAAGTTTATTGTCTCAATTGGCTCTTCATGAGGCTGTATAGCCCTTTCTTCCTGCTGTAACAGCCTAGCAAGTTCTCCGGGTACCTCACAATCTTCCTCACCTTCGTCCTCGGCTTGGTTGATCGGATTTTCAAAGTCATAACCAGTAATAGCATAATTGTTATCAATGGGATCCAGAGTGGATATGGATCTGCAGTTTGATACGTGAGTGTGTGTAAGAGCATAGCTGTATAGACAAAGTAAAAATCAAAAAAGAAAAACAGATAGTGCGAAATTTGTATGCAAGAACGTACAATGCTTTATTAATGACATATGAGATTGAAACATGATAACCCTCACAAATAAACCATTGTGCCTCAGGTAAGACACGTGGCCATAAAGTTTATATTGTTTATTACATATCCAAAAAAAAGAAAGACAATTACTTCTGGATAAAAGTAATTGGTACAAAGTCTTTTGTCGTCCAGTTACTGGGTCCACCATTGGTAGTAGGGAAGATCCAGCTATCCATGTCATAGTCACTGTCAGCATCTTCTGTGGCGGAGACCACACTAATAGCATTGATTCTCGGTCCATGCTTGGGCATGGGTGCAGTTATGACGTTTGGAGTCTCAGGGGGGTCGAATTCAACCTCCCTTGCATCAATAACTTCTTTCACCTTGTTCTTCAAAGCCCAAATGTCATTTGTAGCATGGCCTGGACTTTCTGAATGGTAAGTGTTGTACCCTAATTTTTGCGCCTAAGATTCCTTTATCATACCATATTGTTTCAATCACCACAAAACCACATTAGGGTTTTTGGTTCTTCTCCCTATCTTTAGCCTTGCTCTTTGAAGAGTTACCAAGCACCTTGACATGTTTTCTTTGGTGATCATGGATATTTTGCTTTGATTTTCTCTATAAATTAACAAATACAATATTGGTTTGTCTTACTTGTTAATAATGTAGGTAAAGGCAATGAGGTTTAGCAAGTTGCATCATGGGTTCATGAGTTTATTTCCATGCCCTAGCCAAAGCTTGAGAGATTCAAACCTCACCATTGAAGTTGTTTTGAAGTTGGTATGGAAGTAGTTTTGGGGGCCATGAGTCCTCATAATCATCCTCAATAAATTCTATTAACAAAGTAAGAATATTGGCACAAAAAGGTTGTTCAAACTTTGCAAAGTTCCACCAAGCTTTCTCTTGATCTAGGGGCTAGGGTTTTGGACTTCAGAGGGGCATATCTTACTCATCTTTTGGTATTTTTGAGTGATTCCAAAAACATTCCTCTCTTAAAATAGTTACCAAAAATCACTTCAAAAGTTCCAAGGAGTTTTAATGAGGAAGTAACTTGGTGGAGAAGAAAGATTACAAGTCATCTAGATGAATCCCTCATTTTCCATATGTGACTTCAAATGGTCATAACTTAGTCAATTTTTATCACCTTGAGCCTATTCTTTTTTCATGATGACCCTAAGGTTGTGTACTTCATGCCTTATTTTATGTGCAAAGTAATAAAATGGATGGAAGTTGCCTTAAGAATGCAGGAGATTATAGGTTATTTCGTGATTTTTGGCCAACTTCAACAAGTCATAACTTGCTCAATTTTTGGAGATTTTGAGTGGTTCAAATTGCAAAATTTCATTAAACAGATCTACTTCATTCCATCTTTTTTGACCCCCGAGGATGTTCTATTGTGAGAGAGGGTGTTCAATTGCTGTTAGACAATGGAACTATCAAGATCACAGGTCAGAGAGATGATTATCACGAGATTGATATGGTTAAAGTTTGTTTGATGGGAGAAGAGTCATAGGAAGAGTATGCCTCTGCGGATGAGTATTTCTCTTCAGACGAAGATTTGTTTGTTGGAAATGACTTCTTGATGCCTAATTATGTTGAGGAAGGTGTAAACGTCATTGTACCTTATTTTGGTGCACTCGCTCATCTTGAGGTGGAGTACCATAGCAAACCAGTTGTTACCCCATTGGTGATTAGTCTTCCAGGACCTGTTCCTTATAAATCAGATAAGGTTGTGCCTTACAAATACAACGCTACAATATTAGAAGATGGGGGGGAAGTTCCCATCCAGCCAATGCCAGACGTTGGAAATATAGTTGATAATAGCAGGGTGACCCGTAGTAGTCATGTGTTTGCGCCGGTTATTCGAAGAGACGTTGTTGCTGGAAAGAAAATTGCTGAGAAAGATGAGCCTAAGAAGGCTGCAGGAGAGACTAGTGGAGCTACATTGGAGAAATAAGTGGATGATATCTTGAAGATAATTAAAATGAGCGACTACAAAATTGTGGACCAGTTATTGCAGACTCCTTCAAAGATATCCATCCTAGCTTTATTGATGAATTCCTCCACTCATATAGAATCACTTATGAGAGTACTAGACCAAGCTTTTGTAGAGAATGACATGTCGTTAGATCAATTCAGCAGCGTAATTGGAAACATTACATCATGTAACAACTTAAGTTTCTGCAATGATGAGCTACCAGATGAAGGGAGGAATCACAACCTGACCCTCCACATATCAATGAACTGCAAGAATGATTCGCTATCCAATGTGCTAATTGATAACGGATCCACGTTGAATGTTATACCGAGAAGTACTCTCATGAAGTTAAAGTATCAGGGAACACCTATGCACCCGAGTGGCATCATTATGAAGGCTTTTGATGGGTCAAGGAAATCTGTCATCGGTGAGGTGGACCTACCCATCCATATAGGACCACATGTGTTCTTGATAACTTTCCAGGTAATGGACATTATTCCCGCGTATAGTTGTTTGCTAGGATGGCCATGGATACACAAAGCAGGGGTTGTCACTTCAGCTCTACATCAGAAGCTAAAATTTGTGCGTGAAGGGAAGGTAGTGATCATAAATGGGGAGCAGGCATTGTTGATATCCCATCTATCCTCTTTCAGTATTGTAGAAGCGGATGAGGCTGCTGTTGGAACCCAGTTCCAAGCCTTATCCATTGACAACATAAGGAAGAATGAGAATTTTGTGGTTTCCCTGAAGGATGCGCAGCAGGTTGTGCGCAATGGTCATAATGCAGTTTGGGGACTACTTGTGGATCCACCTGTGAACAAGAACATAACTGGTCTAGGTTTCTCTTCGAGGAATGGCGAAGGCGAAATTTTGAAGTCAAAGTCTTCTGTGAACAGTTATCATGATGTTTTCTGCAGCGGAGGCTACCTCCATCCAATTGGTTCTGGAATTAATGTTGTTGAAGAGGATGAAGCAGAGCAGGAAGCACTGAATTATATGACGCATGCAGTCCGAGTTCAGAACTGGGTCACCATTAATGTTCCTGCTTGCATACATGTTTCAAAGTAATTTGTTTTGTTAATCTGCTTCTTTCTTTTGAAAAGCTTTCACTCTGCCCAAGGTGGAAGTATTAATGTTGTAGGGTTTATCTGTTTGCTATAATTGTTAAGATCATTAATAAAAGTTGTCTTTGATTCCAAAAATTATGTCTTTTATTTTCTGCCTTTTTCTTGGGAAATGGTAATAATAAAAAAAAACCTTTCAAAATAAATAATAACTGAAAATTAATCTGCATAATCACTTATTATATGTGTCAGTTTCTAAAAACAGTCATAAATCATATGTGCAGATTAATTAAAAAACCTGTTGAATACAATGACCCTGCACCCTCTCCCAACTTTGAATGTCCTGTGTTTGAGGCTGAAGAAGAAGATTATGATGATATTCTGGAAGAGGTCTCACGGTTGCTTGAGCACGAGGAAAATACCATTCAGCCATATAAAAAGCCTTTGGAAGTGGTTAGTTTGGGTTCAGAAGAAGATCTGAAGGAAGTTAAGATTGGAGCATTGTTGCATCCTGATGTAAGGAGCGGGTTGATTGAGCTGTTGAAATAATATGTGGATATTTTTGCTTGGTATTATCAAGATATGCCTGGTCTAGATACAGATATTGTCGAGCATCATTTGTCGTTGAAGCCAGAGTGTCCACCAGTTAAATAAAAGTTGAGAAGAACCCACCCGGACATGGCAGTAAAGATCAAAGAGGAGGTCCTAAAACAGATTAATGCTGGTTTTCTTGTGACATCAGTGTATCCTCAATGGATCGCCAATATTGTCCCAGTATCAAAAAAAGACGGAAAAGTCTGCATGTTCGTAGATTACAGAGATCTAAATAAATCTAGTCCAAAAGATGATTTCCCATTGCCTCACATTCACATGTTAGTGGATAGCACAGCAAAATTCAAGGTATTCTCGTTCATGGACGGATTTTCCGGGTATAATCAAATAAGAATGGCTCCAGAGGACATGGAAAAAACAACGTTTATCACACCCTGGGGAACATTCTGTTATAGAGTGATGCCCTTCGGGTTGAAGAACGCTGGTGCAACGTACCAGAGGGATATGACAACCCTATTCCATGATCTGATGCACAAAGAAATCAAAGTATATGTTGATTATATGATTTCCAAATCCCAAACTGAAGAAGGGCATGTAGAAGATCTGTTGAAGTTGTTTCGGAGTTTGAGGAAGTATCATCTCCGCCTGAATCCAAATAAATTCACCTTCAGAGTTAGATCGGGGAAACTGTTGGGTTTTATTTTTAGCCAGAAAGGAATTGAAGTTGACCCTGATAAAGTCAAAGCAATTCAAGAAATGCCAGCACCAAGAACTGAAAATCAAGTCAGAGGCTTCCTCGGGCGTTTGAATTATATCTCCAGATTTATTTCCCACATGACTGCAACATTTGAACCGATCTTTAAGTTATTAAAGAAAGATCAAGGTTGTGTGTGGACAGATGACTGCCAAAGGGAATTTGAAAGTATTAAAGAGTGTATGCTTGAACCTCCTATCTTGCTCCCTCCCGTAGAAGGAAGACCGTTGATTATGTATCTAACAGTGTTAGATAAATCCATGGGTTATATTTTGGGACAACAGGATGAAACGGGAAGGAAAGAATTCGCTATTTATTATCTCAGCAAAAAGTTCACTGATTGTGAGTCACGGTATTCTATGCTAGAAAAAACATCTTGTGCTTTGGCATGGGTGGCAAAGCGTTTGCGGCAGTATATGTTGAATCATACTACTTGGTTTATCTCCAAAATGGATCCAATCAAGTATATTTTTGAAAAGCCTGCTCTTACTAGGAGACTTGCCCGCTGGCAGATGTTGTTATCTGAATATGATATCAAGTACCGCACTCAAAAGGCTATTAAAAGTAGTGTGTTGGTAGATTACCTTGCTCACCAGCCTGTGGAAGATCATCAGTTTGCAGAATATGAATTCCCCGATGAAGATGTGATGTTCTTGAAAGTGAAAGATTGTGATGAACCATTTCCTGAGGAGGGCCCCGACCATGAATCTCGTTGGAGTATAGTATTTGATAGAGCTGTGAATGCTTATGGTAAAGGAATTAGTGTTGTGATTGTTACTCCTCATGGATCGCACATTCCTTTTACTGCGAGGTTAATATTTGATTGCACTAATAATATGGTGGAATATGAGGCTTGTATCATGGGTCTCGAAGAAGCTATTGATATCAGAATCAAGATTCTAGATGTTTATGGTGATTCAGCCTTGGTAATAAATCAGATTAATGGAGAATGGGACACTCGTCACCCTGGCTTGATCCCTTACAAAGATTATGCTAGAAGATTACTACCCTTCTTTAATAAAATTGAATTCCATCACATTCCTAGGGATGAAAATCAAATGGCAGATGCTCTGGGAACTCTGGCTTCCATGTACCAAGTAAATGCTTGGAATGATATACCCTGAATTACAGTTCGACGGCTAGATAGGTCCGCTCATATGTTTGCAACAGAGAAGGTAGCAGATGAAAAACCTTGGTATTATGATATCAAGCATTTTCTTGAGACTCAGGAATACCCGTTTAGTGCTTCAAAGAAAGATAGAAAGACACTGAGAAGATTGGCAGGCAGTTTCTTCCTCAGTGAAAATGTGCTATACAAGAGAAATTATGACATGGTCTTGCTCAGATGCGTGGATAGACACGAAGCGGACATGTTGATGCATGAGATCCATGAAGGTTCATTTGGCACTCATGCTAATGTACATTCGATGGCTAAAAGGATGCTAAGGGAAGGTTATTATTGGTTAACAATGGAATCTGATTGTTACAAATTTGCAAAGAAGTGCCATAAATGCCAGATTTACGCAGATAAATCCATGTACCTCCGACACTTCTCAATGTGATTTCCTCCCCGTGGACTTTCTCTATGTGGGGTATTGGTATGATCGGGATGATAGAACCCAAAGCTTCGAATGGGCACCGTTTTATCTTTGTAGCAATTGACTACTTTACCAAATGGGTAGAGGCTGCTTCGTATGCCAATGTTACCAAACAGGTAGTTATGCGTTTCATAAAAAACAATCTTATATTCCAGTATGGTGTGCCGAGTAGAATCATCACTGACAATGGCTCGAATTTGAACAACAAGATGATGACTGAACTGTGCGAAGAATTCAAGATTTTCCATCACAATTCATCTCCATACAGGTCAAAGATGAATGGGGCTGTTGAAGCTGCTAATAAGAATATTAAGAGAATTATCCAGAAAATGGTTGTTACTTATAAGGATTGGCATGAAATGCTCCCTTTTGCTCTACATGGATATCGAACATTTGTCCGCACTTCAATAGGAGCAACCGTGTTTTCTCTAGTGTATGGAATGGAAGATGTACTCCCTGTCGAGGTGGAGATTCCCTCGTTGCGTGTGATAATGGAAGCCAAATTGACAGAGGCTGAATGGGTTCAGAACAAGTTTGACCAATTGAATTTGATTGAAGAGAAGAGAATGACAACTTTGTGTCATGGGCAGTGATATCAGAAAAGAATGAAGAAAGCATTTGATAAAAAGGTCAAACCTCGTGAATTCAGAGAAGGTGACCTCGTGCTAAGGAAGATCATGTCTTTCAATACTGATTCTAGGGGGAAGTGGACTCCCAATTTTGAAGGCCCGTGTGTTGTCAAGAAAGCCTTCTCTGGTGGTGCATTAATTCTTGAAACTATGGATGGCGAGGAGTTCCCACGTCCCATGAATGCTGATGCAGTTAACAAATACTTTGCCTAAAGAAATAAAAGAACAGCTCGCTAAGTTGAAAACCCGAAAGGGCAGCTTAGGCAAAAAAGAGTGTCTCGATAGGCCGAAAACCTGAAAGGGCGGTCTAGGCAAAAATTAGATACATAAACAGAATAAATTTCCCGCTGAGTTGAAAACCCGCAAGGGCAGCTTAGGCAAAAGTTAGGGACTTTCTTGGCAAGTAACTACGTCAGACGAGGCTTGATCGTTGAAGCAACAATCTTCTCGGATCCTCACCATACTTCAACGGAAGTTGCTGCCCAGGATTTCAAAAGTTGTTAGGGGGATAGTGGTTATTGTATCTCAATGTATCTTTTCCATTATGTATTACCATTTCCCAAACTTTGTAATCATCCATGGAGTCTTACCATTCGCAGACTACCATTCTATTAATGAAATTCGAGCTTTTTCCCAACTCTTTGTGTTCCTATTTTTATTTAGCTTGCAAAGACTTCATTTATTACTGATAATAACTGTTAAAGCAAAAAGATAAAAAAAAAAAGCAAAATTGACTTTTCAAAAAAAAGAGAGATCTTTACAAATTCAATTTACTTTGGGACTTGTGATGAAACAATGACAATAAGAATGGTGGTCCCAAGAATGGACAAACTCCGGTTATTTTAAGAAGGTTTACTCCCTTCATGAAAGTTTTCTCAGGTCATTTTGCTGGTAGGTGTGCAATCTTTGTGTGTTTCTCAAATAGTTAAAGACGACATCAGTGGGTGCAAGGTACAGTATTAGGTTTATGATCCCATTATTACCAGTCAAGTCTTTGTTCTCTTTTGATTTTGGGTTTGCATGGTCAGAAGCCTCTGTCCCAGATTCCCCAACAAAGTCTTCCCTCATATAATGAAAGGTTTTATTCCTTTGGTGTGCTGGGATGTCGCTCTTTTTGCAGTTTTGGCATTAATATTGACTTCTTGACTTCCCGGGAAGATTATCCCAGGGCATCTCTTGTTGGAATGAGTATTCGTGATGAGAGTTTTCTCCAGGGAGGTAGGCTTGAATCCCCCAATGAGGTTTGGTTGTGTCGGCATCAGTCTGCTTTATTTGAGGCTGGTCTCGCAATCTCTAGTAGGCATGTTGCTTTTGGAAAACTATTTTCTCCGATGGAGCCGGAAGAAGGATGTTCTATCCCGATATCTATTTGATTTGGCTACGTCTGGATTATGTTTCTCCTCAGTAAAGTTAGAACAGGCAATAAACTTGGTTTCCGCAGTTTCTTTTACCTTTCTTGGATTAATCTTTCTGGTTGAAGTTTAGCCCAATATTGTTAGTACTTGAGGCGGTTTTGTTTGCTTGTACTAATCATGTATCCTTTTACCAGCATATGCACGATATCATTCATACGTTCATACATACATCATGCATTGCTAAAACTCATCGTTCATTGGTTTAGTGTTTTGACTTTTCCTGCAGCGCTCTTTGCTTAGTTGAATTTGGTTTTCCCTCTTAAGTTTATTTCTCAAAGGATGAATCTGCATTGACCGTCTTGCTCCAGTTTATTTCTGAATTGGATTTGTGGTTTTCTGAAAACTTTGGGTTTTGGTTTGTGCATTTATTTTGCACGGGAAGACTTTATCTCCTCAGCAGGAATATCGTGGCACTTCCCCGGGAAATCATATTTCCATACCTAGAAAGTCATTTCTCTTTGCAAATCCCCTTGACAATAAGTGGAAGTCTCTTTATTTGGGACAAATTACGTATTACCCTTTCCAGGCAGATTTCCTTGGTTAAAGAAGAAGTTGAGACCCGTGCTTGGCAAAACACCAGAATCTTGGGGAAACTTGATATATTTTCTCTTTCTACCTTCAGAGAATGTTGGTAGTACATCGGCAGTGAACGTCGGTGTTTGTTATCTTTTTGCTATCTTCAGTGAATGTTGATAGTTCATCGTCAGTGAACGGCGGTGATATGATATTCTCTTTCTACCTTCAGTGAACGTTGGTAGTACATCGGCAGTGAACGTTAGTGTTTGTTATCTTTTTGCTATCTTCAGTGAACGTTGATAGTTCATCGTCAGTGAACGGCGGTGATATGATATTCTCTTTCTACCTTCAGTGAATGTTGGTAGTACATCGGCAGTGAACGTTGGTGTTTGTTATCTTTTTGCTATCTTTAGTAAACGTTGATAGTTCATCATCAGTGAATGGCGGTGATATGATATTCTCTTTCTACCTTCAGTGAATGTTGGTAGTACATCAGCAGTGAACGTTGGTGTTTGTTATCTTTTTTCTATCTTCAGTGAACATTGGTAGTTCATCGTCAGTGAATGACGGTGATATGATATATATTCTCTTTCTACCTTCAGTGAATGTTGGTAGTACATCGGCAGTGAACGTCGGTGTTTGTTATCTTTTTGCTATCTTCAATGAACGTTGGTAGTTCATCGTCAGTGAACGGCGGTGATATGATATTTTCTCTCTACCTTCAGTGAACGTTGGTAGTACATCGGCAGTGAACGTCGATGCTTGTTATCCTCCTCTCTGATTCTTTTCTTGTGGTTTACCAGTAATTTATCTTCCTGGTGGGATTGCTCTTTTGTTTCTACATTTCATGTTGCATCTCTGTTGTACCCCAAAATTTGCCCTCCCATATTCTCCAAGAAATTGCCAAGCCAAGCTGCAAAAGTCCCCAAGGGTTACACAGTGCAAAGACCTCCTATACAGTCAAAACTAGGGTTTGTGTTCTGATCAAGGAAGTGAAGTTCTCAAAGGCCCAATCAAGTCTCATATGCCTACAAACATGGTCAAGTATCCTCATATCAAGTTTCAAGGCATTCAGCTCAAAATTGCACAGTCAAAACCCTAGATTGCACTACAGTCAACTGTAGGGGCAAAATGGTCATTTGACAGTCAAAAGTTCAAATTTTTGATCAACATATCATTTTGAAGCCACAAACATCATTTGATCAATGCTTGATCATGATTCTCAAAATTTGGCTCAGAAATCATCAAGGAGGCAAAAGTTACTATATTTGGACAGCTGAAAAAGTCAACTGAAATTGACCAGGGCATAACTTTCACATGGATTATCAGAAAAATTCCATCCAAAGCTCATTTTGAAGAGAAAGACATTTCCTACAATTCATCTTCATATTCCAAGTCCAAGAAATGCTCTCACAAAAAGTTATCAATTTCAACATTATAGGTCATTTTCAAAAGTCAACAAAAAGGGACTTTAAGTCAAAGACCATAACTTGAGATTGGTAAATCAAAATGACATGGGACCAAAGGCATTGGTTAGAGGACTCAAAGACCTTTCCACAATGTCCAAGAACATGAGAAAAACTTAAAAATTGAGCAAGTTATGCCTTGTGGAAGTTGGGAAATTTTTGGATATTTTGAAAAGTCAACAATGCTTCAAATGACCTAAAATTGCTAATGGGCCCATTTTTCTTCCATGATTCATCATTCCAAGCATGTGCATGACCACTTGGCCCAAAGGGAAGTATTTTCTCATTTTTTATTTATTTATTTGAATTATTATTCATATTAATTCATTTAAATTATATAAATATGTGGAAAATATAAAGCTTGACCTAAAAAATCTTTTTATACATGTTTTAAGGTCAAGATCTCGTGCACATCCCAATATGGCAAGATTTGGTTGATTTGAGCATGATTGAACAAAAATGCACATGAAAAAAAGATATGGAAGATCCTTAGAAAATCAAATATGCAAAACCATTATGGCATTGGATTTTATTGAGTTTTGTTGACCTAAAAGCTTCACTACATAATCAGAAACACAACCCTAATCCTGGTAGACTCTAAGCTGCGCAAAAGAATACATTACAAACTTGGAAAATTCACCAAAAAATACAAAACTGAAATCAGGGTTAGAGGTCAATTCAAAGCATAAGAATTGTTCCATTAGCTTCCTCAAGGTTCTCTGAACGTATTCCAATCCCTACCATCAACTCAAACGCAAAGAATTGGTAAAACGAACTCAAACTGTACCAAGAAAAGTCCATGATCGTATTTTGATTTCCAGACATCCTCATTGCATTTTAATTGTATATTCATGTTCCTTATGATGTTTTGAGACTAACCATCATGTTTAATTGAGTTTTCATGCGCCATATACAGATTTGCCATGGTTATGTTCTAGGGTTTCACGAGCTTTGATTTGGGTATTTCATAATGCTGTAAAATTGAGACTCATCAGTACCATAAAAAAAATCAGCACGATTGGACGGTCAATATACAACCCTCGCGCCTAATTTATGTTCGATGAGGGCCTAATCGCTATTATGGAATTTGGCTTGTTTTGAGGGGGTTCAAAACCCCCGTTAACCTTTCTCTATTTTTCAGGCAAAACGAAATCTTGGGGAAGACGATGAAGTGGCGTGCATTGGTTGGATAATTTGAATTTTTCGCGCTTTTAGCCACTGATGCATTGTTTTGTATTATATTATTCATTGTATATTTAGTTAACAAACGCGTGGTAATGGTCCAGTGGCAATTAGGTGTGTTGGCAATCCGCATGACCTGGGTTCGAGACCCAGGTCCTTACTTTCCTTCATATTTTTCTTCATAAAATGCTCCCATGCAGCTTCAGCGCTATGGTTCACCATATGCCTTCATCATCCGTCCATCCACGTATCTAACAAATTCCAATCAAAGGCTGAGATTGGATGTACATCATAAGCCTGGTCAAAGGGTTAACACGCTAGTGGCAAAAGTCAATGGACCTGAAGCATTGGGCCTGATTTCCTAAGTCCATACCTCCATATTGGGGACCTCCACCCCCCCTGGTTTGCAAGTTTTTTTCTTATATCTTTTTTTAATTATTATTTTTATTTGTTTTATTGTTTTAATTTAATTCATTATTTTTACAATACATAAAAAATGCCTAAAAAAATCAGAAAAAGATAAAAACATAATAAATTATTTTATTCCAATACTTTCATGAATAAATTAATATGTAATTATTTAGTTTAATTAGGTTGCAAATTTTAAATTCTTTTAAACAAAAATACAAAAAAATATAGAATTAGGTTTAATGAATTCTTTTTATTCCTTTTTAATTTTCCCTTTTTTTTCATGATAATAATATTACTTATTTTATTTTCATTAAGCTGCATGTAAATTAACTTAGATTTAAATTAGGTTAAAACTTAATATTTTCACAATAAACTTAGAAAACCATTAGAATTAGGGTTTGACGCTTCATTTTAATTTTAATTAATTATTTTTTCTATTAAATTTTAATAACCAAAAATACCAAAAAAAAACATTCTTTTTAATTCTTAATTTCAATTCCATTATTAATAATATTTTGCAAAAGGGTCCAACGCCCTCGTTCGTAATTTATTTAATTTGCGTATTTATTCTATTTCGCTTAAATAGTTATGTATCTGTCCCGAAGCCATGTAACTTAAACTTTTCGCACTTTCTTTTACTTTATTTATCTTCTGTCAAATCGGGTCCGGTTTAATTTTGGCGATGTGGGCCCGCGCCATTTGTAATAGCCTTAGAATTTACTTTTCCCGCAAATATTAACTGTTAAATAAGCATGCAAGAATGGATGTACATAATAAAATCAAGCGTAGATCACCCTAACATGACAAGACAAAAATCAATGAAAATGACACACAAATCGCACACACCACCCCTAGGGTACGCCTCACTGTTTCCTTGCCTCGAAAGGTGATCGTCGAGTAGAGGATGTCTTAGTAAGTCCTCATGATCCGGGAACCTGGCATGAGGGTAGCTTCTAAGGTGTCTTCCCATTGCTCTGGTGATCACCATGTCCCTACAAACTCGAATTGACCCGAACACCTCCAACGGTGGTGCTACCTACCTCTCAATGGTGGGATAGCACTACTTTAAGGACATTTACACAGACGAATTCCTTAGGGTAGGTAGGTTCTCGTAGATACTTGCTCTCTTTAAAAACAAAACAAAAATTCTTTTCACACCAACACTTTTCAAAAGCTTTCAAAGCAAATTTTTCAAACACTCTGACGTACGAGTCGAACTGAAATTTTTCAAAGAAACTTTTTTAAACCCACATTGAAAAGCAAACAAACATTTTTGAAAACACATTGAGCAAGTATCTAAGAGCCCATGGATAACCATGGATAGAAAGGGTGCTAACACCTTCCCTTTCTATAACCTACCTCCCGAACCGAGAGCAATCTCTATAAGGAATTTTTCTGTGCTTTTGTCCTTTCCATTTGGAGAAAATAAAAGACGGTGGCGACTCTTGCTTCCGTGACATTTCGCGAACCAGCGTTAAACAGTCAGTTCCAGATCCACCGATCACAGAACTGGCGACTCTGCTGGGGAAACCTTTAAAGTGAGGTGTACCTTAGGGCTAGCTCATAACTATGTTTTCAATTGTCTTCTTTGCTTGCTTTATTATTGTGGGTACTGTCTTGGGAGTTCTATAGATCCTAACCCGGATCTGGGGGATACCTTCTTAGAAAGTAGCAACAAGACTGTGAGGGAACTGTGCGGGGTATACCGACATGGTTGAAGCAGTCTGCTACGTTGATGTGGCACTTTGGTGTGTACCGGTAACCCTTGAGTTCAGTCAAGGAGAGTACGGGGCCTCCGCGTGGTGTCGTGAAGCATCAACAGACCTTAGGAACCTTAATTGAACTATCTTGGCCTCTTTAGGGTAGTGAGATAACTGACTTTGGTGCAGTCCAAGGTTGGTTGATACTCGATACTACACTCAATTGAGGGTTGCTTTCCTGGAATATTTCGGTCGCCAGTTCAGTGGCTAAATCGAAACGATGAACAATGAAAGTAATCCCGTGATATTGGGAACCTTAGAACCCGGTTACTTTGATTAGGACAGGTTGAACCCACCAACTTCAAGAGGGTACTACCCAGCCCCCATGCTGGCCTTAAACCTTAAGGGCTTGTCTTGTGTGCCTTGTTTGCCCTACATGTTTGTCTTTGTAAATATCTGTGGTGTGTTTAATCATAGCATCATGACATCATCCAGCATCATACGCATTGACTAACCATTTCAGGGGTTCGAATTTTCATCTTTGTTCTTGTTTTGTAGGACATGGAAACTGTTCGTAGAAAGACAATTCAGGTCAGTCTTGTAAGGATCCCTCCTCAGCTTAAGGAGCTTATATCCAGGATTCCCGAGAACTCTTCATTCAGTGAAAGGCATGGAAGCCTCATCAGCTTGGTCAACACCAACATTGAGGAAGATATGATAAAGGTCTTGTTCCAATTCTTTGATCCTTTGCATCACTGTTTTACCTTCTTGGACTATCAGTTGGTACCTACATTGGAGGAGTTCTCCCGGCTCCTGAAGATCCCTATCCTTGATCAGCTACCCTTCAATGGTACAGAAAAGGAACCTAAGCTTGAAGAGATTGCTAAAGCCTTGCACCTACAGTCATCTGACCTCAAGGGACATTGGGAAGTTAGAAGTGGTATCAAAGGGTTCTTAGCCAGGTTTCTGTTTGAGAAGGCCCTTGAATGTTGGAACTCCCTTGACTTGCAAGCTTTTGAAGAAGTGGTAGCCCTCCTTGTCTATGGTTTGGTGTTGTTTCCTAACCCAGATCAGCTTATTGATATCAGTGCTGTCCAGATCTTTATGTCCAGGAATCCTATACCTACGTTGCTGGGGGACATCCTTCACTCATGTTACACTCGAACCATGAGAAAAAGAGGTGTCCTTATGTGTTGCACTCCTCTCCTGGGAAGGTGGTTTATTTCGCACCTTCCCCAATCAGTCTTGAAGAATGAGCGGGGTTTGAGATGGTCACAACGGTTGATGACTCTTACACATGCAGATATACATTGGTGTCCCAGGTCCAGAGAAGATGTCACTATCATCGATCGTTGCGGGGAGTACCCTAATGTTCCTTTATTTGGAATCAGAGGAGGTATTACTTATAGCCCATGCCTGGCTTGGAGACAGTTTGGTTATGCTCGGAAGGATGGTCCTCATGACATGTTAATTCCTGACATAGTTTTTGACTTCGACAATGATACTCAAGGACTTCGCCAGAGATTTATCAGAGCTTGGAGGATGCCCAGTAGGATAGACAGCAAGACACTGGGGCACAGGAACTCCATCCCTTTGGAGCCTTATCTCAAGTGGGTACGCGCCCGCTCTCAGAAGTTAGTGATGCCTTATCCTCACATGCTCCCAGTAATCAAAGAGCCAGTCTTGGAAGGGGAAGTGTCCCACATTATTCAGCACCCTGATATGCCCACATCCTGGGAAGAGATGCAGAAGAGCTGGATCCAGCTTAAGGAAGAACGAAATTCTCTCGAGACTAGTCTGCATGCCAGTGAAAAGAAGGTCTTGGAGCTCACCCGCCTGTTGCATGAAGAGAGGAATCTCAACACTTACATAGCTCCGAAAAGGATGCGCAGTGTATTCTGAGATTGATTTGATTTTTGTACCTTTTGCCCATGAGGCTTGATGTATTAAACAATGATTTCTTTAATGATAACGTGTGTTCCTTTTTGTCTACAACAAATTTGAACTTTCGAACCCTTGAATGCATTGCATACGCATTTCATACATCATGTGCATATCAGGTTTTCCCTTTTCAGGTTGCTTACAGTTCTTCGCTATTTATTGCAGCATCATGAATCCCGAATCTGCATCAACCGAGACATCAATCAAGGCTCTTCAGGCGCAGAATGCGCAGTTTCAAGAACTAATCAAGGGTCTAGCTAAAGGCCAAGAAGAACTGAAAGCTATGCTCCTGAAGAAGGAGAAGAAGAAGAAGAGAAGAACTGTTCTGTTCAACTCGGGCCGAAGGTTTGGTAATACTCTGCAGCATGAAGAGGCTGGTTCTTCTGTTGGCAAGAGTCCTTCTCAGGCAGAAGTCAAGGTTCCTAGTCCGGTCGTCTCCGACAACGAGACAGATTTTGATGAAGAGCAGTACCCTCCTGCAGACGACAGGTACAAGCAACTGGAGGATAGGTTGAAGGCTATGGAGGTGCAACAGGCACCTGGGCTGGATTTCGGAGATCTGGATTTGTCGACTGGTGTGATTATCCCGCATAAGTTCAAAGCACCCACCTTCTCCAAGTATGACGGGGCGTCTTGTCCCAAGCTGCACTTAAGGTCCTATGTTCGGAAAATTCAGCCGTACTCTGCGGATAAGAATCTATGGATCCACTTCTTCCAGGAGAGTCTTTCAGGGACTCATCTCGAATGGTTCTATCAGCTGGATGGGACCAAAGTTCGTAACTGGGAGGAGTTAGCTACTGCTTTCTACAAGCAGTATCAGTATAATGCTGACCTTGCCCCCACACGTACCCAACTCCAGGGTATGGCGTTAGGTGCAAGCGAAGGTTTTAAGGAGTACGCTCAGAAGTGGAGAGACCTGGCTGGCAGGGTGCAGCCACCATTGACTGATCGGGAGTTGGTTGACATGTTCTTGGGGACCCTATCTGGGCCATTTTTCAACCATCTCATCGGGAATTCTTCTGCTGGGTTCACTGATTTGATCTTGACTGGAGAGAGAATCGAAGCTGGGCTGAAATCTGGGAAGATTGTGAAGGGTGCATCATCTAGTTCGGAAAAGAAACCATTCAAGAAGGAGTCTAGTGCCGTGTATGGTTCCAGGAAATCGGAGAGACCTGAGCACCGCCAATCTGTCAGTGCGGTGATGATTGCTAAGCCTGCTGCCGCTCCTCGGTCGAATAATCCTCAAAGGGCTGAAAGACCCCGGCGAGAGTTCACCCGGTTAAGCATGACCCTATCACAGATTCTGCCACAGTTGCTAGCCACCAACTTAGTGACTGTCAGGGAGGCTCCAAAGTTCCCCAATACAACATCTCCAAAGTACAACCCGAATGCTCGTTGTGCTTACCATTCAGAAAGCCCATGGCACTCTACCGATGACTGTTGGGCACTAAAGAACAAGCTGCAGGACCTCATTGACGCTAAGGAGGTACAGTTCGAGGCATCTGACAAGCCTAATGTGGTGACAGCTCCCCTGCCTGCTCATGGAGTTAATGCTATTGGGGTTGAAGAGGAAGTTGATGAAGCTGAGTTTGATAGCTGGATCTACCCGGCAACTGACGAAGGACTTAACAATTGGAGCGCAAAGGACAATCTCCCTGTTTCTTTTGTTACTAAGTAATGAATTCCTATGTTTTGTTATTTTGTAATAAACAATGATAAACTCTATGGCCCGGTGTCTTACCCGAGGCACCGTGGTTCTATTTGTGAGGGCATACAAACTGTCATTTCATATATCATGAATGAAAATCTTGGACGTTTTTCGCATTGCAAATATTGTGTTCCTTTTCTGTCTTTCTTTTCCTTTACATAATTTTCAAAACAGCTGTATTTACACACACACTCACTCATACAGGTTCCAATCCACTCTGGATCTCACTGATAACAGCTCTGCTACTGCCAATTATGACTTCGAAAATCCGATCAACTTAGCTGAAGACGAAGGTGAAGATGATTGCGAAGTGCCCGGCGAGCTTGCAAGACTGTTGCTTCAGGAAGAGAGGGCAATTCAACCCCATGAAGAGCCAGTGGAAACAATAAACCTGGGTACTGAAGCAGACAGGAGAGAGGTAAAGATTGGTGCCAACCTAGAGCTCAGCGTGAAGCAACGGTTAACCAAGATGTTACATGACTATATGGAGATCTTTGCCTGGTCCTACGAAGACATGCCCGGGTTGGATACCGACATTGTGGTCCATCACTTGCCAACTAAGGAAGACTGCCCCCCAGTTAAGCAAAAGGTCCGTCGGATGCGTCCAGAGATGTCTGAGAAGATTAAAGCCGAGGTCATGAAACAGTTTGATGCCGGGTTCCTTGCAGTGACTTCTTACCCTCAGTGGGTTGCTAATGTGGTGCCGGTACCTAAAAAGGATGGTAAGGTCAGAATGTGTGTCGATTACAGGGATCTGAACAGGGTCAGCCCCAAGGATGACTTCCCCTTACCTCACATTGATGTCCTTGTTGATAATACAGCTCAGCACAAGGTGTTCTCTTTCATGGATGGCTTTTCAGGTTACAATCAGATCAAGATGGCACCTGAAGACATGGAAAAGACTACATTTGTCACTCAGTGGGGCACCTTCTGTTACAAGGTCATGCCATTTGGATTAAAGAACGCTGGGGCAACCTACCAACGTGCCATGGTTGCTTTATTTCATGATATGATCCGTCATGAGATAGAAGTGTATGTGGACGACATGATCGCAAGGTCCCAGACTGAGGAAGAGCATCTAGATCATCTACAGAAGTTGTTTGACCGGTTGAAACTGTACAAGCTGAGATTGAACCCGAACAAGTGCACCTTCGGGGTAAGATCTGGAAAGTTGCTAGGCTTCGTGGTCAGTGATAAAGGTATTCAAGTGGACCCTGCTAAGGTCAAAGCTATTCAAGAGATGCCAGTTCCCAAGACAGAGAAGGAAGTCAGAGGCTTTTTAGGACGCCTGAATTACATTGCTCGATTCATCTCACATCTGACTGCTACCTGTGAGCCAATCTTCAAGCTGCTGAAGAAAGATCAGGTAGTACGTTGGAACGATGAATGTCAGGCTGCCTTCGACAGAATCAAAGAGTATCTCCAAGAACCACCTATCCTTATGCCACCGGTTGAAGGGAGACCTCTGATACTATACCTGACAGTGCTCGACAATTCAATGGGGTGTGTGCTGGGGCAGCATGACGAGTCTGGCCGAAAAGAGCATGCCATTTATTACCTTAGCAAAAAGTTTACCGACTGTGAGACCCGATACTCACTGCTCGAGAAAACTTGCTGCGCTTTGGTATGGGCTGCTCGCCGGCTGAGACAGTATATGCTGACTCACACTACCTTGTTGATCTCAAAAATGGATCCTATAAAGTACATATTCGAGAAGCCTGCGCTGTCTGGGAGAATTGCAAGATGGCAAATGATCTTGACGGAATATGACATTCAATATACAACCCAGAAAGCCATCAAGGGAAGTGTATTGGCAGACCACTTAGCACATCAAGCTGTAGATGATTATCAGTCCATGAACTTCGAGTTTCCGGATGAAAGCAATATGATCGTAACTGATTGTGAAGTACCTGGACCGGATGAAGGACCTGAACCAGGATCCCGATGGTCTATGCACTTTGACGGAGCCTCCAATGCTTTGGGAAATGGTATCGGCGCCATCATCATATCTCCTCAAGGTACTCATACTCCACTCACTGCCCGGCTATGTTTCAACTGTACCAATAACATGGCGGAGTATGAGGCGTGTATCATGGGTCTTCAAGCTGCGATCGACCTAAGGATCAAATTTCTAAGTGTCTTCGGAGATTCCGCTCTTGTGATCAATCAGATCAAAGGAGAGTGGGATACGAAACATCCAAACTTGATTCCTTACAGAGAATGTGTGTTGACCCTGATTCCCCACTTCACAGAGATAACATTTGAGCATTTTCCAAGAGAAGAGAATCAGTTAGCGGACGCGTTAGCTACAATGTCTTCAATGTTCAAAGTCAAATGGGATAATGAGGCTCCCCGGATCATCATCTGGAAACTGGACGAACCGGCATACTGTTGTGATCTCGAAACTGAATTGGTAACTGAGAAGCCTTGGTACCACGAAGTAAAGAGATATCTGGAAGCCCAGGAATACCCTGAAGGTGCCTCTGTCAATGATAAAAAGTTCCTGAGGAGGTTCGCAGCCAAGTTCTTCCTAAGTAACGGCATCTTGTACAAGAGAAACCATGATTCAACCTTACTGCGCTGTGTGGATAAGATTGAAGCAGAAAGGATCATGGAAGAGCTACATGAAGGGACCTTTGGTACGCATTCCAGTGGACACACTATGGCTAAGAAGATCCTACGGGCAGGATATTACTGGTCCACCATGGAAGCTGACTGCTACCAACACTCCAGGACATGCCACAAGTGCCAGATCTATGCAGATAAGGTGCATGTTCCTCCGGTTCCCCTGAATGTTCTGACTGCGCCTTGGCCGTTTGCAATGTGGGGCATAGACATGATCGGTGAGATAAAACCTACGGCATCTAATGGACATCGCTTCATCCTAGTGGCGATTGATTATTTTACGAAGTGGGTTGAGGCAGCCTCCTATGCTACGGTAACCAAGACTGTCGTGGCACGGTTCATTCGGCATAACCTGATCTGTTGGTACGGCGTCCCTGAGCGGATTATTACAGACAACGGTACCAATCTAAACAACAAGATGATCGCTGAGCTCTGCGAACAGTTCAAAATACAGCACCACAATTCTTCTCCTTACAGACCGAAGATGAATGGGGCTGTAGAAGCAGCTAACAAGAACATCAAGAAAATCGTGCAGAAAATGACAGTCACTTATAAAGATTGGCACGAGATGTTACCGTTCGCTCTGCATGGGTACCGTACCTCAGCTAGGACGTCAACCAGGGCAACTCCTTTCTCTCTGGTTTATGGCATGGAGGCAGTCTTGCCGATCGAAGTGCAAATTCCCTCTCTCCAGATAATGAAGGATGCAAATCTGAACGAAGATGATTGGATCCAGACACGACTTGATCAGCTCAACCTCATTGACGAAAAGAGACTTGCTGCTATCTGTCATGGTCAGACGTATCAGAAACGGATGATCAGGGCATTTAACAAAAAGGTCAGACCACAGGAATATCAAGTCGGGGATCTGGTGATCAAGCGAATCATCCTTCCTCAGAGTGATCCAAGGGGCAAATGGACCCCTACGTACGAAGGGCCATTTGTGGTTAAGCATGTGTTCTCAGGAGGAGCCATGATATTGACTAACATGGATGGTGACGACCTTCTTCACCCCGCCAATGCAGACATAGTTAAAAAATACTACGCATGAAAAAAGACCCGCTAGGCTGACATGCCTAGGCAAAAATTAGGGCTTCCCGTCGAACCAAAAGGGTTCGGGCAAAATGAAGGGATGAAAATGAAAAAATCTGTACACCCGGCAAGTCGAAAACCTGAAAAGGCGGCTTGGGCAAAAATGGGTATCCCGGTGGACTGAAAACCCGAAAGGGCGGTCCAGGAAAAAATTAGGGATAAAAGCGTAATACTATGTCTCATTGGATCACCTTGCATCCAGAATCCGGTATCTACATCAAGTTCAGACGGCATCGATCAGTCAGCTTCACCTTCAACCAAGGTCATCAAGTGATGAGACGCTCAGAGTCATAAAGACAATAGCAGAGTTGAAACCCAGTGGATCATCCATATTTCACACAGCTGTTTTATTCTCTTTTGTACAAAACTTGTATAAACTCTCTTGTTCGGCGGCGTTCTCTTACTAGGACGTCAGCCTCTTGTATACAAAATGCCTATTTTCAGGCCATTCAAAATCAATACAAATATATTTTCAGTTAAACGTGCCAAGTGTTTTTCTTTTTTCTGTTTTGTTTTGCGAAGAACGTCCAAGGTTCAATTTGTGATATATGCATTGACAATAATTTGCTAACTCATAAATATTTGCATACGAAACAAAGGAATCAATTGCAGGTGACACTAGAAACAGGGGCAATAAAGAGTTGTCTAAACAATCCAGTTGTTCTATCCTCTAAGGTACCAAGGTAGGTTCAGCTAAAAAAAACATGACCCGTATACCTGAATTCCCCAGAGAGTGGTTCAGCAAAAACAGTACATTTCTCTCCAAGCAAAATTATCAAATATCAAGGAAATTGAGTATCCTCCAGTCGATATCAATATTCCCCAGCAGCATGTATATTCATAACAAGCATCCCCGGCAGTCTTGGTCTAAAGATTGTTCCCCGGCGGCATATCAAACATTCAAAGGAATCACTTCCCCGACATAGTTCAAAACTTCCCCAGGAAAATCCAGTTCCCCCAGGAAATTTGGAATTCATATCCCCAAGCAATAGGCTTATCCCCAGTAGATTCTGGAAGCTTATCCCCTCGCAGAACACGAACGCGTCGCCCGGCTCTATTCAAAGAGTTATTTCCTCAATAGGATATAACTAGGTTATCCTCAGCCAAAAGCCACGGAAAGGTCGTCGTCAACGTAGTTCTTTCCTACCCCCAGCGAAGTCTATCAACACTTCAAACAACAAGGGTATCCCCAGCAAGTTATTATCTACACTCAGCAAAGTATCTCCCCACAGAGTATTGCTTCCCAGCATGGTCGCTAGAATATCTTTTCTCCCCGCAGAATCTTCCATTTGCCAAGTTTATTCCGCAACGGAGTCATCTTCTACCGGTATTCTTGCAGCTATTATCCCCAGCGAAAGTAAAAGCTTATTCTTCAACATCAGCCCAGGATATGACTTCCCGGCACCCGTCAAGGATTTACTTTCCTAGACGAAAACATTCATAAAATGTCACATACATACATCATTATAGCATGCATAACGCATCATATCATACAAATCTCATTTATGTTGAGAACATCATTGCTTGATCCATATCATGCATTACATATGACTGACCTTACCTTTCAGGAAAGACGCAGTTAAAATGCTCAAACATATTTCAAAGCCTTCTCTAGTCCAGCTAAATCGACTCCCAACAGATTTTTCTGATAAAGACTCAGCAGAAGTTATGGTCCCCTCTCCGGCAAGTGCGTGAGGTGGTAATTCCTTCTTCAGATGTTTCCCTCACCGACGATGAGTGTGAGGTGATAATCTCCCTATGGTTCCCTCTCCGGCAAGTGCGTGAGGTGGTAATTCCTTTTCAGATATTTCCCTCTCCGACGATGAGTGTGAGGTGATAGTCTCCTATGGTCCCCTCTCCGACAAGTGCGTGAGGTGGTAATTCCTTTTTCAGATGTTTCCCTCTCCGACGGTGAGTGAGGTGATAGTCTCCTATGGTCCCCTCTCCGGCAAGTGCGTGAGGTGGTAATTCCTTCTTCAGATGTTCCCCTCTCCGACGATGAGTGTGAGGTGATAGTCTCCTATGGTCCCCTCTCCGACAAGTGCGTGAGGTGGTAATTCCTTCTTCAGATGTTTCCCTCTCCGACGATGAGTGTGAGGTGATAGTCTCTTATGGTCCCCTCTCCGGCAAGTGCGTGAGGTGGTAATTCCTTTTCAGATATTTCCCTCTCCGACGATGAGTGTGAGGTGATAGTCTCTTATGGTTCCCTCTCCGACGGTGTGTAAGGTGACAATTCCTTTTCCTATGATTCCCCTCTCCGACGGCGAGTGAGGTGATTCCCTTTCAGATTATAATTGCTTATGGCTCTCTTCCCGATCCTGCGAAGATGGTAATTCCCGCCAAGATTTTTCTCAACGAGCGTTGTTGAAGTTAAAGTCACACAAGGTTCTCTTACCATTCACGCTAAGGCAGCAACCATATCTGGTCCATTCATCATCTTTTGAAGCTCCAGACTCAGCTCCTGTAACCAGTCAGGACATATCTATACCAAGCACCTAAAATCAGCTCTTGCAACGTGTCAGGTACTCATTTTTCTGTTTTGCAGGTATGCAGGTTCTCGCTAAGGAATCTCCTATGCGATCAACATCCAGATGGCATCTATAAGCCCATCATCCTATCCAAGCGACCTCTAAATGGCATCTATAAGCCCATTCCACCATCACTGCTACTATGTGAGCGCAAATTTCTGGGCACTCTAGTGTCCAATCATCTTCTACCCTCGGATTACGAAAGGCACGCCAGCCAATCTGCATCCTCAGGTCTAAGAAGATTGAACAGGGGCAACTGTTGTACCCCAAAATTTGCCCTCCCATATTCTCCAAGAAATTGCCAAGCCAAGCTGCAAAAGTCCCCAAGGGTTACACAGTGCAAAGACCTCCTATACAGTCAAAACTAGGGTTTGTGTTCTGATCAAGGAAGTGAAGTTCTCAAAGGCCCAATCAAGTCTCATATGCCTACAAACATGGTCAAGTATCCTCATATCAAGTTTCAAGGCATTCAGCTCAAAATTGCACAGTCAAAACCCTAGATTGCACTACAGTCAACTGTAGGGGCAAAATGGTCATTTGACAGTCAAAAGTTCAAATTTTTGATCAACATATCATTTTGAAGCCACAAACATCATTTGATCAATGCTTGATCATGATTCTCAAAATTTGGCTCAGAAATCATCAAGGAGGCAAAAGTTACTATATTTGGACAGTTGAAAAAGTCAACTGAAATTGACCAGGGCATAACTTTCACATGGATTATCAGAAAAATTCCATCCAAAGCTCATTTTGAATAGAAAGACATTTCCTACAATTCATCTTCATATTCCAAGTCCAAGAAATGCTCTCACAAAAAGTTATCAATTTCAACATTATAGGTCATTTTCAAAAGTCAACAAAAAGGGACTTTAAGTCAAAGACCATAACTTGATATTGGTAAATCAAAATGACATGGGACCAAAGGCATTGGTTAGAGGACTCAAAGACCTTTCCAAAATGTCCAAGAACATGAGAAAAACTTAAAAATTGAGCAAGTTATGCCTTGTGGAAGTTGGGAAATTTTTGGATATTTTGAAAAGTCAACAATGCTTCAAATGACCTAAAATTGCTAATGGGCCCATTTTTCTTCCATGATTCATCATTCCAAGCATGTGCATGACCACTTGGCCCAAAGGGAAGTATTTTCTCATTTTTTATTTATTTATTTGAATTATTATTCATATTAATTCATTTAAATTATATAAATATGTGGAAAATATAAAGCTTGACCTAAAAAATCTTTTTATACATGTTTTAAGGTCAAGATCTCGTGCACATCCCAATATGGCAAGATTTGGTTGATTTGAGCATGATTGAACAAAAATGCACATGAAAAAAAGATATGGAAGATCCTTAGAAAATCAAATATGCAAAACCATTATGGCATTGGATTTTATTGAGTTTTGTTGACCTAAAAGCTTCACTACATAATCAGAAACACAACCCTAATCCTGGTAGACTCTAAGCTGCGCAAAAGAATACATTACAAACTTGGAAAATTCACCAAAAAATACAAAACTGAAATCAGGGTTAGAGGTCAATTCAAAGCATAAGAATTGTTCCATTAGCTTCCTCAAGGTTCTCTGAACGTATTCCAATCCCTACCATCAACTCAAACGCAAAGAATTGGTAAAACGAACTCAAACTGTACCAAGAAAAGTCCATGATCGTATTTTGATTTCCAGACATCCTCATTGCATTTTAATTGTATATTCATGTTCCTTATGATGTTTTGAGACTAACCATCATGTTTAATTGAGTTTTCATGCGCCATATACAGATTTGCCATGGTTATGTTCTAGGGTTTCACGAGCTTTGATTTGGGCATTTCATAATGCTGTAAAATTGAGACTCATCAGTACCATAAAAAAAATCAGCGCGATTGGACGGTCAATATACAACCCTCGCGCCTAATTTATGTTCGATGAGGGCCTAATCGCTATTATGGAATTTGGCTTGTTTTGAGGGGGTTCAAAACCCCCGTTAACCTTTCTCTATTTTTCAGGCAAAACGAAATCTTGGGGAAGACGATGAAGTGGCGTGCATTGGTTGGATAATTTGAATTTTTCGCGCTTTTAGCCATTGATGCATTGTTTTGTATTATATTATTCATTGTATATTTAGTTAACAAACGCGTGGTAATGGTCCAGTGGCAATTAGGTGTGTTGGCAATCCGCATGACCTGGGTTCGAGACCCAGGTCCTTACTTTCCTTCATATTTTTCTTCATAAAATGCTCCCATGCAGCTTCAGCGTTATGGTTCACCATATGCCTTCATCATCCGTCCATCCACGTATCTAACAAATTCCAATCAAAGGCTGAGATTGGATGTACATCATAAGCCTGGTCAAAGGGTTAACACGCTAGTGGCAAAAGTCAATGGACCTGAAGCATTGGGCCTGATTTCCTAAGTCCATACCTCCATATTGGGGACCTCCACCCCCCCTGGTTTGCAAGTTTTTTTCTTATATCTTTTTTTTAATTATTATTTTTATTTGTTTTATTGTTTTAATTTAATTCATTATTTTTACAATACATAAAAAATGCCTAAAAAAATCAGAAAAAGATAAAAACATAATAAATTATTTTATTCCAATACTTTCATGAATAAATTAATATGTAATTATTTAGTTTAATTAGGTTGCAAATTTTAAATTCTTTTAAACAAAAATACAAAAAAATATAGAATTAGGTTTAATGAATTCTTTTTATTCCTTTTTAATTTTCCCTTTTTTTTCATGATAATAATATTACTTATTTTATTTTCATTAAGTTGCATGTAAATTAACTTAGATTTAAATTAGGTTAAAACTTAATATTTTCACAATAAACTTAGAAAACCATTAGAATTAGGGTTTGACGCTTCATTTTAATTTTAATTAATTATTTTTTCTATTAAATTTTAATAACCAAAAATACCAAAAAAAAACATTCTTTTTAATTCTTAATTTCAATTCCATTATTAATAATATTTTGCAAAAGGGTCCAACGCCCTCGTTCGTAATTTATTTAATTTGCGTATTTATTCTATTTCGCTTAAATAGTTATGTATCTGTCCCGAAGCCATGTAACTTAAACTTTTCGCACTTTCTTTTACTTTATTTATCTTCTGTCAAATCGGGTCCGGTTTAATTTTGGCGATGTGGGCCCGCGCCATTTGTAATAGCCTTAGAATTTACTTTTCCCGCAAATATTAACTGTTAAATAAGCATGCAAGAATGGATGTACATAATAAAATCAAGCGTAGATCACCCTAACATGACAAGACAAAAATCAATGAAAATGACACACAAATCGCACACACCACCCCTAGGGTACGCCTCACTGTTTCCTTGCCTCGAAAGGTGATCGTCGAGTAGAGGATGTCTTAGTAAGTCCTCATGATCCGGGAACCTGGCATGAGGGTAGCTTCTAAGGTGTCTTCCCATTGCTCTGGTGATCACCATGTCCCTACAAACTCGAATTGACCCGAACACCTCCAACGGTGGTGCTACCTACCTCTCAATGGTGGGATGGCACTACTTTAAGGACCTTTACACAGACGAATTCCTTAGGGTAGGTAGGTTCTCGTAGATACTTGCTCTCTTTAAAAACAAAACAAAAATTCTTTTCACACCAACACTTTTCAAAAGCTTTCAAAGCAAATTTTTCAAACACTCTGACGTACGAGTCGAACTGAAATTTTTCAAAGAAACTTTTTTAAACCCACATTGAAAAGCAAACAAACATTTTTGAAAACAAATTGAGCAAGTATCTAAGAGCCCATGGATAACCATGGATAGAAAGGGTGCTAACACCTTCCCTTTCTATAACCTACCTCCCGAACCGAGAGCAATCTCTATAAGGAATTTTTCTGTGCTTTTGTCCTTTCCATTTGGAGAAAATAAAAGACGGTGGCGACTCTTGCTTCCGCGACATTTCGCGAACCAGCGTTAAACAGTCAGTTCCAGATCCACCGATCACAATCTCCAATGCTACTTTGCGTCTCTTTTGTTCCACTCATATGCATTCATATGCATAAATGTTTGCATGGCATCTTAGGGCCAAAAACAGGGTGTGTTTTATATTTAAGTGTCTTCAATCACGTCGACATGAAGATTTTTAACCTTCGTATCTCCGGATAGAAGAAACTTAAATAAGGGCAGTTGTTGTACCCCAATTTTTCCCCTAAGATCCCTTTATCATACCATATTTTTTCAATCACCACAAAATCACATTAGGGCTTTTGGTTCTTCTCCCTATCTTTAGCCTTGCTCTTTGAAGAGTTACCAAGCACCTTGACTTGTTTTCTTTGGTGATCATGGATATTTTGCTTTGATTTTCTCTCTAAATTAACAAATACAATATTGGTTTGTCTTAATTGTTAATAATGTAGGTAAAGGCAATGAGGTTTGGCAAGTTGCATCATGGGTTCATGAGTTTATTTCCATGCCCTAGCCAAAGCTTGAGAGATTCAAACCTCACCATTGAAGTTGTTTTGAAGTTGGTATGGAAGTAGTTTTGGTGGCAATGAGTCCTCATCATCATCCTTAACAAATTCTATTCATAAAGGAAGAATATTGGCACAAAAATTTTGTTCAAACTTGGCAAAGTTCCACCAAGCTTTCTCTTGATCTAGAGGTTAGGGTTTTGGACTTCAGAGGGGCATATCTTGCTCATCTTTTGGTATTTTTGAGTGATTCAAAAAACATTCCTCTCTTCAAATAGTTACCAACAAATCAATTCAAAAGTTCCAAGGAGTTTTCATGAGGAAGGAACTTGGTGGAGAAGAAAGATTACAAGTCATCCAGATGAATCCCTCATTTTCCATATGTGACTTCAAATGGTCATAACTTGGTCAATTTTTATCACCTTGAGCCCATTCTTTTTTCATTATGACCCTAAGGATGTTTACTTCATGCCTTCTTTTATGTGAAAAGTAAGAAAATGGATGGAAGTTTCCTTAAGAATGCAGGAGATTATAGGTCATTTCATGATTTTTGGCCAACTTCAACAAGTCATAACTTGCTCAATTTTTGGATATTTTTAATGGTTCAAATTGCAAAATTTCATTCAAGAGATCTACTTCATTCCATCTTTTTTGATCAAGAGCAAATTCTAAGTTCAAGGCCATGTTTGGATGCAAGAGATTATAGGTCATTTTTAAAGAAGAATTTGAAATATTTCTAAGTATGGAAAGTCAACTCTTTTTCTTAAACTTTGACTCCATGTAGTTTTCAGCTCAAGCATCCATTTGATTCCATTCTTTTTCCATTTCAAATCTTGTTACCTCATCTTTCCAAAGCATCAAGAATTTTGCCCTAAGACTCCTTGAGGTGGAAATGCCATTGGATTGAACTTGGTAACTTGGAAGTGAAGTTTCACCATAAGTCAGAATTTGAAATCCATATTTTGGCCTTTAAACATCAAATTAGCATGCATTTCTGATCTAAACATGTTTAACCAAGTTGCCAAAGTGGATTAGAGCCTTGAAACGCAAGGATTTGATGAGTTTTGATGCAAATCAGATCACACTTTGCTCGTGCATCAGGTTCACACGATTTCCCTCCAATTTGCATCATTTCACACGCTTGAACATTCCATTTGATTCCCTATAAATAGAGAGTCATTCCCCATTCAATTTCCCAAGCTTAGATAGCCAGAATCACCCTGCCAAACTTGCTTCACAACTCAGAATTCAGCTACTTCGAATCCTATTCTCAAGCCTTTTTCAATCCATTTTTTTCATCAATTCACCTTCCTTGATCTTCCCTGAAGCTAATCATATAATCACATTCAAGAATCGTGCCCTATATTGCTCCATAGAAGTCCAGTTTCAGAGCTCTACAACTCAACTTCAATAGATAGATTCCTTCATCAATTCTTCAAAACTTTGGTATCATTGTGTTGCTCTCATTGCCCTGGTTCTAGTTGCAACACTTACTTTTATCTGGAAGCATGTTTTGACCATGAATTTTCAAATCCCTTTTCAAAATTTTCTTTCCAAATTGCTTGAGTTATAGTTTTTATAAATTTGGCGCAAGGGTGTGGTTGTCTTCGTCTTGAAGAGACGAAATGAATGGCATAGGTCTGAGCTTCTGATTTTACAGTTTGAGAGACCTGCAATTCGTGAAGGCTGGAGGTTGAAGATGACCAACGTGTCATCTTTTAACCAATGAAAGTGTGACATTTGTTATTTTCAAATTCTAATTTTATTAATGATTATGTACGTTATTCATTAAAGACCATGATATGCATAGCGCGCCAGATCCCTTGGATTTGATTACTAATACGTTTTGACTCTCGTCCAATGGTCCACATGTTTTTCTTTTATTTTCTTTTTCTTATTTTTATATTTTAATTGTTTTAAATTTCAAAAAATCATATAAAATTCATTTTTAGTCCAAAAAATCTTTAAAAATTATGAAAAATATTTTTGATTATTATCTTTCTGATTTTTATTTTTTCACAATTTAATTTTGTGTTTTGATATTTTTTATGAATTTTACACTTATTTGATTTGTTTAAAATGTTTAAAAATACTTTTACACATTTTTAAATTCTGAAAAAATTATGGAATGATCCAATGATATTGTGACAAATATTGGTGACCTTATTTTATTTTTGTTTCTGACTTTGCTATTTTTTACTATTTTTTTATTTTACCCATTTATTCTAATTTTTAAAAATAATTTCTGACTTTTAAAAATTCCCAAAAATTTTGTAAAATTACTTGGCCTCTTTTCTGATTTTTCTATGATCTTATTTTTCATTTCTTGATTAATTTGAATATAATTGGCATTTTCTTCATTATTTTCCATTTTTTAAAAACATTTTTAAACTCTTTTATGTACATATTAATTATATTATTATTTTGTGAATATTTTCTGGCTGTCTTGGGTTGATTTTTTTGGTCATGGATTTATTAACATCATTGGATCCATGGTGTTGAGTTTAACTCCACAAAAATGGATGAATGATTTTAATAATAGTTTGATTAAATATTAATTCAAATGTGTTTTTTTTTCTTTTTACCCTAATTCCTCTTCATCTCATCCCCTTCTTATTGCATTAAATGTTGTTAGAGCATGATCTCTATATCATGTCTGAAAACAAATGGTGCATAGATTGCTAATGACCGGCCTCAAAATAGGTGCGACTTCTATATAAGTCCACTTACGATTGCTTAACATAGCGCTAAATTTTGTCCCGATTCGAATAAATGATCATTCGTGGCCCAAACTTATGATTGCAAGCCCAAGTATGTTAATTTGATCTCTTTGATCCAATAACCTTGAGATTCATTGTGTGGAGGCTTTGTTTCTACCAATCCTCTAATGGATCTACAACACCTTTGGTCAATGTGGATCACTTAAACATCGTTGATCATTAAATGGTACTTGTGAGAATTCCAAATGGATGATATACTTGACAAAAAGCAAATGCAACTTGTTGTGTGGAGGCTTTGGTTCTACCAATCCTCTAATGAGTTCCAAATACAAGTTTCAAGATGGTTATCCACCTAACCACTAATTATTGACTTGTTTTATTTTATGCTTTTATTCTTTTATGCTTTATGCACCTTTTTTTTTTTTTTTGCATTTTACATTTCATGCCATTTTCATCTTTGCTCATTTGAGCATTTATTTTCTTGTCATTTTTACTTTGCTCACTTGAGCTTTTCATTTTCCTTTTCTAAGATACTTAATAACCAACTTAAACCCTAAAAAATTCTTAATGGTACTTGGACTATTTGGTTACTATCCTTGGCATGATGGAGCAGTGGACTTTTTCTTGGACTTAGGATTAGAAAACTTGGCCTATCTTGGATACCTTGTGATCTTATCTGATTATTTTGTCTGGAGTTCTTGAGGTTTACCTCAAGACATTGGGTTGCTTGTTTGTTTTTGTGTGCAGGTTTTTGTGATTACATCATTTGTTTGTAATCTGGAATTCACCCGCATACAGCCGTTACTCTGCCCAATTTTTGTGAAGACTTAATACATTTGAAGAGGTCTAGTATCTTTGCTTGCTTGGTATTACTCCAAAGAATTGGAATTCTATCTTGGCTCATAATGTCAAGTTTTGGCTTCTTGTTGGTTAGATGGTCCTTATCCTTAGCTTTTACCTTATGCTTTAGGATAGCCTCTTCTTCTCCTCCCATCTTCTTTAATTTCAAAAATCTTCTCCCCCCTTTTTTAAAAACTCTTCTTGTTTTGAAACTTAAACCACTTTCATAATAAACTTGGACTTAGGTCCATGCATTTTCAAAATATTTTCATAAATAAACTCCAATCAATTTAATAATACCTTGACATTTTTGTGAGAAGACTAAAAGTCAAATAATCTCATTTCAAACCATTTTGCCACTTTGGTTTTTATCTTTAAACTTTTCTCAAAAGATTAAGGCTCTTGTCAATCCTTGTAGTGATGCAAACAACTATACTTCTACAATATATAGTGAAGTGAGATATTTTCCACTTGGGTGTTGAGTGAGGCATTGTTGATTTTAAAATCCAAGCCATATCCTCCACTTTGAGATGATGCAAATTATCATTTCTCATGATTGTGGGTAGTAAGTATGTTTTCCACACGGACAATGGCGATGACGCCTTCTCTCATAAAATTAACCAACGCATTTGTGTTTCAAATTTTTAAAAGAGGAACTACGTGTACCCTAATCCCCTATTGCACGAAAGGTGGTACGTAGGCACTAAAGGTTCACAACCGCGGCGGGTGCAAAAATCATAAAAAATATATTTCTTTTCTCACCTCCATTATCCATTTTCTATACAACACATTTTATATAGCCAAAATATACATATTTTTCAAAGAGGTTCCTCTGTAGTACCGTAGATGTTTAGGGTGCTAATACCTTCCCTTTGCATAACCAACCCCCTTACCTTGAATATTTCCCCCTCTTTTTGGGTTATTCGCTCTTTTTCCATTCCTTTGGAAACAATAAAGCGCGGTGGCAATTTTAATTTTTGATTTGTACAAAGTCTAGTCAATCCAATGGCTTAGTCTTGAACATTTCTACTGCTACAGTAAGCACAACGAGCATTTGGATTGTAGCGGGGAGAGGCAGTATTAGGATTCTTAGGAGCTTCCCTCAAAGTTACCAGATTAGACTTCAATAATTGCGGCAAAACTTGAGATAGAGTCATATTTATCTGGGTAAATCATCTTATAGGCCTTTCTTCTCTAGGATGATTGTTCCTTTGTTGAGTAGGTGCAAGTTTATAGATCATAACAGCCCCTACCATTGGACAGCGCTCGGCCCTTCCCTGATTCCCTTGGCTATAAGTGGCACTGACTTCCTTCTTCCTAGAAAATGACTTCCTTATTTTACTGGAGGATGCATCCTTTTGAATCTTACCACTCCTAATCCCAGCTTCCACTATTTCTCTCGTCTAGATCAGCTCAGTAAAACCGGCTGAGGAGCTTCCAATCAGATGATTAAAAAACGCACCAGATAGGAGCGAAAAAAATATCCACTAACTCCCTATCAGACATGGGAGGTTGGACTCTTCCTGTTAAGTCCCTCCACTTTTGAGCATAGTCTTTAAAGCCCGCGCTCGAACCCATAGATATACTTTGGAGTTGTGTTTGAGTGGGAGCAAGGTTTGCGTTATACTAATACTGCTTGTAGGAAGCAGCAGCCAGGTCTTCCCAATTACGAATTTTGGTCCCTTCCAGCTGGTAGAACCATTCTAGTTGAGTCTCGGATAGACTATCTTGAAAGAAGTGGAGCCATAAGTCCTTGTCAGCAGTGTGAGGCTGAATCTTCCTCATATAAGATTGGAGGTGCATCTTGGGACATGAAACCCCATCATATTTGGCGAACACCGGCACCTTTAACTTCTGAGGGGTGACAACCCCAGAAACCAAACCCAGCTCTTCAAAATCCATCCTGGGCACCTTCTGGATTTCCATTGCACTTAGACGCTCTTCCAGTTGTTTGTATTTTTTGTCGACCGGAGGGTACTGCTCTTCATTTTAGTCAGTCTCATTATCATATTCCCTTGGAATGGGGTTTTCCTCTCTTGTCTCCCCTTCTTGATTGTCTCCTTCTTTTGACGAAGATGTTAGCTCAACCACTTTCCTTAATGGTCCCTTGAATCTCCTTCCCAAATTTACCACACCAGTTGTCTTCATTGGTTTCTTAGTCTTCTCTTTGACAATTAGGGCTTGCAGTTCCTCTTGCCCCTTGGCCAGAGCCATGATCATCTATTAAAACTGAGCATTTTGAGTCTATAGATCCTTCATTGTTTGTTCTAGAGCCATTGCTGAAATAAATAGCGAAGAAGATGAGAAACCTGCTTTGAAACCTGTTTATGCAATGATATGTATGATTTATGCATGCAATGTTTTCAAGGATTTCTAATATTTAAATTTGCTTAAACAGAAAGAGAATGAACATTAATTGCATTAAGAAGTTTTATTGGTCACCATAATGCTTCTTGGGCTTAAAAAAGAGGTAACAAAGAAAAAATAACTCTCTAAGCAAAGAGACTCAAGCTTCCCACTGGTGCATCCTCTTTGGTTCAATGTAAGCATTTATACTCTTATCCTCGTGAAGTAACCTGGTGAGTTGTAAAACCTTCTTCTCGTTGGCGTAGAACTGGGTTTCAAATGTATCTTGTTCTTCTTTGAGTTGGATCTAGGATTTCCGTAGCTCCTCAAAATCAGTTGGCATGTCAGGATGAAGCACAATGTAAGGAGTGTCTCCCTCAACAATTGGCTCCATAATTACAGGTAAGATGGCGGGGTAAGGAATCATAAGACATTGAGCACGAGCTCGTACTCATTTGAGGTAAGGCTCAAGAGGGATGGAATTCTTGTGCCCTAGTGTCTTGCTATCAACTCTATTGACCATGCCCCAAGATCGAATAAACCTCTTATGATAACCCTGAACATCATTCTCATAGTCAAATGTGATTCCTTTGACGAGTGTGTCGTGAGGACCATCCTTTCTAGCATAACCAAACTGTCGCAACGCCAAACAAGGATTATAAGTGATTCCTCCCATAATACCTAAGAGAGGGACATTAGGGAATTCCCCACAGCGATTAATGATAGTAACATTCTCTAAGGATCGAGAACACCAATGAATATCTGAATGTGTAAGGGACATCAACCTATGAGACCATCTCATACCCTGCTCATTTCTCAAAACAGACCGAGATAGGTGCAATATAAACCACCTAGCCAATAGAGGAGTGCAACATAGAAGGGTCCCTCTTCTCTTTAGAGTGCGAGTATACAGAGAGTGTAGAATATCCCCGAGTAAAGTAGGCACCAGATTATGAGACAGAAAAACCTTAACCGCATTCACATCTATGAGTTGGTCCGTGTTAGGGAATAGTACCATCCCATAGATGAGAAGGGCCAGCACTTCTTCAAAAGCTTGTAAATCAAGGCTATCCTAAAAATAGTGAGCTCTCTCAAATAAAAACTTAGCTAGAAATCCTTGGACACCTTTCCTGGTTTCCCAATTTTCCACTACATCAGACCGTTGTAAGGACAGATCTTAAGCAATCTCTTCGGTTTTTGGGTCTCTGTCCATACCGTTGAATGTTAATTGATTAAGGATAGGTACCCCCAATAACTGAAAAAACTCCTCCATAGTAGGCACTAACTAGTAATCCGGAAAAGTAAAGCAGTAATGTAACGGGTTAAAGAACTGAAATAGCACCTTTAAAATTTCGTCATCAGGGTTTGAAGTGACCAAACTGAGAAGTCGACCATGTTTTTCAGTGAAGGGAGAGCTTTCAGGAATCCTTGATGCTAACTCCTTGAGTTGAGGAGGTACTTTCACAAGGTTGACTTGGATAATGTTCCTGCTAGCGGATGTTCCTGCTAGCGGATGTCACTGATCTTTCCCGCAAGTCTCGTTCCGATAGACAACTGACTTGCAACCAAACAAAACTCGTTAGTCAAATCTCAATGAGTGTAGTATCGAGTATTAACCGACTTTGGGAATACACCAAAGACGGCTATCTCACTACGTCTTAATAGCCATGTTGTTTAATTAAGGTTCTAAGGTCAGTTGAGGCTTCATGACACCACGCAGTGGCCCCGTATTCCCCTTGATTAACTCAAGAGCTATCGATACCTACCAAAGTATCGCATCAACATAGTTATCGCTTCAACCGTGTCGGTATACCCCACACAGTTTCCATGATCTATTGCTACTTACCTAAAAGGTTTCCCCAGATCCGGGTGTAGGATCTATAGTAGCCCAAATAATACCCTTAAAAGTAAAGCAATCAAAACAGACAAAGAAAACAGTTTAGAAATGAAATAGGCGCTAAGGTAAACCCCACTTTTATTATAGTCCCTAGCAGAGTCGCCAGTTCTGTGATACGGTGGCAGAACCGACTATTATATTAGTTTTCATTTTGTATTCGCAAATGTTGTGGTAAGCAAGAGTAGCCACCGACTTTTCTTTTATCCAACAAAGGAAAGGGTGAAAAGAACAGAAAAATACCTTTTTCTAGTTTTCTGAGTAAGGGGGTAGATTATGGAAAGGGAAGGTGTTAGCACCCTTTCCATCCGTAGTTTTCTATGGGCTCTTAGGTACTTGCTATTTTTTTTAAACTGTTTTTGTGTGTGTGTTTTGAAATATTTTATTTGCTTTATGATAACTCTTGTATCAGTCCTCAAGAGTGTTGATAAAGCGTTTTTGAAAAAGGAGATTTGAAAGTGTGTAAGTGTTAAAAAAAGGAATCAGGTTTGAGCAAGTACTTAATAGTTATCTACCCACTCGAAAAAGGATGTTCTTTTCCTCCTACCTTTTAGATAGTGCTATCCTACAATTAGTGAGTAGGTAGCCCTATCGTTGGATGTTAAGGGACTATCGAAAGGGACATTTATGGTCATTGAAGGCAACATGTAGAGATACCTTAGCAATTCGAAGGGACTGTCATCATGTAGGCAACATCGAGGGACAAAATCATTTCCCGTAGGCAACTCGATGGATATTAGGGGACCATGATCTTTATGATGACTTTTAAACTGAGGGTCTTTGCTAAGATATCCCTATGTTCGAGGGACATGACCATTTCGAAGGCAACCAGAGTGGGAAATACCCTAGGGGTGCAAGTGTACAACAATGTTCTTTTTTCAGGTATTTTATCTGATGTTAGTGACCTAATGATTAATTTAATAATTCTTGTCATGCACACCTAATTTACTAACAGTTCATATACAAGCATATAAGAAATATAAAAGCGATAAATAAAGTTCCTACAGCTATTACAAGGCTTTGGTGTAGTTACTTGAATAATGCCTGAAAAGTAAAATGCGGAAATTAAAAATTCTAATTAAGCTATTACAAACCGGGCACATTTACATAATAAAAAATAATCGTATGAAAAATAACGCGCAAAAATTGAGACGAGAATAAGTTCTAAACCCTAAAAATCTAATTGCCTATTAAAAAATATTTGGATGTTTTTTTTATGAAAAAAGATTTGAAATTTAACTTAATCTCTAATTAATTTTAAATTAAGGAAGACAAATTAAAGTTAATTAAATTAAATTAATTTGTAAAATTATTTTTTCTTAAAAAGACTCTAAATCCTATTTTTTATGATTTTCTCTTTTTATGATAAAAAAATAAATAAACAAAAAATAGAAACTAAATAAAAAAAAAGAATAAAGAAATTAAAAAATGGGCATGAGGGGGTGAGAAACCCAAACTGGGGGGTATGTTGTTGAAATTTGTAAAGGCCCAGATCTGGTGGCCCACAGCTGCGCTGGATCTGGTGTTGTTGTGTTACGGAGGGCTCACCATGGGGCTGCATCATTGGAAGCGTTGGATCTGGAGGATGAGTGATCCAATGGTATAAATGTGATGGCCTATGGTGCGTGCCTGGAACGTGACATACTGGATCCTACAATGAAGTTTTAGAAAATAGAAAAACGCTAGACCTGGGATCAAACCCAGGTCCCTCTCCTCATATGCTCATCGCCCTTGCCAATTGCGCTGCTTGTTCATTCATACATATAATAACATAATAATATTATAAATGAAAACAAGCGCTAGTCCTAGTCAATAATAAAACGCACGCGTCAGCAATAACTATAACCAATCATAATGTATCAAATTGCCATGCGTGCTCCAAACGTAGTCAACTCAGTCCACGACACCGGAATAGAACTCCGGTCATCTTCTCCGGGATCACTAAATCGTGATCTGCAAATTCTGGAAGTTTAAGCTTCAAATCAAAATCCTATCCCACACGAAAAATGCTCCTGAGTTCAAATTCGGTCTCAGTTTTCATTGAGCATGCATGTATCATCTGGTTCAAAGCACAATACGGATTTTTCCCTAAACATGGCAAAATCTTTGTTTCACCTCAAATCACTCATGTTTCATGTTGGTTCTGCCTTAAACAATCTCCTGAATATGAATAAAAGTAGGAAAAGGATTAATGCATCATAGAATTATCAAAATAAATTCAAGAAGTTACCCATGATGAGATATTCTGATTTCCTGGTTCTGGGAGGATTTTCCCTTCAAAGATGGATGGACTGGCTTGCTGAGAGTCCCAAGAATACGATTGGATGGTTGGAACTTGTTGAGATTGGCTGAAGAATGAGATTTTGAATTGCACCACACTTGAATAATTTTGCAACTTTGTTCTTGGTTTGGAGGCAGCTTTTTCGTGTGTATTAGGTCTGGACTTGTTGTGTACATATAGTGAATCCCATTAGGTTAAAACACAACCAAAAGAATCAATTATGATCATGTTTTTAAAGCATAAAGATTTGATTCAAAACTTGCTAAAATAATAATATCTCCTTCTCCTTTTGTCCCATGCGTTTTTTCCTTGATATGCCAGCCTATCTTATCCCTTATTTGATGAGAAAAAGATTCTCAAATCATATCTTACATTATTTCTTTTATTTATTTATTTAATTTGAATTTTAATGAATAAAAATTAAAAATAAATAATAAAAATAATGAGATAATGTATGAGTGAGCTCAGAGGTAGTGGGCCATGTCAAGAACAAGTTTCAAGCATGAAAACATGGGCCCATTTGGAAAAAATTCAATTTTGGTCAATATTGGCTTCATGCATTTTTCCAAAAATTGGTCAACTTTAGAAATGCATATTTATCTCAATTTTAACCCTAAGAGGGTGTTCTTGGACTTTTTAGAGATCTTAGGATGTCCTCTAAACAACCCTTTTGATTTCATCTCAATTGGATCTTCCATGTTCATGTAAGGAGCTTTGACCCAAAAGGTGTTTTTGTTGACTCTTTGAAAGGACCTATAATGTACGAGCTTGTATCTTTTGATTGAGGAATTTATTGTACTTGAGGGTTGAAGAGAAGTTGTAGGGAATTGGATTCTCTTCAAAATGAGCCTTGGAGGTAAAATTTATAATAAATTATGAGAAAGTTATGCCTGGTCAAAATTTGGTTGAATTTTCCTATAGAAACCCTAATTTGCCATTTTTGACTATTGATGAGTTAGGAGCATTTCTTGAGGAATAGTGATCAACCCTTGATAAAATGATGGATATTACTTCAAAATGTTGATTTTGGCCAAAAATATTAAAGTTTGACTGTATTTGGGTCACAGTTGACTTTTGACCTAGTATAGTTGATTTTCAGGCATTTAAGCAGTTGACTGAGCAAACTTTGTTGTGCAAGGCATGAAATTTGGCATGGATGATCTTGAGGACATATTAGGACCATGGAGGACATTTAGGGTCCTTGGTACTCACACATCTTGCTTAAAATTGAAACCCTAATTTGAGGTTTATTGCCTTAGGAGGAGAACATATCTGGTCAATTCTTAGTCATCCTAGGGCAATTGAGGACCTCTAGAGGCATGTCTTGAGTGAAATGAGAGGCAAAATTTTGGGGGTATAACAGTCCCAATCGAAGCATATTTTTTGCAGGAACCTATAGCCAAAATTAATACTAGATTCGTGTTCCTGAGCCATCCATGAGTCGACACCAACTCCTAAGCCAATGTTTCCACACCTAAAGCTGCAGATCAAAGCACATCGGCCATAGGTATAATTCTAAAGTTCAATTTCTTAATCTAAGCACATTTATTCGTTCTAATGTGTTTGTGTGTGTTTGTAATGAAGCGTTAGACGGGTTACAATCCTCACAGACCTGATATTGTTAGGGCACGTGAATTTGGTTCCTTCGAATCTCAGGATTCTTACTATTTCAGGACAAGGTGAACCAAGATTCGAATTAAGGAGAGTTTTGAATTAGGGAGTTGTTCGAGCTAGGGGGTAAGGTCCCATATATATCTCTAACGTTTGTTCATTTTGCAGGAATACTGTTTAGGGCTTCGAAGCAGCAAGCTTCGAACCATGTGGAAGGAACCTTTTGCCAATAACCTTTGATTCAGACTCTGGTGATTCGATTCAGAGTGACATAACCAGGCTATAGAATCTAGGTCCAAATTCGATTCAAGTCCAAGATGTTGTTTTGTTTTCTTTTTCTAACGAATTCCTTGCAGATCCAACATCCCAGATCAAAGGATAACACATCTAGATCGAACACCCCCACATGCGATGTCTCTCAGGAACCTTTGATTAAGACTCTTCATTGGATGGAAAGGCAGTCCAGGCCTTCCTTCCAAGAATGAACTCTTTTCATTTACTCTTTTTTTTGTCTTTCGATTTTGTCCTTTCTTTGGATTGTTTTTATTTATTTCTTCTAAGCTTTAATTAACATTAAAAAAACACAAGAACATTAGGCTTAACTTTTTTATAATAATTTTGTCAATTAATTAATTAATTATTTTAATATTTTCCATAAAAAACTAAAATTGAATAGACTTAGGATTTTTTAAGTTAATTTCTTTTTCATAACAAAAACAACAAAAAGAGTTTCATTTTTATTTAATAGTTCTTAGACTTTTTAGATGTCTTTTCAATGTCGCGCGAGTTTATTTATTTCTCATAATGTAACTGTATAATGGTTTGTAATAGTTTAAACTAGTATTTTATCGCTTTCTTTACTTTTTTTCCCCAATTTGGACATGTAAATATCCCACTCCCCGAAAGCCTTGTAATAGCGTAGATTTAAAATTTTCGCACTTTAAATTCCTGTACATATTAACTGTTAGTAAATAGGCTTGCATGGAAAGACTGTAAATTAAAACGTTAGCTAACCTAACAAAAAGACAAAAAATAATTGAATCAATACACTTGGACATGCGCACCTCTAGGGTATCTCCCACTTCGGTTGCCTTCGAAAACGGTCACAATTCTCGAAACGTGAGAATCTTTAGTGGTTGTCCTTTAGTTCAAGAGATCACAAGTCCCTCGATGACCCTTTCGATGCCGCCTCGGTTAAAAAGTGATCTTAGAACTTTAGGACAATTACTAAAAGTTCTTGCCCAATTGCCTTAGTGACCGTAAATGTCCCTTCGATAGTCCCTCAACATCCAACGATAGAGCTACCTACTCACTAATAGTAGGATAGCACTATCTAAAGGAAAGGAGGAAAAGAACACCTTTTTCGAGTATAAAAGTAGATAGCTGTTAGAAGTTTACTAAAAAAAATTACTTTTCAAAACACTTTGTGTACTTTCTCCACTACCATGAGAAACATTGCAAAGTTCGCCGTACAAAGAAGTTTTCAAAACATTTTCAAACACAAAGCACAAAGGTATTTTAAAAAAATGAGCAAACCTCTAAGAGCCCGTGGAAAACCACGGATGGAAAGGTTTTTTTTTGTTCTTTTCACCCATTTCTTTGTTGGATAAAAGAAAAGTCGGTGGCAAATCTTTCTTACCGCATATTTGCGAATACAAAACACAAACCAGTATAACAGTCGGTTCTGCCACCGTATCACAATGTCCCCTAACATACACTTTCATATAGTCTTCTTTGTTCACATCATCACATTCATCAGGGACATTCACAACAAACTCCTTGACTAATATTTCATAGCAAGGACCAAATTTTGTGATAGTATTCATAAAGCTGTCCACCTTTATGAGCTCCACAACCTCCTTATATTTTTGGAAATCCTTACTCAATTCCCTTTCCAAAGCTATCCTCTTTGTTCAACAAATTTCCATTTATCAGCATTCTCCTTATAATAAAAAATTATCTTGTCCACAAAACCCTTGTGAGTAGCAACCTTATTCTTCTTAAAGGCAAACCTTCTGATGGAAATGATGTCTTATATATCCTCTTAAACTTCAAAATCCAAGTCACTTGAAACAGCATCTTTCCTCTTCCTGGTGAGAATGACCACTTTACTTCATGGCTTAGGAGGGCCATACTGAGGTTTCCTTTTGAACTCACCACCATTTCCCTTTATCTCTTTAGAAGGTGAGTTTTCTACCACAACATTTCCTTTTCTTCTCTGAAGTCTCTCAGCAATTCCAGGAGCCAGAATTTTGGTAATTGGTTCCTTATCAGATGTGAGGTTATCAACAATGACAATAATATCAGCAATTCTATGAACATATTCATTGGCCTTTTTACCAAAGCCATCAGCAGAACTAGTTTCTTTTGCCAAAGATTTTGGAACATCTAGCAAAACATCTGATCCAACATATTTCAAAACAGATGCAACAAACTTCCTAAGGCTCTTATCAATTCTACTCCTTTCACCTTTGGTTAAGTTCTTATCAGTAATATTAGATTCATTGAGATTAATCCTATTAGATTCTTCTAACCTAGGCTCGTTTATAGAATTAATTTTAACAAGAGAAAAAGATGACTTACCAGAAGTCTCAACATCCTTAGAAGAAGATGATCTTGCTTTATTTTGAGGAGGTGGATGAACAATGGACAGAGGTACGACACCCAACACAAGATAAGAGATATTGATCACTCGAAATGGTTCCTCAATCCTAGTTGGTGACAGAGGTGACCCGGGATTTCCAGATGATGTATACATGTGCTAAGATGATGAATGTTGAGACATTTTTTATCTGACTTGAAGAAATTTGTTTGCGCAGCACATGTTAGAGGAGAAGACCACAAATGTTGGAGTGAAATATAGAAAGTATTTATAATGAGGTGGTTCTAAATTAGATAGTGCATCTTAGTCAAACAATGTAGCCTTTGAAGTAATGGGCTTAGCCAAATGTGTAAGTCGGGGTGAGAGACTTTGAAAATTTGATTGACCCGCTTAAATGGAAGTAATTGCTACAAATTCTCATAAACACAAATGCCAAGCTTTCGTATTAATTTTTAAAATTGAATAGAATTCAAGGCCTTCGTGAAAATATCAGCAAGCTGATTTTTAGTGTTAGCATGCTCAAGACTTGTGACTTTGTCTTCAACAAGTTCTCTAATGAAGTGGTGTTTGATATCAATGTGTTTAGTCCGACTATGTTGAATAGGATTTTTGGAGATATTAATAGCACTCAAGTTGTCACATAATAATTCCATGACATCTTGTGTGACATTATATTCAAACAACATTTGTTTCATCCATACTAGTTGAGAACAGCTACTACTTGCAGCAATATACTCAACTTAAGTTGTAAATAGGGATACACGATTTTGTTTCTTGCTGAACCATGAAATAAAATTGTTTACCAAGAAGAAACAACCATCATATATACTCTTCCTACCATTAACACTACCAGCCCAATCAGCATCACAATACCCTACCAACACTGAATTTGAATCATGAGAATACAATATTCCATACTCACATGTATCATTCACATACTTCAAAATTCTTTTGACTTGATTGATGTGACTCACTTTGGGTTCTACTTGATATCTAGCATAAACTCCAACAACAAAAGCTATACTTGACTTGCTTGTTGTAAGATATAGAAGGCTACCAATCATGCTTTTATATAAACTCTGATCAACATTAACTCCCTTTTCATCTTTGGATAACTTCAAGTGTGTTAGAGCATAAGTTCTCTTATGGCTAGCATTCTCCAATCCAAATTTCTTCATAATATTCCTTGCATATTGGCTTTGACAAATAAAAATGGATTCTTCCATCTGCTTGGCTTGCAACCCAAGGAAGAATGTTAATTTACCTACCAAACTCATCTCAAACTCAGATTGCATCTGTTTGACAAAATATTATATCATCTCATCTGACATCCCTCCAAACACTATATCCTCCACATAGATCTGAGCTATCATAAGTTTTCCACCTTTCTCTTTGACAAATATATTTTTTTCAATTCCACCCTTTCTAAATATATGGTTAATGAGAAACCCAGTCAACCTTTCATAACAAGCTCTTAGAGTGTGTTTTAAACCATACAAGGCATTATTTAGTTTGAACACATGATTTGGGAATGAAGGATCAATAAACCTTTTTGGTTGTTTAACATATACTTCTTCATTCAGATAACCATTTAAGAAGGCACTCTTAACATCCATTTGGAACAACTTGAACTGCAAGAGGCATGCCACTCCAAGTAGTAGTCTGAAAGATTCCAAACGAGCTACAAGAGAAAATGTTTCATCAAAGTCCACTACTTCAATTTGATTGTACCCTTGAGCAACAAGTCTGGCCTTGTTTCTGGTGACAACACTTGTTCATCTGACATGTTCTTGTACACCCATTTAGGACCAATGACATTTACCCCTTCAGGTCTTGGTACCAAGTCTTAAACCTCATTTCTATTGAATTGGACAAGCGCATCTTGCATAGAATGAATCCATAACTCATCACTCAAGGCCACTTTGACATTCTTTGGTTCAAATTTTGAAACAAAGCAAGCATTTGACACAACCTCCCTTGATCTGGGTTTTACTCATTCATTCATATTTCCTATTATAAGATCCTTAGGGTGATTTTTATGAACCCTAATAAAAGGTCATTTGTCAGCTACATCAGTTTCTTTAGGTTCAGTATTGACACTTGAGTCTGCAACATATTCAGGAACATCATCATTCATGGGAACAAATGTTTCAACATCATCTGTGACATCAGCTTCTTTGGTTGAGTCATCAACCATAACATTTATGGATTACATCATCACCTTAGTTCTAGAGTTTAATACTCTATAAGCTCTACTATTTGTAAATTATCCTAGAAAGATTCTTTCATCACTTTTAGGATCCATCTTCCTCATTTACTTATAATCTCTAGAATGTAACACTTACTTCCAAAAACAGGGAAATATTTCACAGTTGGCTTTCTTCCTTTCCATAATTCATATAGAGTAACTGATGTACCAGATCTTATAGTCACTCTGTTACGAATATAGCAGGCAGTGTTCATGGCTTCAGCCGAAAAATAATATGGTAGTTTCTTAGCATGAAGCATGACCCTGGCACATTCTTGAATAGACATATTCTTACGCTCCACCACACCATTCTTTTGAGGAGTAATGGGTGAAGAGAACTCATGACTAATCCCTTCAGTGGTGCAGAATTCATCAAACTTGTTGTTTTCAAATTCCTTCCCATGGTCACTTCAAGTTTTGGCAATGCCACATTCCTTCTCTCTTTGAATCCTTTGGCACAATTCTTTAAAGACTTCAAACACTTCAGATTTCTCTTTGACTAAATTCACCTAGGTGAACCTTGAGAAGTTATCAACAACCACATAGGCATACCTCTTTCCTCCTAGACTTTTGACCTGCATAAGTCCCATCAAGTCCATATGAAGCAGCTCCAGAGCTTTAGATGTGGTCAGATGTTGGAGCTTCTTATGTGACATCTTTTTTGCTTCCCAATTTGACATTCACCACAGATTCTTCCTTCATCAATCTTCAGCTTGGGAATAACTCTAACAGCTTCTTTTGATAATATTTTCTTCATACCTTTCAAGTGCAAGTGACCAAGCTTTTGATGCCATAACTTAGCTTCATCTTCTTGCAACAATAAACATGTAGAGAGACAATTTGTTTCTTGTGGGCTCCACAAATAGCAATTATCTTTTTATCTGGTTCCTTTCATGATAACTTCATCACTCTCATTAGTTACTAGTAATTTTGATATAGTAAAGTTGGCTTTGAGACCTTGGTTACATAGTTGACTAATTCTTATCAAGTTAGCAGTCAACCCTTTAACATAAAACACAGTACCAAGACTAGGCAGTCTTGCACATTCTAGTTTTCCAGCACCCTTTATTTCACCTTTTTCTCCATCTCCAAAGGTGTCATAGCTAGTGGAATATGATTTAATATCTACCACGATGTTCTTAACACCAGTTATATGTCTGGAATAACCACTATCAAAATACCAATCCTCTCTGGCAGATACTCTGAGGGAAGTGTAAGCTATGAATCCAGAAGAACCATTTTTGGGAATCCATTTTTCTTAGCTTTAACATCCACCCTTCTCTTCTGGATTGTGAAACATATTTGAGATAGCCATACTGTAGCACTAAGGTTTTATATGACCAAACCTTTCATAATAATCACATCTCCATCATTGAGTCTTGCCTCCAGAGTGATTTATTTTATGTCCATGTTGATGTTGGAACATTTGATTTGACATCTTCTGGTTAATTTCTTTCTTTAGTTGAACAAGATTTACTTCAACCTCTTTGCCTTTATTCTTCAAAGATTGATTTTCATAGCCAATCCCTTTAACATTACTAACATTCTTTCCAGAATGAAGAATCTCATCCAGTACATCTGAACTGATGTTAAGCATTCTTACAGACTTGGTCATTTTGTCAAGTTGTGAATTGAGAAAAATAACTTAACCCTTCAGACTAGAGATGATGGATAGGTGCTTCACTTTTTCAGCCTCCAGAGCAGATATGATAGACAAGTGCTCAACTTTTTCAGTCTGTAGTTGAGAAATAATTTTAATTTGTTTTTCTCCTAGTTGACACAATTCCTCACTTCTAAGACACAACTCTTTGTATGAAGCAACAAGTTCCTCAAAAGTGATTTCTTCATAATATGAGTCTTCATTATAATCACAGATTCCTATCAAGGCTGTAACCTATTTGGAAGATTATTCTTCAGGATCACTTTTAACTCTTATGTGTCTAAAACCTTCACATCCATGACGTTGAATTCCTTTTCCGTGGTTGGTCTTTTCTTCGGGTCAGTGCCTTCTTCCATAGTCCTGATTTGTTTTGACGTCGAATGACTTGTTCTTGACATTTAATCTTGACTTCCAGACCATATTCTTCACAACTTTTTTGAGTTGTCTTCCAAGTAAAACAATTTCATTAGACAACCCTTCTTATGTATCCAAGTAGATTCATCTTCTAAGTCTTCAGTGTTAGTTACAAAAGCAATGTTTTTCTTCTTCTCAGACTTTTCACTGATCCCTAATTCAAAGTTTTGTAAAGATCATATAAGTTCATCAACCTTCATGTTGTTTATATCTTGGGCTTCTTCAATGGCAGTCACCTTCGTGTCAAATATCTTTGGAAGAGATCTGAGAATTTTTCTCACCAACTTAGCTTTAGACATCTTCTCCCCCGGGGCACTTAAGGCATTGGTTATCTCAATAATATTCATGTGAAAGTCATGAATACTTTCATCCTTCTTCATTATTAATTTCTCAAACTTGGTGGTAAGAATTTGAAGCCTTGACATCTTCACCTTAGAGGTTCCTTCATGAGTAGTTTTCAATATCTCTCAAGCTTCTTTAGCAATAGTACAAATAATTATTAGTCTGAAGATGTTCTTATCCACTCCATTGAACATAGCATTTAAAGCTTTGGAGTTTCCCTGAGATAATTTTTCATCTTCATCATCCCAGTCTTCCCCAACCTTCAGCACATCAGTAATCTTTCCATCCTTATCTCTAGCCATTGGTGGATCCCATTCCATGACCACATATTTCCATGCCTTGTTGTCCATGAATTTAATAAAATCCACCATACGAGCTTTCCAATAATCGTAGTTGGTTCCATCCAAAATAGATGGTTTGTTCATAAATCCTCCTTCCTTGTCTATTCTACCATAAAGTATCTTCCATAAATCTCACCCAGATACAGAGAAGGAAGCATGCTCTAATACCAATTAAAATTATGGTATGCGGGTATTAGATATCATATCTGATGTCGAGACACTGATATCTGATCAAAACATAATTACAATATAAGTGCATATAATATTACTTGAAAGTAAAGGAAAACACATAATTGTTAACCCAGTTCGGTGTACAACAACACCTACGTGTGGGGCCTACTAAGCCAGGTAGGAAGACCACTAAATAGTACAAGTTCGTAGACCCATATCAAACTATCACCAATTTACAATCTACACACCTAATCACTACTCGTGCTTAACTTCTACCTAAGACTCACCTAGGTTTGTAGCCTTCTATTTATAACCTTGAATGGACTGGATTTGGGCATAAAAAATGCAGCTGGTCAGATGCTGAAAATCTGCATAAAAATAGGACTATAATCATAAGATTCCTAAAATTTCTCAACATTTAGAAAAACAAATTAATCTTCTAAATCAGATAGAATCTTTTGATTCCCCAGTCTTGGTCGTCACATCATATAATGTAATATTGCCAGAATATTCAAAGCATGTTATAACTAAATAAGTCCAAGTGTACAACTGTAATAATCAAGATGTTAGATAAAATTCATAAGACATTGAGTCCAACATTTTCCTTTTCCAGATAGGACATCCTATTTAACATGTTGCTTCCAAATTAGTTTTACCAAAATTAATGTAATCCTAAAAATAGAGAATTAACACTATTCATATAAGCTCTTTCGACCTCAATACTGGGACACTGATCTATACTTAGCTTGAATTGAGGGTTTGTCGAAGTTATAACAAGCTTTGAATTCCGCATACCAAACTTGTTGATAATCATCCGTAGGTATTCCTCTTGAGATAAGCATAATTTTGACTTCTTTCTATCTCTTTGGATGTTAATCCCAAGAATCTTGGATGTAGCTCCAGATCCTTCATGTCGAACTCTTTATTAAGTTCAGCCTTCACCCTCATTACATCTTCGACATTGTTGCTTTCTATGAGAATATCATCAATATAAAGCAACAAAATAACAAATGCATTTGTAGGTCAAAATCTAAAGTAAACACAATGGTCGAATTGACTTCTAATGAAACTTGTGCATGCCATGAACTTGTCAAATCTCCTATTCCACTGTCGAGGAGATTGTTTCAGGCCATATAATGATCTATTCATCTTACACATATAATATTCCTTTCCATTTTCGACATACCCTTCAGGTTGTCTCATCAGGAGTGCTTCATCTAGATCACCATACAAGAACATAGTTTTCACATCCATTTGTTCCAGTTCAAGGTTGAACTGTGCCACCATGGAAAGAAACATTCGAATAGACATGTGCTTCACCACAGGAGTAAACACATCATTGAATTAGACACCTTCTATCTGAGTGAAACCCCTTGTGACCAACCTTGCCTTGTATCTTTTCGATGCCATTCCTTTGATTTCTTCCTTAACTTTGAAAATCCACTTACAGCTGACTAACTTGGCTTTAGTAGGTTTCTTGATCAATTCCCAAGTGTGGTTAACATGAAGATATTTCATCTCGTCATCCATGGACTTTAACCATTTAGTCTTATTTCGAATCCTTGTAACTTCTTTATTGTCTCTAGGTTCTTTGTCTAGAACCTCACTTGCAAATATTAAGGCGTAAGCTATAAGATAAGCATATCCAAGTCTCTGAGGTGCCTTGACGACTCTTCTCGACTTATCTCTTGCCAATAGGTAGTCATCTACAATTTCCTCAACTTCCTCAGCATCTTCTGCTTCTTCTTCGACTTCATCTGGGATATGCAATTTAATATCAACACGTTCCACCTCAACATAAATCTCTCTTTGTTACAAATCTTCGTCAAGTATTTCTGCACTTCGACCAACATCTTTAGTTTTCTTGAAATTCATTTTAGCTTCATTGAAAACTACATTTGGACTGGTGATACACCTTCTATGACCTGGCTCTAGGCACCATATTCTATAAGCTTTGACTTTTTCAGGGTATCCCTCAAACATGCATTTGAGAGCTCTAAGTTCGACTTTGTCTTGCCTAATATGATCATAGGCTACGCAACCAAATACTCTTAATTTGTCGAGATCTTGTGGATGTCCCGACCAAAATTCTTCAGGTGTCTTCATATCTAATGCAGTCGAAGGACATCTGTTTATCAGATATGTAGCTGTCAAAACAACCTCATCCCAAAATACCCTTAGCCCAAAACACCTTCTTCAAGTCATTCCTCGGTTCAAGTCATCCAGAAGACGAAATATGTATTGATAGACTCTTTCTCTTTCTCTAAGTTTTCTTTGTCACTTTTTCTCACTAGTTCTTATAGCCATATGCTTTTGTAAAGAAAGTTATTTTGTGAGTGAGGTGTCTATGTAATTCTGGATGGGTATAAATGTATAAAGCTCTTCAAGGTGGTTATTCATGCACCATGGATGAACACAATCCATTTAGGGATAAAAATATGAGGTTGGAATCTAAACTCGTTAAAAGCTTTTTTTAGGGATTGTATGATCAGTTCTCAATATTGAGTTAGGTTGAAAATTGTCTATATGGTTGAACTCCCCTTAAAGCTATTATAAAGCCTTGTTCATTTGAAGGATGAAGTTCTTCAATATTGATGAACTTACTATTAGGTTCATGGTTTTCCTGAATAAAATCATAGGCTAGAAGATCAGCCTGTTAAACTCCCAAGAGGTTAATGGTTATCCTGTTAAACCATATTGAGCTCAGATATTTTATGGAGAGAAATATTAATGCTCTACCATTGGGAAGGAAGCTTGGTCAATTCAACCCCAGGATTTCAATGGAGAAGATGCAATCGATCATATCCCCTATCTTATATAAACATGGTTGTAAGTCAACCACCATTTCTTTGTATAAGGGGGTTCATGAGCTCCATCTTCTAAAAGCTCCCAAGTACATAATAGAAACTCTCAAGACCAATTCTTGAGGAGAAGAGTAAGTCTCTTATTTATGATTGAACCTCTATACATCATGGTATTCTTCTTTTCCTTTAAACTTTTTATTTTCCGCACTTTATTTTTCAAAATAGTTTATTCCGCTGCTAAGTCTTAGAAAATCTTTTAAACTCTGATAGATCTTAGGAAAATTTTTCAAAACTAATTTTTTTCCTACCACACAATTCACCCCTCCTCTTGTGTGTGAAATCTCAAGTATATCATGTTTTTCTCAAAGTTTCTTAATTCGGAGTCCAAAACTCGCTTTCATAATATGCACACTTGATGAAATGATTAGTATACAAAATTGTTCTTTATACTTTGTTATCACCAAAACTGAAGGATTGTAGATGCAGAACCAAACTTATTCTAACAACATTTTAGAATATCGTGTTCCACATGTGTCCTTTCGGCACCAGAAACAACTTAAACAAACTTTATGTTGTTTGCATAATGTAGTCAATCCAAAAAAACCAACAATAATAATCTTTAGTGTGATGTCCATTGACCCTATAGAACTTAAGTTATCTTCTTGGTTCAACACCCATTACATCTGTCTTTGGAGCAGGAGGTGTAGGGATGTTTTTGCAAGTGAAAACCCTCGCTCCAGATCTTTTCACGACAGGTGTTCAGGCATGAAGTTCTCTGTCGTCTTGCATACTCTCTTAAACATAGTCTTGTATTTTATGGGAGAGTTATAATTACACTTACTCTGGTGGTGTGAACCCTCAGCATTGGGAACATGCTCATTGACCCCAAGCGCCTTCTTTTTGGTGTTTCTCTCATCACCCTTTATATTAAATCATGCTCTAGTGAGCACTTATGCTAATGAAAATGTTGGTTTATGGGAGAGAGACTCATTAAAGTTTCACTCCTTGAGTCCATTTTAAAACCCCCCATACAAATATCTCTTCGTTTGGTAGAATGGCCCTGATGGTGGATTTGTTAAACTAGGGGAGGTAGTTCCTCAATTACTCTAATGGACCATATCATATGTTAAACATGCTAGTGGTGGATATTTTCCTATAACGTTTGGTGGTGAAGTGTACATGTTTCTTTACCAGCTCTTGATAGATGGAGATGGAGGCATGTGGTAGACTCATATACCATCACATAGTGATATCCTGAAATTTCCAAATGATAGCTTACACTTCAAGAAGTCAGGTAATCCTATGATGGACATATGTGTATTGATGGAGGTGACATGCTCATTAGAGTATATGTGCCCATCAAACTTGGCCAAAGATGGAGGTTTAAATCCCTCAAGGACACGTGTTTTTGATATCTCGTATGAGAGTGGTTGGGGGTCCAACACTTCTATCTCTTCTAGGGGGTTCGATTTATGGTGGTGTTGACTAATATTGGGACATCGTCCTCGAGTGTCTGATTATGGAGACATAATTCTTTCATGGAAGCACGCATCTCCTCCAAGGCGTCGACATCACCATTATCGTGGGTACCTTCTAGCCTAAGAGGTGGAGCTCTCCTGTTAACCATGGTCGATATTTTCTGTGTGTAGGAGTGGAGGGTAACAGTTAGTAGGGTGATGATGATGAAGAAGGTGTGGCGCAAGTTAGTTTTACCAAGACCCCACAGTGGACACCATTGTACTGGTCAAAAGGTATATGTGTGTGTTACCCCTACGTGGGTAGGAATACTCAAAGGCCTTAATAGATATATTATGCTATATGGTGATTAGGGATTTCCCACGGTGGCGAGAAGCCCTATACGATGGTGTTTTATGGTGGTTTAGATGACTTGCTCACTTAAGGTGAAAGGCTCTGTATAGTGCTTGATATTTTTGTTGGATAAAAATAGTGTGGCATGATATATATGACATAATATTTGTCTCCCTCTCCCCTAGAAGGAGGTATTTATAGAGGCTTTTTGGACCTAGGGTTTAGGAAACTCTTAGGGGTGGAAACCACTCTCTTATGAATAGAGGAGATTGTTGACTACCTATTCTTCATGGGATAGTGGAAAACTCCCTCTCCGCTGACTAATTGGGAAAAATAGTATTGTATACATCATCAGTCTTGTGGGTGAGTGTCTATGTTCTGTTTGGATGTCACCCAAGTGACAACACTCTTATGCGTGGACTCTGAAGCCTCTCTTGTTTAGGACTCTCCCAAATAAAACACTACACAAATATTTCGAATTCATTGAAGATAATAATAATCATTATAATGAAGAAGCCAAGCAATATGCCATTCCAATAGTTAAATTTCTCCCGGTGTTTAATTGAGAAAGATGTAGTAATCTCTTTAACATTAATGTTATTTCCAGCCATATGTTTCTCTAAAATCCTTACTCTCACATTTAAATGTCTAAATAAGAAACTATATCTTTTATTCCAACCAAAGGTAAAAAAAATCCAAGAAAGGATACGGAGTTTAAATAAGTTGGGTTTAAAAATACTTAATTTGTAGATGGATGATAGGAATGATAAATTCCAATGCATAGGTAAATAGGTAAAGGAGATAGTAGACACATGATATTCATTCAAATTTAGATACCAATAAGGTAGCTACATTCAATTTACTCACACTTTAGAGACTTTTCTACTATAATCCAACTAATTACATTTACTGATGTATTTGTCTAGTCCAATAAACTATACCTTGAATATTTCTCAACCTAAAGATATGACTACAACTTAATTTCTTTGTCTGCTTAAAAAATATGGCTACAATTTTGTTCACAATTGATGTAAACAAGAGGTTTATATCTACAGAAAGTAGTTGGAATTTGTATCGCTTGATGTTTTGAATGTTTCTTTTTCTTCTGATTTGTTAGTATAGATCTTGTTCAAAAGTTGGTTCCTAAATTTTCTTGGTAGAGTTCTCTAATTTTCTTTGCAAGTCATTTGGTTGGACCGTTGCTTGATATTATTTTGACATAAGAGAATTTGCATTCAATTGAATACTAAAAGTGTTTTTTTTTTCATAATACTTGTATTGGTGTTCAATGTGTATTATGTGAATAGTCTTTTAATTTGAATTTAATATATTGAGAGGGAAACAATCAGATTAGAAACTAAATATTATATTCAGTGATAAGCTTAAAGTGGATAAGTTTATTGGTCATAGAATGTTTACCTGCGGAATTTCCTGCGACTATAGAATACATTAAATATTCTTGCAGTACACGATTCCGTAGAAAATTCCGCAGGAAACCTTCGGATTTTGCTGCGGATTTTATATTTTTATATTTTGTTGCGGAAATCACATTACACAATCCGCAGGAAACATCGCAAGAAACTTTTCGGTGGAGTTTGCTGCGTAATTTATATTATGAATCCCCAGATAATTCGGCAGGTAACTTTTCTCCAGATTTTTTTATATTTTCATTTTATTCTTTATTTTTATTAAAAAATAGTGTATCATAATTTTCTTTTAAAATAAAATGTTTGCAAAAAAGTTAAATAGATTTAAATATTTTCTAAAAATAATAATAATTTTATATATTTTAGTTTACAATTTAAACTTAATTTTTTAAAGATAATTTTAGTATATATTAGTCTCTAGTTTAATAAAGATGTATTGATAGTGTAAAATTAGTTTATATTATTAATTTATTGTCATTTTTTTTCATTTAATACATTTTTTTATATATTTCATAATTGTTGATAGTTATAAAATTAGACTAAATTTTTATTTTTATTTTTATTTTTCTATTTTATTAATTACTTTTATTTATGGTTTTTTTTAATTAGTTTTTGATTTTAATTTCAATTTAAATTTTGAAAAATAAAATAAAATATATAAATTTTTCAATATAAATTATATTATAGAATATCAAAATTAATTGTTAATATTTTATTCTGTTCACATACTAAAAATGTTTACATACTAAATTTTTGCATATGGACCAATTCAGAATTGTAGAAAATTTTATATAACTCAAACAAATATATAATTTATTAAACTAAGAAAAGTTAAATAGTTACAAGGAGTAGTAGAAATATTAAAAAAGCAAAAATATTCAGGAACAAAACCAAACTGATAGATTATTTTTCCTATTTTATATTTATTTTTATGATATTTGTTAATTAGATTAAATTTCCCAAAACGTTTAATAGATTTAAATGTTTTTTTTTACATAAAAATTTAATAGATTTAAATATTTTCTAAAAATAAATAACAGTTTTTCTTTAAATTTTACCAAAATATTTAAGGTAGTTTAAAATTTCAAACTTTATTTTTCGACGATAATTTTAGTAAATGTTAGTCAATCTCATTGTAATAAAATAAATAGCATAAATGAGATACTAAAAAAATATAATTTTTACTTAATAGTTTTTGTCTATTTTTGTAAAAATTAAAAATATCAAGAATTACACCGATATTGCTAATGAAGGTTTCTCAGCGCGTCTCATTATGTTGTATCGGAAATCCAAAATGGACAGACTCGCAGAGAAGCTGTTTGATGAAATGCCTCAGAGAAACTGTAACCGTTCCGTGCTTTCTCTTAATGCTTTGTTGGCTGCTTATCTTGTTATAAGATAATCAGATTTCTAATGAATACTTCTATATTGCTCTCTTGTTAAAATAAAATATACTTTTGGTCTTTATATAGACCCAATGGCTTTTACAATTTTAAAAACATAACTGCTACTAATAAACTATCATAACTTACTAAATTTTTGTCCTTCCTACTACCATATTTAATGTAAAACTTATTACTAACACATTAAAATTTATTCAACAAAACACCTCTGTAAACTTAAATGTTTCTTCCATCCAGTATTCCTATCATCTTCTTGCCTCTGTCGAAGATCTCTTTTGATAGTGGTTTTGTGAAAATATCCGCTGCTTGGTTTTTGCTTGCTACATGCCTCAGTTCGACAGTTCCCTCCTTCACATGTTCACGAATGAAATGAAATCGAACATCAATGTGTTTGCTTCGTTCATGATTCACTGGATTCTTTGCCAATTTGATAGCTGATTTATTGTCCACTTGTATTATTGTTGGACCTTCCTGTTTTAGCTCCATCTTGCTTATCAACCTTCTGAGCCATACTGCATGACAGACGCACCAGGATGCTGCCACATATTCAGCTTCACACGTCGAAAGTGTTACTATAGGTTGCTTCTTCGACAGCCAAGTAAATGCTGTGTTTCCCATGAAAAACACATATTCAGAGGTGCTCTTTCGATCGTCTATGTCTCCGCACCAGTCACTGTCAGAATAACCAACTAACTTATAGTCTTCTGTTTTTGAATAAAACATTCCTAGTGATACTGTTCCTTGGATGTGTGTGTACTGGCTCCTCCATGAATCGACTCACTATGCCAACACTTAGTTAAATGTCTGGCCTTGTGCATGTGAGATATCGAAGGCTACCTGCCAAGCTTCGATATTTGCTTCCTTCGACCCGTTCTCCTCCATCAAACTTTGACAGTTTTGTACCTGGTTCCACTGGCGTCGAAGTTGGATTGCAATTCTTTATTTTATATTTTTCTAGGATTTCTTTTGCATATTTTTCTTGTGAGATAAAGATTCCAGCTTCTTCTTGTCGAACCTCCAGACCAAGAAAGAATCGCATCAGACCTAAGTCTGTCATTTCAAATTCGCTTGTCATGGTGCTCTTGAAATCTTCGATCATTTAAACATCACTGCCTAGAAAGATAAGATCATCAACATAGAGAGTAACAAGTAATAAATTACTTCCATTTTTCTTCACATAGAGGGAGGGTTCATAAGGACATTGCTCGAACCCATTCTCCTTGAAATATGTGTCAATACGTGTGTTCCATGCCCTAGGTGCTTGCTTCAGCCCATACAGCGATTTCTTCAGTTTCAACACCTTCTTCTCTTCTCCAATTCTCATATATCCAAGTGGTTGTTCGACATAGATTTCTTCTTCGATCACACCATTCAAAAATGATGTCTTGACATCCATTTGAAATATTGGCCATTTGAATTGAGCAGCTTGAGAAATGAGTAATCGAATTGTCTCCATTCTTGCAACAGGCACAAACACTTCGTCATAGTCAATTCCTGCTTTCTGTTTGTATCCCTTCGCAACCAGTCGTGCTTTGAATCTTTCGATTTCTCCTTGAGCATTCATCTTTTTCTTGAATACCCACTTTAAACCAATGGGTTGACTACCTTTTGGCAATTCGACTAGCTCCCAAGTATTGTTGCGTTCGATTGCTCTAATTTCTTCGTCCATGGCACTTTTCCACTTCTTATCTCATAACGCTTCTTCGACACTGATATTTTCAGCATCTTCCAGAAGACACACAAGATGCACCTCACTTGTTGAATCATACAAATCTTGCAAACTTCTCATTTTTGGTTGTAGAGGTTCATCTTCATCTTCAGTTTCTTCATGTTCTGTTGGAATACTAGTTGGTACAGCTACAGTTGTTTCTTCGACTGTGTCAACAACCTCTGTCGAATTGTTCCAGACCCACTTGCTTTCTTCGTCCATTCGAACGTCTCTACTCACGATCACTTTCTTGCTTATGGGATTGAAAAGCTTGTACCCTTTCGTCTTCTCATCATATCCAATGAATATGTACTTCTGACTTTTGTCTTCAAGCTTTGTTCTTCGCTGATCTGGTACATGTGCATAAGCTATACTACCAAATACATTGAGATGAGAGATTGTTGGCTTCTGTCCACTCCATGCTTCTTGTGGTGTTTTGTCTTCTAACCTCGAATGTGGACATCTATTTTGAATATAAATAGCACATTGTACTGCTTCTGCCCAGAATTCTTTTGACATGTTCTTGCTTTTGAGCATTGATCGAGTCATGTCAAGAATAGTTCGATTCTTACTTTCAACCACACCATTTTGTTGAGGTGAATATGGTGCAGTTAGGAATCTCCTTATGCTCTGTTCTTCACAGTACTTCACAAAGGCCATTGAAGTATACTCACCTCCTCTGTCAGATCGAATTGCTTTGATGTGTCTGTCTGTTGCCTTCTCCATCATTACTTTGAACTTTTTGAACACTTCTAATGCTTCAGATGTTTCTTTCAAGAAGTAAACCCAGGTTTTTCTTGAGAAGTCATCAATAAAAGAAATGAAGTACCTTTTTCCACTGAAGGATTCTGGAGTGATTGGCCCACATATATCAGTATGTATCAATTCGAGAATATGTTTAGCTTGATACTCTGCCTTCCTTTGAAATGAGGTTCTTGTTTGTTTGCTGAGCACACATTCTTCACAGAATTTTTCTTCGAAATCCATGTCTGGTAGTCCATGCACCATGTTCCTTTTCGCCAACCTTTTCAAACCAGCATGATGTAGATGACCAAAGCGCATATGCCACAGTGACGCTTTGTCTTGCACTTTGATTTGCAGACATTTCTCTCGAATGTTCCTCAGGTTCAGTTTGTACATTCGATTTCTTTCCATTTCGACACTGGCAATCAGATGTCCTACTTTGTCCTTCAAATGCAGTGTTCGATCTTTCATAAGTATCGAAGCACCTTTTTCTGTAAGTTGTCCCAGACTTAATATGTTGGTCTTGAGATCTGGTACATAGTAAACATCTTCGATTGATCCAATCAAGCCATCCTTCTGCAAGTAACCGATTGTGCCCTTTCCTTCGACCTTCACTTTCGATGCATCTCCAAAAGACACATTACCATCTTCAATTCTCTTCATATCTTTAAACAGGTGTTTGTAACCACACATGTGATTACCTGCTCCTGAGTCAAGATACCCAACATTGTCATTATTGGTGTTGATTTCGTTTTTAGCCATCAGGAGAAAGCCTTCATTCGATTCAGCTTCCAAGGCTAGGTTGGTTGTTTCTTCAATCTTCTTTTCGATTCGACAGTCTTTTGCAAGATGTACCACTTTGTCACAGTTGTAACATTTGTAGGAGTTGCAATCCTTCGCATAATGACCATACTTCCCACACTTGTAGCATTCGAAGTTGGAATGATTTGAACGACCACCTCTTTGACCACGTCCTCTTCCACGTCAATTTTGTTGGCTCGATTGTCCCCTTTCAAAGTTGCTACCTCTACCACTTCGACCACTGTCACGACCTCCACGTCCACGTCCTCTTCCTCGAAAGTTGTTCGAAAAGAGTACCTTTTCGTCTTTGTTTGATTCCTTGGTTTGGTTTGCTTCTTCGACAGCTTCTTCTTTCTTTTTCATCTTTCGTTGTTCATGTGCTTCGAGAGAATCAGTGAGCTCTTCGACTGAGAACGTCGAAAGGTCCTTCGACTCTTCTATTGCACACACAATATTCTCAAACTTGTCTGTTAAAGATCTCAAGATATTTTCAACAACTCGTGCATCAGGTACTGTCTCTCCATTTCTAGTGAGTTGATTCACCACCTTTTGCACACGTGTGATGTAGTCAGATACAATTTATGTATCCATCATCTGTATTCTCTCCAATTCGCCACGAAGAGTTTGGAGTCGAACTTGCTTCACTCGATCTGCTCCTTTGAACACTTTTTCTAACGTGTCCCACGCTTGTTTCGACGTAGTCGAACCAGCAATTTTTTCGAAGCCTGATTCATCTACAGCCCTGAAAAACATGTATAATACCGTTTTGTCCTTCGATCGCGTCTCTTTCAACGCCTTCGTTTGAGCTGTCGTATATCCCCCAACTTCTGTTGGTTCTACAAACCCATCATGGGTCACATCCCACGCATTTAGAGATCCAAGAAGAGCTTTCATTTGGATACTCCAGTTTTCATAATTTGACTTCGTTAGTCGTGGCAATGACATTTGATTCATCATGTTTTCCATGAGCTCTGATGCCAAATTGTTATAAGATAATCAGATTTCTAATGAATACTTCTATATTGCTCTCTTGTTAAAATAAAATACACCCTTGGTCTTTATATAGACCCAATGGCTTTTACAATTCTAAAAACATAACTGCTACTAATAAACTATCATAACTTACTAAACTTTTGTCCTTCCTACTACCATATTTAATGTAAAACTTATTACTAACACATTAAAGTTTATTCAACATATCTTCATTCCAAGAAATATGATGTTGTTGAGAAGCTTTTTAGGGATCTTCCTGTTCAGCTCTCTGTGAAACCTGATTTGGTTTCTTATAACACTTTTATTAAAGCGTTGTTGGAAATGGGTTCTTGTGATTTTTTGTGTTTCAAAGCGTAGTTGGTGAGTTAATTCAATTGGTAGGGTGTTTTTTTCTTTTAGAAATGAAATCTAGACTGTTTAACATTTCATTGTTCTTTCTCTGTTCTTAGTCCTTTATGTTTACGCGATAACAATCATGATTCATTGACGGAGTGTGTGGTGTCTGACTCCAATATATTACATTGAATTATTATATGTTTTCTAAATTATTATCGGTGTTGATGTGTCAATATTAATCTATAATTTATTAACGCAAACATCAAACACACCGTCGGTAGTAATTTTTAAAAATTAATTAATTGAATGTAATCATATGTGTTGGTATAGGACACCGACACATGTCAGACACCAGATACACATTTAATAAGAAGTATTTGTGCTATAGTGACATCAGTTTCGTGTCAGTGATTGCATCATAGATCTAGAGTTCATTTTCATGCATGTTGCTACATGCTAGTTCTCAATGAAGATTGTTGTTTTATTGTATAGCCACACCAAGATGGACCTTCCTATTTTCCAGTTGTAGCTATTCTATCACTTGGATCTCCTGTTGTCATGGACTTCACTCCCCATGCCAGATTAAAACTTGATTCACAAGTTATTGACAAAGAATCAGATGGAGTAACTATTGAGATCGTGAAAGATAAGTGGCTCAATGATAACCATCCATTCTCTGTTATATTGATGCCTCGCAGTGATTAAATATTCAAAGATAAGGCATACTCAGGTAAGGTTATTGTTCTCAAGTGCTATAGTAAATCATTGTAGAAAGTGTTTGGGTTTAAGATTATTGAGTAAGCACTTAATAGTAACATTCTGCATGTGATTACAGATTACTTGCATGGTATAAAAGATTGTGAGGTATGTGGCTATGATGGGGTAAGGCTACACAATACTAAATTTTTATGCCATTAATAATCGATCTGCATGTTTAATTGCTTATTTTGAATTAAAATAAATTATATTTCATTTAATTTTTTTTTAGATAATTTGTTTTTTAATTTTATAATTTAGTAGTAGAAAGAGGATTTAATTTAATAAGTATTAAAAATATTTTAACTTTATTATTATTTTCCCTTAAACTATTTTATTTTATTTAAAAATATTTATTTGATCTTTTAAATAATTGAGTCTGAAGTGTTAAGAATTTCTATTTCTATTTGAGTTTATTTTGAATATGGATAGTCACTTCTTCTTACAATATTTTGTTGTTTTTGTTGAGGACCTCACTAAACTTGTTTTATCTTTGTTGAGGATTGTAGTAACCTCGTGTTTTGACTTTTCTTTTGATATCTCTAATTTTTGCCTTACCTGTTTCAATTAAGATTTGAGGCAGCGGGATGATCCACTTTTTGTCTAAGACTCCTTCATAGGTTTTGACTTAGTGGACTTTTCTTTTGATTTTTCTTTTTTCATTCTTTTTTCTAGAAAGATAGTGACTACCTTGCTTAATGATTACGATAAACCATCATTGACTTTTTATTTAAAAGACATCTTTGACACTTATTTGATGTGTGTGAAGGAAAACTTGTGATTGCAAACTTTATTGAAAGGTTTCTTGAATGATTCTCTTGTGTTTGAATGCATATTCAAATTAACTAAGAACCACCCTGCCCCAGGTTAATATTAAGAGTTTTTCGTACAGAAAGAAACACCAATTTCTTGGTTCAAAGGGGTTGACAAATGATTAACTTCCTTATTTCTCCAGTGTTTGGGAGTTGAAACAATGCTTTACATCGTCAACAAAGTTTTAATTGAAAGCATACCAACAATAATTATGGGTATTTCGTTTTCATCATCCTCTCTCCAATCTTTGCATAAACAAAAATTTAATAAAGAAAGTGAACAAGAGATATATATTTGAAAGCAGTAAATGAAAATTCATTGAATCAAAACATGCAATGCTCATTTTCATTAAAATTAACATGAAACTACAAACAAATTTTGAAAGCAAACAATCGATATAATTAAAGGGAAATACAAAAAGAAAGTAAGCAATGGTCTAGTGAATAATCACCAACAAGGATGAGTTGTCATGTCTGAAACACTGGCTTTAGGAGATAAGTTGACTTGATCTGACTGAAATTTCACTTGTCATACCCCGACAAAGGATTGTTGACGACTTTAGGATTGGAATCTTGGAAAGTGAGGATCTTGGCCTTAATCAACTCTTGCATTATAGTCTTCAGTGCATGTCAGTTTTCTAAATCATGATCTACACCACCTTGATGCAAAACACAATGGAAATCGGACCTAAACCCGATAGGAAGAGGATCTGCAGGTAGAGGAAAAGCTCTGGTTCTAATTGAACCTCTCTGTACCATTGCAGGATACAATTAAGTATATGTCATAGGAATATGATCAAAGCGAGTCCTATTAGGTTCTGATTCTGTCTGACAGCCTGATGTTGAGGAACTTGAAGTGGTTGAGCACTGACCACATGAGAAATAATATCTACTTGTGGTTGATCATAATACTGAGGCCTTTGGCAAGGTCTTATTCTCTCAATCAAGATGAGATTTGTTTCACCTTTCTTCTTGTGGAAATTCCCAAAGGACCTCTTAGCACTATTAGAAGATTCATCAGCTTTAGACACTTTACCATTCTTAACGCCTTCTTCTAACCTCTGTCAATTAGTCACAAGTTTGTGAAAGTGGAACACACACTACCAATCATATTTTCCCAAAAGAAAAGAGACAAGGTATCCATAAACATGCATGTAAGCTCTTTCTCAGCTAGAGGTGGTTCAACTTGAGAGGCGAGTTCTCTCCAACATTGAGTGTACTCCTTGAAAGATTCTTTCTCATTCTAAGATATATTTTACAGTTGACGACTGTCAGGAGTCATGTCAAGGTTGTACTTGTATTGCCTCATAAAAGAATCAACTAAGTCTTTGAGGCTTTGGATACGGATCCTTTCAAGTCCCATATGCCACTTGAGTGAAACACCACTCAGACTGTCTTAAAAGCAATGAATGAGAAACTTTTGATTATTGGTGTAGGCAGTCATCTTTCTGAAGTACATGACTAAATGACTTCTTGGACAGGTGTGCCCCTTGTACTTCTCGAACTCAGAAGTTTTGAATTTTACAAGCATCACAAAGTTAGAAACTAAGCACATATTGTCAGCATCCACGCTAAAGAACTCATTGCCTTCCATATCTCTTAGCTACTTCTATAAAGTGGGATGTTGTTCTTTAACATCTTCAATCTCACCAGCATTTCCTTGACTTCACTTTGGTGACTAAAATCATGGTACTTAAAGAGAGGATTCTCATAATAAATTTGAACAGTTTGGGCAACAATAAGAATGACGAGTTAAGGTTCAAAGAAAACTGGAGCCTGAAACAATGGCCGGGAAGATTGGCCAACCATTGAAGTAGTGGAAAAAGGTGGAGAGTAGTTTTGAGATAACCCAAATTATGGCCATGTAGAAGCTGGCCTCTGGATAGGTTAAGGGTCAACAGCTGCAATAACCTCTTAGATAACAGTCCTTTTAGGTTGCTCCCCTCTAGCAATCAAAATTTTCATCATCTATGTAAGTTTGACCATGCCTGACTTCAACTCATCAGTTCCCTTTCTAACTTTTGCGTTGAGATGTTCTTGGTCTTCCATTCTTCTTCTGACATTAGCTCTAGTCTCGTACTTGTGTTGAGGAAATAACTTGACAGTCGACATATAACTGGAAGAAAGAAGCAGTTGGAAATGAGATCCTGGTCAACCTGGGTGTATGCATGAATTATGCAATTGATGCAAATGATAAGCAGAGTTATGTAATGCAAAGCACTATAACAAGATTATAGGTTCAGAGTCATAAGCATGGAGTCAAGGTAATCAGGTTAAGAATCAACCCTCAAGGTATGCTCTATTGTTTTGGATAACCTGTACAAGAACCAGGTTCTACAAAATTTCCCTGAGTCTTCGATCTTCTTTCAGATATTATCGGTTTTTCGACTTACTCGAGGACTAATAATATATTCAAGAGAAACTCGTCTGAGTGTAGTATCGTGTGACAACTATATCAGATAAACACCTGAATAGCCACCGCACTACATCCTAAAAGGCCAGGATGGGTTAAGGAGTTCTAAGGTGCTCAACTTCTCAGGCTCCCAGATCGAAAGTAACAGTGTTTTCACAATTGACTTGTCCAACATATGTTACCCTTAAAGGGGCCTCCACTGAACGAGGGATGTCAAATAAACTTACTAAGGACTTTCTCCACATAAGTTGAAGTGACTATACCACCCTTCTAAATTTAGGTGTAACTTAAGTCTGGGTAATGACATGACCTTGTAAAGATCACCAATCACCCTGAAAATTAGAAATGTCCAAACAAACAAGCAACCAACAATAATAATAGCACAAATACAAATAAACAAAGATAGGCTCAACCTACTTGAGGAAGATCCCCAATAGAGTCGTCAGTCTGTCGCAACGGGAAAATATGAGAATAAGCTATTGATTAACTTATCTCAATAATAAGCAAGAGTCGCCACTGAACTTTATTGTTTTCAAAGGAATGAAAAAGATCGAATAAAACCCACAAAAGCATGCAAAGCAAAAATCAAAAGCAAGAAGCAAAGTACAAAGAGAACAGGGTACAGGGGTTGGTTATGCAAAGGGAAGGAATTAAAACTCTAAACATCTACGGTACTCCACATGAACCTCTTCAAAATCTGTGTATTTGGCTAAAATAGTTGTTTGCAATGTGATTGGACAAATGAGAAAAATTTGTTTTCTAATATTTTTGAATCGGTAAAACTTTGATGAGTTATGTGTCTACGTACCACCAATATGCAATGGTGAAATCAGAACGACATAGTTTTTTAAAAAAAGAACAAAACGGTGTTTTGGTTCATTTTAAATTAAAAGACAAGTTGTCATTTTTAGGAGAGAACTCGACTAATCGCCCATAAAGTATGAGAAAGAAGGAAAATACATCACATGGGGGAGGACTTACACTTGGAAAAGATCAACAAGTGCCTCTAGTACTCAAGCAGAAAAGTCGACATCCTATCAATCATGACTTATGGGGATAGGAGAATAAAATCTCAACTATGTAAATGACTCATGTCTAAACTTTAAAAAAAAATTAAAGGGTAAGGTGCACAAGGGCACAAAAATTTGAATGAGGTTGTGTGCTTTTTAAGGTTGTGAAAAGGTTTGGACAAAGTCAATATTTATTATGAAAGGGGTTTAAGTTTGAAAACAAGAATCCTTTGAAAAAGAAAGAAGATTTTGAAAACTAAAAAAGGGAGGAGATGAAGAGACTATCCTAAAACATAAATTAAATGAAAGAAATAAATAATCTCAAAGTAAAGTAGTCCCAGAAAAAGTCGTGTGTGTGCATTGTGAACTAACCTGGATAAGTAAGCATATTGACATAAGGTAAACTAAGAATTTCCTTCATTTGGGTCGAACCACAAGTAAATATTAAACACATAGCATACCAAGCATTAGATGAATATTCACACAAGCAGGTGGATTGTAAAGAACATCAGATAAGCTTAAGGTATCAGACAAGGCTCAAAGCATCAAATGATCTTCAAGGGATCAAATAACAGTTTATGCATCAGATGAAAAGCAAAACAAACAGACAAAACTAGAGATCATAGAGAAACAACCTAACGTCTCAGATGAAATAAGAAAATCCAAGTCAAGTGGTCAGAGCCATATCTCAGAAGTCAAGTCAAAGTCACAAGTGAACAAATAAAATATAAAGTAAACATTTAATCAATTATTTATGAATTGATTAAATTAATTAACCAAGTTTAAAAAAATTTAGTAAAACTAATCAACTTTATTTAACAAGAATCAATTAACTAAAAGAATATTTAATTAATTAATTAAAAACTCATTGTAAGAAAATCCAAGAGTAAGTTATGTATGTGTAAAGATGAAATTAAATAATAAAAAAAAGAAATTAAACAATTAAATGATCATCACACAAATTAATTGAGATAACTGAAAATATTTAATAAAATTAATTGATCAACATTAATTATATTAAATAAAAGCAATTAACAAAATTAATCAACATTAGTAATTAACAAAAGATAAAATAAAACAATTAAAAATAAACAAATAGAAACAAAAGTAAATGGGCTGAAACAAGTAAACAATCACAGGAAACTTATTTCGAAATTAAAAATTATACTACATGTAAATAAATATTCATAGGTGATTAAACACTATAACATCAAAAATGATAAGCCATGAACAGAATTGAGTGCAACACAATAGATCTGAATATCAACAAATCTTAGAAAATATTAATCAGATTGGAAGAAATATAAACTGAATAAAATACAAGAAGAAAACTCGCACGTGAGAAAGAGAATCCACATAAACCTCATGTGTATCCATGTAAAGACTCACAATATATTTTAAGATGCAATTCAGAAAAAACAAATGCACAAAGTAGATTTGTGAGTTAGGGCTACGTTGTCTCTTTTTCCTTTCAAATTTCATTTGGAGCATCGTGTAACATCTCATTTCTATCTAACGAATTTTATAAAATCAGAGTTACAAAATTTTAACATACAAATAAGATGCTACACTTACTACTTAAAATACTTCAGTTAATCACATGTAAAACAGATACATAACACATAAAATTCGGATGAATCGATAACAACCTGTTTAGTATTTGAAAACAAAACAACTTTTATAATAAGCAGCGGAATCACAATTTTCAACTCAAATGACATAACTTCTTTATCCAATTGAAAACAACTTCAAAATAATAAGTACTTAACGAAAATAACTTCAAATTCAGCAACGGAAGTAAAATCAACAATAAAGCGACAAATGTTCATCCTCCTGAGTGTTACGTATCAGAGAGACGACACCGACTCGAACCACTGAAGGTAAAAAACATTCACTCTGGATTACCTGCACGTTACCAACATGGGGTAATATTCAAACAGAAGGGGTGAGATATCGAATAATATAATATAACGCATGATAAAGAGCATATTAGAATCAGTTCATACAAAATCACCACTTCGCAGATCTTCAACAACATTTAACATAATTAATTCATCCACACAATAACTCATGATGCAACATGAAATGCGACTTGTTTT